>CAUJGJ010000313.1:2506700-2509200 GCA_963170055.1 Halisarca cf. caerulea | reverse complement strand
GAAAACATGGTTGTTGGTGAAAGAAGAAGCCAAAAAGACCTTTAGCACCACCAACATCCAAATCACAACAACCGGCCGAAGCTATCTTGGCTCTACAATATAGGGAAGAAGACTTCAAAACCGCATTTGTTAAAGCAAAGGTTGCCGAATGGACCAAAGAATTGACCAAACTAGCGGACATTGCAACTGGTCAGCCTCATGCTGCATACTGTGCTTTAACCAGATGCATTAAGCACAAGTGGAGTTATTTGTCCAGAACCACTCACGACATTGGCGTCCTGTTGCAGCCAGTGGAGGATATAATCAGGCACAAGGTCATCCCAGCCATTGTGGGTAAGGGCAACATCAATGACTCCGAGAGAAAGTTGTTTGCCATGCCTCCAAAACTGGGTGGACTTGGAATTGACATTCTTCCACAATTGGCTGATCAGTTGTACCAAGCATCATCTATAATTTCCCAGCCTCTGAAAGATGCCATCAGACGCAGAAGTTTTGAAGATGGAATGCGGACTGACATGGAACAGGAGAAGGCACGAGGAGAGATGAGGAAAATTAAACGACAGCAGCAGAAGAGGACGGCTGATGAATTGTATGAAGATTTACCTGCTGACTTGAGAAAGGCTATGACACTAGCTAAGGAGAAAGGGGCCTCATCATGGCTTACACCATTGCCCATTGAGGAACATGGATTTGAACTTCACAAAAGTGCTTTCCGTGACGCTATTGCTCTCAGATATGGATGGAGACCCCAAGGGATGCCAAGCACATGTATATGTGGAAAACCCAATGACGTAAGCCATGCATTCAGCTGTCCCACTGGTGGCTACGTGATACTAAGGCATAACGAAATTAGAGATGCAACTGCTTCCATGCTCAAAGAAGTCACCTCAAGTGTGGAAACCGAACCCATGCTGCAACCACTGACTGGGGAGCAACTCAATTACCATTCAGCAAAAACAGAGGACAACTGCCGACTCGACATCAAATGTTCCGGTTTTTGGTCTGCTTCACAAGATGCATTTTTTGACGTAAGGGTGTTCAACCCAATGGCATCAAGCAACCAGACCTCCGACATCAACACTATCTACAAGTCGCATGAGAAGGAGAAGAAGAGAGGGTATGACCAAAGAATAAGAGAACTTGAGTATGGATCTTTTACCCCACTAGTTATGTCCATCACAGGTGGAATGGGACCAGCAGCCACTGTGTTTTACAGAAGATTAGCAGGGATGATCGCTGGCAAGCGAAATCAGCCATACTCACAGATAATCAGCCTGCTAAGATGCCGCATCAGATTCTGCCTGCTCAGATCTTCAATCAGAGCAATCCGAGGTTCCAGATCAAGCTATCGATGCTCCCAAGCCACCATTGATTGTGCCCCATTGATCATGGCAGAGGGACGTGTTCCCTCAGACATTTGACTATATTATAGCAATATGAGTTACTGCATGTTGTAATGATCACAATTTTTATTCATTGATTCAAAGAAAGTAATAATAATCTTATTATAATAAAGATAGGCCGATTTTTCGTTCGCCGTTCACTGACGCGCGCTTCGACTGACTGCAGACGACTGTTCACGATCGTCAACTGTAGGATCTGGAAAGAGCACGTAAGGCTGCTCTTCACTTTTACTTGCGAAATGGCGAAATTTCGAAAAATAGCCCGTACATGCAAGCCTACGAGCCGCCATATTTTTTTTTTAAGCAACCACTTTCAATTAATTAATGGAATAAATACATAAAGTACAGTTGGCATTGAGGGTTCCAGCAAATTTGCAGTGCAGCAGTTACGTATTCTGTCTAACATGCATAATCACATTCCATCTGACTCTCAGCCATGGTCACCCTCATGTCCTCAATGGTGGAGACTTCTTTTGGGATTCCACGTGAAGATCTGAATCCTCTGAGACATCTCACAGCTGATCTGATCAGTGCAAAAGAGATCTGGCAGCGAATCATGCATATGGACATTGAGTAAGATTGCTTCCTCTTTTCCGCAATCATTGAGGCCAATCTTCTGTATGTTATGGATGCAGCAGGTGCCATCCCACCAGAGGTTGTGAACACGAGTGGTGCAAAGGTTCCATGCTCTATTTCTCGTATTCTCTCATCATACGCAAATTAATAATAATAAGCAAATAATACAAATTAATAATAATAAGCAAATAATACAAAAGAGAAAATTTGATTGACAGAAAATGGCGGACCAGATTGAAAGAAGTGATTCTTGATTCCCTTAATCAGAGCATTTGTAATTGCAATGCCTCCGAAAACGAAGCCTGTTTGCTGTAAATGTAACAGAGGAGGTATCTGCAAGAACTGTTCTTGTTCTAGATCCGGAAATCGATGTTCTGGATGCTTACCGTCGAAGTTAGGAAGATGCCAGAACATCTCACCCACTCTGTCAACTTCTTCAAGACCTAAATCGAAACCTAATTCGAACGCTGGGTCTTCGAATTCGTCTATTCATCCGATCTCGCCTATCTCAAATCCAGACC
>CAUJGJ010000313.1:2349200-2501700 GCA_963170055.1 Halisarca cf. caerulea | reverse complement strand
CGTATTTCGGCCATGCATAACACAGTCAGGGGCATGTCTGCTCTAGATGCCAATGAACAGTGAAACTTTACCAAAAGAACGAAAACAACAAACGTGGAACATACAAGAGCAATCTGGTCGCCGCGAGTGCTTGAGCATGCGCAACCACTGTAGAGTAAAATATCAATGATCGGTCACCATGTATGTTCAGACACCGTATTTTTAAAACCTGCAAGCGAATTAGCTAATGTCTAGTATTAACTAAAAGCACATATAATTCAAACAACTATTTACTCTAAAGAAATGATATTACTCTTATCCGTACTGAGCTCTGGGCACAGAAACCAACTAATCGAAACCATCAAAGATCGGGCAAACCAATGTACTATCGGTCTTTGGCTGATACTTCTCAGATACGCACGTGATGCAACCCTTGTAACTGTATTGGAGAGCGGTACATGTGTTCTTTAAAACTGAGAAAGTTTGGTAGTTCTGCGCTCAGTAGTCGATGCGATATAGCTCCTAAAACTGGGTTGTGTAGTTGCACTGGTTCCGTGACAAAAATGGCCATCATTTTGTAAACTTGTATTAGGTGAATGGGGGTGTCATGTGAAAATGGGGACCCTTGAATTTGGGGCTCCCCGTCCCCAAATCTACGTAGATATGGGGCCCCCCGGCCCTATATTTGCGTAGATATGGGGCTCCCGGGCCCCATAGCTACGATAGAAATGGGGCTCCTGCCGTAGTTTTGGGGACTTTCTGGAAACCAACAGTATTTTCGTTCCGATGAGTTTTACAACCGCCTAATTTCTTTATATCTCGGCTCATATCTCGGCTCAGTGAAATTTAGAATGCCAAGACTGTTTCAGTGCATCTTGTGGTACGGATTTGATCATGAACAACTTACAAGCTAACTTTAAACGATAGAACAGAGTTCTTAGGACAGAGATCAACACCAGGAGGTTCTTCAGTATCCACTATATCAGTAAGTATAACGATAGTCACTAGAATAGCTTGTTCCTTCCCAGCTGAGAGGTAAATAGTAACATTATGATAGGCAGTTGTTCTTTAGAACTTGAGCACACTCAGGAATCGACTGACCCAATTGCTTACTGGGGTCCAGTTATGAGGTCCCCATCCATAGTTATACACAAATTCCATGCATGACATGTTGTGTATGGTTCCTATATTGTGGAGTCTCCATAGCTACACAGATTATTATTACTATGTGTGGCCATAGTATGGTGGTGTAATGTTGAGGCCTATTACAAGCATAATATGTTGAGGCCTTATACTGAGTATGGAGTGTGGGGTCCCCATATCTACATGTGTTTCATGCACAGCATGCTATGCTGGGTTCCCATATCTACACGTGCCTCACACACAGCATGCTATGCTGGGTCCCTATAGTGTGGGGTCCCCATATCTACACCGGTGTCACGTACAGCATGTTATGCTGGGGCCCTGTTTTGTGGGGTCCCAATATCTACATGGGGTCCTCATATCTACACAGGTCTCATGTACAGCATGCTATATTGGGGGCTTAGACTGAGTATAGTATGGGGTCCCCATATCTACATGGGCTCCATGCACAGCATGCTATGTTGGGGCCTTATATTCAGTATAATGTGTGGGGTCCCCATATCTACATGGGCTCCATGCAAGTCATACTATTCTGGGGCCCTATAGTGTGGGGTCCCCATATTTACATGCTGTCACATGGCCATGGGTCTCACATCATGTTAAACTGGAACTCGGTAATGTGGGGTCCCCACATCTACAGTACATGGGTTTCACACACAGCATGCTATGCTGGGGCCTATATACTGAGTATAGTGTGGGGTCCCCATATCTACATGCCATCAGTGAAAGTTAGTACTATGTACTTATTACCACAAACGTAACTAATATGCAGTTTCATATAACATGCACAGAAATCCAATTTGTGTAATACAAAGTTAGTATCATGAAATACATAACATTGCTGTATAGAGTCTTAGTCTTTTTTGTGGTGTGCATGAATTCTTATTGTGTTGGAATATATCAACATGGGGTCCATGCCCAGCATGCTATGCTGGGGCCTTATATTCAGTATAGTGTGTGGGGTCCCTATATCTACACAGGTCTTACACACAGCATGCTATGTTGAGGGCTTAGACTGAGTATAGTATGGGGTCCCCATATCTACATGCTGTCACATGGGTCTCACATACATGTTAAACAGGAGCCCTATATAATATAGTGTTCGGTCCCCATATCTACATGGGCTCCATGTACAACAAGTCATGCTATGCTGGGACCCTATAGTGTGGGGTCCCCATATCTGCATGCTGTCACATGGCCATGGGTCTCACATACATGTTAAACTGGAACTCTATATTGTGGGGTCCCCATATCTACAGTTCCATGCACAGCATGCTATGTTGAAGGCTTAGACTGAGTATAGTGTGTGGGGTCCCCATATCTACATGGGTCTCACGCACAGCATGCTATGTTGGGGGCTTAGACTGAGTATAGTATGGGGTCCCCATATCTACATGCTATCACATGGCCATGGGTCTCACATACATGTTAACCTGGAACTCGGTAATGTGGGGTCCCCATATCTACAGTACATGGGTTTCACACACAGCATGCTATGCTGGGGCCTATACTGAGTATAGTGTGGGGTCCCCACATCTACATGCCATCAGTGAAAGTTAGTAATATGTACTTATTGCCACATGGCATTATCTTTCTCGAAGTATACGTAGAGTAATAATATCCTTTCCTAGGTGATTCCATCATGACGGTATAGCTGACCATATCATTATGTCTTAGTCTTTGTTTGTGGTGTGAATTCTTATTGTGTTGGAATACAAATTTATATTCTATATTTACATGCTGGAATACAAATTTGTGTTTTGAAGTTAATCCATCCACATTATGGAATACTAGTTAGTACTCTGAAGTGCAATATTGGATTACAAAGTTGTGCTCTAAAGTACAATAGTGTTGGATTTCAAATTTGTGCATGCTCTGAAGTACAATGTTGGATTACAAAATTGTGCTCTGATTTGCAATGCTGGATAACAAATTTGTGTTCTGCATCGGAATACAAAATTTGTGCTTTGAAATGCAATGGTTGGAGTAATAATTTGTGTAACAGTTGTCATCCATTGAAACAATCTTCCTCCTGTAGGAGCAATTATAGCCGGAGTAGCCCAAGAAGTTGAATGTCCTGCATTGTATACTCTCCAGAGAGGACACTACATGTGATATTGGAAAAGATGTAGAACATTTAGTCATGCAGTGTATTGTAACAGTCCAAATTCTTAACATTGTTCGCTCAAAGTAATTGTCAAATAAATGTTCAGTGCTAATTATCAGATAGTATAATCAGTACAGTACTGTGATCGACACAAAATTATCAAATCAAAGTATACAAACAGGTAGTCTAAGAGATCAATGTACAAATTAAAGAAATTAGACATCGTTTCAAGAAGCTGCTTAATAACATATAGTGCATGCAATATAACTGCATAAATATGTTGTAATACCATAGGCTCTATATAATTTTTTTTTTTTGAATTCATAGTACATTTACATGTAGCATACATATATACAGAAATTAAATTACGACGATTAAATACGCACGGAAATTAAAAGTTGGCACACCATCTGGGGGCCAGCCATATCTGAGAGCCACATGCAGCATCATGAAAAGCACGCTTATGGAGAGCAAAGTCATAAACTTTCAGAGGAATGGTGGACAGCCAGGAAGATGCACCATCTTGGCTGATGATTGCTATCTGACGTTGAAGTTTGGATGGGAGGTGCTCCACAGTTCTGCTAGACTCTAAGAGATAACACTTTTCTCATGAAGATGTTGTCTTATGACTTCCTTCTTGTTCTCAGCATGCTCCTGAAGAAGGTTGATGTCGAGCACTCTCTGTTGATTTATCACTGCTTTTACCAACGGACCACATATCCTTTGTGAGAGGGATCTCTGCTGAGAAGATATCTGGTGTGTATGGGTATGCCCATACCACCATCTCTGACTGGGAGAGCGAAGAGATCCCTTTCATACTCGGTGAGCTAGAGCTTTTGTTCCGGTAAGTGCAGGAATAAGTTTCTCACGGATTGCAATTTCTAGTGGCTGCAACTGTTCATTAGATAGAGATATCTATAAAATATTATTACATAATTATATTAATATTTAATTTATATAAATTCATAGTATTATTACATACCATGCAATATAGTTTGGACATCAAGTTGATTTGTACTTTCTGCCACCACTTACATAGACTAAGTAGACTGAGATGTTCTTCCTCTACTGTAATTGTAAAAAGAACTTGTCTCGCTTCCTTGCATGAGAGCATGTTTTTCTGACTTCGTGGAGACAGGTGCGTATTTGCGTTTAGTCACATAATGGAAAATTTTGCTGAACGTAAATCTGCATGCCGTCGGATAATCCTTCTTTCTGCTGCCCATGTGCCCATTCGCTCGCCCATTTCGCCTTCTTACGTATTGTCGCACGCTTAATCCTTTCTTCGAGTCGTAGATACAGTTTTGTTAAATATCGCTTAAAATCTAAATCTTATGGCACATCGCTGTACAGTGGGGCCCCATATTTATTATGGGGTCCCCATATCTACGTAAATTTGGGGACGGGGGTCCTCATATCTACGGGGGGCCCCATATCATTATGACAGGGGGTCTTGCTCCGCGAGAGTACTTGTTAGCTAATCATTGCAGAAATTGCCAATATTTGATGGTACTACACGACCCAAGTTTAGAAGCTATATCGCGTCGACTACTGATCGTAGAACTACCAAACTTCCTCAGTTTGAAGAAGACATGTACCGCTCTCAAATACAGTTACAAGGGCTGTATCGCGCCCTTCTCTGAGAAGTATCAGCCGACGACCGATAGTACATTGGTTTGCCCGATCTTTGATGGTTTTCGGTCAGTTGATTCTGCGCTCATAGACCAACAGAGATAAGAGTAAAATCGCTTCTGTGGAGTAAATAGTTGTTTAAAGTATGTGTGCTTTAAGTTCATGCTAGACATTAGCCGATTCGCTCGCAGGTTAAAAAAAATATAGCGTCTGAACATACATGGTGACCGCAGGCCCGCACGCAGGGTTTCTAAAAGGGGGGTTACATTTTTCAGTGTTCGGTCTTGAGTTTCACTTTGTATGCATGGCAACATATTATTGTTGATATGTATTTTACATTATTAAATCAATCATGCATATGCGCCAAACACAAAACTAATATCCATTACAGCCAGCTAATGCTGTAATGCGAGAAACAAACCAGTAATCGCCGGTTACTGCGAAGAGTTTTTATCCGGCCTTAAAATCCTACATCGAAGAGTTCTAGCTACCCTGTGATCACTAACCAATCGCTTGATCTCCAACTGTTCGTCTGCGATACTTTCTCATACTCGTCTTTTCTTATTCCAATTCCTCTAAACAAATTAATATAATAATTTGCTTCGGAGGTAAGCTGAAAAGAAACGATCGAACAAGATCATATAGACCGAATCAGAAGGGATATCGCTTCCAATGGGACTCAACTACTTAAACAACGTCGCTCTTAACCTCGTATCGAGCCATGTGTTAAACCCTCTACCGTTGCACTTTGTGCCTAGGATTAATATTCGCGGGTTTGGAATGACTCGCGAAAAACGCGAAAATAAACCACCCGCGAAAATTTCTACCCTTACGGTATTCATGATTGGTTCTATCCACAGACAATGATTTCATTGATTAATTGAGTGACAGATCAATCAGTCAATGAATTCACTACTACTTCAAAGGGCTCATAAGGCCTGTCTGCCAAAGGTACATGATAAGATCAGCTAGGAACAATGGTACCATCTAATTTGTACAGGCCTTAGTCAGCCAAAAGGGGGGTTCGGTCGAACCCCCTCAAACCCCCCCTGTGTACAGGCCTGGCACAGATCATTGATATTTTACTCTACACGTCATATTGCAGATATATTTAGTGACCCGAATGATAAAATCAGAAATCCTGCCTCTTCTTTGTCGAATTTTAAGAATCGCTTAGCGCAAATTCAAGATATAAATGTTTTAGGCCTTGTAACATGATGTATTGAGTTCCAAATTGAGCAACAAGACTGCCAAGTAGGCCAAGATTTGAAACTTCTTGGGCGATTTGCTGAACTGTTGGTACTCCAACCGAAACGATTCAAGGTTGGCCACCTATCCAAGTCGTTGTTCGCCGTAGATGTGGTCTTCTGTTTTGAAATAGAGTCACAATTCGAATTTATCCATTCTGGGCCCAAATATCGAATTTTACCCTACGAAATGCGTAGGCGACTTCGATTGGACTCCCATTGGCGATGGAAACAGTTAACCTCGCTAAACCGCTCGGTAATTATGTTAGTCTGGCGTAGCCAACCCTTTTCCGCCATACTAGTTCAGACTACGTCTGAAGGGGCTCGCCTAAGCCCATGCGGCAATTATTGCGAACATGAGTCTATTGGCAGCATGCATGATGCATGTTGCAAGGATTGCACCGGCAATTATTGCGAACATGAGTCTATTGGCAGCATGCATGATGCATGTTGCAAGGATTGCACCGGCAATTATTGCGAACATGCATGAGTCTATTGGCAGTATGCATGATGCATGTTGCAAGGATTATTGGCAGCATCCATGATGCATGTTGCAAGGATTGCGCCGGCACTCCAGCTAGTCAGACGATGGTCAGGGGCCGGACCTCTTTTCAGCACAGTCCTGCATGAATATTTTCCCTTTCAATACACTATTAGTCTTATTGAGTACAATTATTGACATAACAATGTGACAAAGACTATACATAGGCGTAGGAACCGGGGGGCAGGGGGGGCACTTACCCCCCTGACTCTCAGATGGGGGGGCATTGCCCCCCCAAAGAGCTCTACATCTTCATTTATAATATAATCAAAAAATCTGCCAAGTAACCTAAAATCACATTTAAAAGTTTAAATATACTACATTCCAACAGAAAGTAAGTTTTGTTGTAAAACTCTGTCATAAAGAGGAAGTTTTAAGCCATCAAATTGGCATTATAACGCTAACTATCGCAAGCCGCCATTTGCAATTATTGCGCAATCACGTGTAGTGCGGTTTTGCCGTTGTCGGGTTATGCACCTATCAAAGTGTTGCCCCACCTCCCCCCATGCTGGCAAATCACGGGGTTTAGGTAGGGATTTGCCTCCAAATGTGGCCCCAGATGACGGGATTTCACCCTTCAATAATATATTATGTCTATTGCATGTGTTGTATTCCCAAGTGAACTTTTGTTGGATTTCAAGAGTTCTCTTTGCATTGTTTAATCTTTCCATTGTTCCACGTCCTTTGGCCTGCTCTTGTTAAATGGCTACAAAGGCAAATTGTGTTCTTATTGATTTTCAAGATGAATCCTACCAGGGGGGTGTCATTTCAATCAGCTGCCCAATGTTCTGGCCCATCGAATCTTGCCCGTGTTCAACCCACGAAACACACAACACAATGCAATCACAAACATGCACATTGTATGGCCAAGCAGTAGTACTTTATCTCAAATCAAATGGGGTGCAGGGTGCACATGGGATTTGAACCACACTTCTTTGGTTCCAAAGTATTCACTAGCTACCACTGAGCCACCCCTGCACCCCATGACTTGACATTTTCTCAACTTGCCCTGACTGCCGTGTCATGTTGGTGCACGTGCTTTATGGTCAATTTCAAGTAAATCCCCGATTGTACATCATGGGCTTTGGTGGGGGATTCACCTCCTCAAGTATGCCCCAGGGATGGGGACTTCATTTCCCATGAGAGGTGAATCCCCACCCTTGCCTAACCTATGCCCGCATGGGGGGGAGTGGGGCATTAGATTGATAGGTGCATTAGTACTAGTAAATTTGTTTGTCTGCTGGTCTTTACCTGGTTCTTTAAAACAAGTCGACTGCAAGGATTTATATACAGATAGAGTGATTCACAGGCTAGATCTTGTACTACTGAAGAGGTTCATCCATTCTATTCTTCAATTAGTTTAGCTGTAGTTTAGTGTATTTTTCAGGCAGAGTAGAGTCTAGAACTGTCCTTTATGCCTGTGCATGCATGTTCTTAGTCTAAGTGTCCTGCCCAGTATTTTCCTTCATACGTGTGCTTGTTTTAGAGTTTCAGTCCAGTAGCTTATGCATGTGCACATTTTATTGTTTATGCTTGTATTGTTATGTCACTCTTTGTCTCTGGGAGCCTACATAGTAGCCCACTGGGCTAGTGGCATCTCCAATCTAAATAATTGAAATTTTACTGAACTGAACTGAACATTCCTCCAAAGTTGGAAGAAACAATGTTATATGTATCCTCAAGCTCGGAAGATAATGACTCTACTGTAGAAACCCAACTGTTACGTTGGCATCATGCACCAATTAAGCTAGTTACACAAAAAAGATTCATGTTACGTGGTGTTCATTGCTCGCCCCCCCACTTCAAAACATCTTCCTACGCCTATGTATATATATATATATATATATATATATATATATATATATATATATATATATATATATATATTTAAATTTAATATAAATGAAACAGATAACACACATAGATCTAAAACAACACAATACGCCTACACCTAGAAAGTAACAGTCAAATAGAACAACAGGCTAGTATAGAATAAGTGTTAAATCTTTGCACACATACACTGATTCTCTGACAAATTTTGAGATAGGAGAGCGGATCTTTCGACTGTGCTCTAGTACGTCTTGCTAGTTCATGAAAAAAGGACACAGCATCCTTTCCAAATGAGCCAGCTGACTCAATGGCAATAGGGGTAAAATCATGAGTAGTGCATATATCCTCATACAGCCGGCGTTTGGCAGAGGCCGCCCTATCAGCAACAAGACCAGGACCCGAACAAGCTAGTTGAATGTTGGAAGGAGCATATGTATCGTGGCATGTAGCATCCCATGCCAGGCATCGGCCACGTGACCAAGGGATAATGGAAATGCCATCCGGCCGTCTCCCATCCGACCGGCAGAGGCCACGTGGTTCAAGCGTACAAGGCACACTCACTGCCACAAGAGCTCGCTTGATGATGTCGTTCAGGCTGGAGTGGCGCGGCAACCTGCCCTTGCTCTTCCGACAGCTCAAGGCATGAATCCCACTTTCATCAACATTACTTCCACAATGGGGACACAAATGTGGCAGGCACAGGCTAGAGCCAAGGCGAAGGCCAACAGCAACTCTTATACAGTCATTATCCATCCGCAAACCCAGTGCAGAAACAGGAGGGGCACTTATCCATGCACCTGATTCTTTCTGATGTGCTGCTTGTAGCCTTGCTTTGGAGGTTGGATCAGCATTTGAAAGGAGACACGAAAAGGTATGGGCAACAACTTGTTTGTCCCACTCTTTCTGGATAACAGCACACCTGCCAGAGGGGGGGTCTGCAGAGCCAGAAAATGTCTTCCACATACTGAGTGCTTTCTCAGTGTGAGGACAAACGACACATGAGAACCTAGGTGGCAGTAAGGCTGAGGTGATCAAGGAGGTGCCTGCAGCGGAAGCCAAAAAGGCAGAAGGCGCAAGCCTGGACACACTCCTGATCCCTATACCACCAGCATTAATAGGTATTGACGCTTGTAACCAGCACTTGTCACTGAGGTGAATGTTACAAATAGCTTCCAGGAGGGATTTCTGAACATCATCAAATGTGTCGAGGAGGGGGGATAGAAAACTTGGAGCTGTACGGAGTACACACAGTACCTTTGGCAGAGCAAAAGCGTTCCGAAGAAGACAAAGTGCATCGTGGGCCTGTAATTGCTCCAGTCTACTACCAAGAATCTTCAGCTGCTCTATCTTGGACTCCCACACATCAGTGATGGATTCCATACCTCCAATTGGTGAGCCCAATAATGTCGCATGTGTGGGTTCTGTTGGGCGAAGAGAAGGATAGCAAGAGAGCATATCGGTTTTGGTAGAGTCCTCCACACAAATTACTTCAGATTTGTTGTGATTCAGAAAAAGGTTGATGCTGCTGGCAGCCCGCTCCAGATACGAAAAATCAGATTTGACATCTTCCAAGCTACCACCTAGGGTGCCATCATCAAGATAAAAAACCGTGTCTATATATATATATATATATAGACACGGGTAAAAACCATATCTATATATATATGTATATATATATATATATATATATATATATATATATATAGATAATAGATAGATAGATAGATAGACAGATAGATAGATACATATACTATTAGATATAATATAGATTAGAAGAAAAGTCTTATAATAGAGAATTTATATAATAGTAATAGAGAAGTATGAATTTATACAGGAATGAGTTATAGGAATTGTTTTGCCATATTTGGCAATTGTTTACAAAACAATTGTCCAGTTACAATATACAGTATGTTCAATGAATGTTCAGCTGTGCACTTACACTACAATGCTTTGCAAGTGATTCGAGCGTGTGGGGCGGCAGCCCCCACGAGGTTTTAACTTGAATTACTTCTTTGGTAATGGCTTTTTGCACAATCCGGTGTCAATCCTACATCCTTTTAACATTTTAAAATGGTTTTTATGAAACCTTGTTTGTGCGTTTTTTCCTTTTATTAGTGAAACGCTTGCTCGAACAGGTTTCCACTGCAGTTGAGAAGGAACACGATTAAATCTTGTAAGATAAGGAAACTAGAATCTATGCAGTTACCTGACTAATATCAATGTAACCCATCTATAAACAAATGTTCGAACAAAAAGAGTGCTGAAATCAGCGATCATCAAAGTCTCTTCCAACCGCTAGAGGATACCATCCCTAACAGGACAGAATCCCTTCAATGACATGGACAGAGACCTCATGGCACTGCCTGTACATCTAGGAGGGCTTGCTATTGCCAATCCATCCAGCCATACAACAGCACAATACAAAGTGTCAAAAGAGATAACTGCTCTCCTTGTCATCCTCATCAAGCAACAATCCCATGCTAACCCAAACTCAGTCAAAGCCGAGCAGATCGAAGTCAAAAATAACGTCTACACTCTGCACAGAGAACAAAATTGAACGGCAGCAGAGGAACTCATGGATAGGCTACCCGACAACCTGCAGAGAGCCATGGCAGCAACCCAAGAAAAAGGTTTCTCAAGTTGGCTTTCCACCTTACCCATAGAAGAGCATGGATTCTGCCTTCACAAGGGAGCATTCAGAAATGCCCTCTGTCTGAGATATGGCTGGCATCTTCAGCTCCTTCTAACACACTGTGTCTGCGGCAACAAATTTACAGTCGATCATGCTATGAGCTGCTCTTGAGGAGGATTTTCATCAATCTGGCATAATGAAATTTGGGACATTACTGCAGACTTCCTTAGTGAAGTATGCCACAATGTTGGCACTTAACCCAGCCGGCAACCCGTCACAGGAGTTCGAGCAGATGAGATACAGAACAGCCAACAGAGGATGGGGCTAGGTTAAATGTTATGGCACAGGGACTTTGGGGAAAGGACTGGCAATGCACATTTTTTGATGTGAGGGTATTCAACCCATTTGTGCAAAGCCACCAAAAGACCTCATTGACCCAATGCTACCGTCGCCAAGAACAGGATAAACGCAGGCATTATGAAAAATGTGTAAGAGAGATTGAGCATGGGTCTTTTTCACCACTAGTCTTCACCATGACTGGAGGCATGGGAGCCACGACCACAGTAGTGTACAAAAGGATTGCATCACGTATTGCGGAGAAGTATGACAAGCCCTACAGCCAGACACTGCATTGGATGAGATGCAAATTCAGTTTCTCTTTATTGATATCCGCCATCATGTGCCTTAGGGGGTCAAGATCAGCCATCCACTGCCCTGCCACCTTCAATGGAGACAGCATCGACCTCGCCTGCTCTGAGGGGCAGGTCCCAACCCAATGCTAACTCAAAAATATTTTATCTTGTCTGTCCAGTGATGTACTTACTCTACCACTAACAGTATGTAGTGCTATTGTACTTGCTGGTATTATGGTTATTTATTATTGTCGATGAAAAATAAGAAAAATCATCGAAGTACAGACCTTGCATACGTACGCGTACATCTAGTCTCGCGTAGCCATTTGGCTGATCCGATAATGGCTTATCCAGCGAATATGTATGGGATTTGCCTATTATTTTTTTTCTTACTTCAGCAGTGTAGGTGTGGCTTCAAACCTACAAAAGACACTTCGCGGAACTCACTGGCGAAAGATGAGACCTCTGGACCCTTCATGGCGACCTGTAGCTCAGTTCGAAAAAACGACGGAAGAATAAGAAGAATCTTAAAATGGTACTGGTGTTGCGTAGCCATACATTTTCGTCTAAAATTTCAAAGTTCTTCAAAGAAACCTGCCTACGTAGGGTTTTTACTACTTTATCTTATGCCTAGTGTGTCAAAAAGCATCGATATCACTTTTAGATGCTTCTAACTGTACTGTATCATTAGTTTTCAAAGTTCAAAACAAGAAACAAAACAAAAGTTGCGCTAATGTATGGCGGCCATTTTTTTTGGTGTCAATCCTACATAATATGGAGTACTACCGTACTCCATGATATGGTGGCTTACAGTATGTAGTATTTGGTGGCTGGCACTATACCCAACTGCTGCACATGCACTGCATGCATATAGTATCCACCAATGCCTCTAATTAAGATCTTTCAATAATTTAATTAAGGACAAACAAGTTCAAGACGATCATAATGTTTCTGTGTATACCCTATAGTGTTCACTAGATAGGAGCAGATTTCAATGAGGGGTTGAGCATGTAAGAGTGGGAAGGGAATAAAACAGGACCAAATATTTCCGAAATATTCTGTCCACAATAGACAAAACAAAGAGTAGAACAAACACTGGAAAATGAGACATAATGTATTTTGTAGGATCAAACTTGATATTTCGGAAATACCATCCCCCAGACAAATGAGTTCCTGTGTCATGATGTGGGATGATATACCAGTGGCAGATCTAGAATTTCTGAAAGGGTGGTTCCTAACTTTTTCAGTGATCGCGATCGGAAAGGCTACTGCGATATCAAATTTATTCATAATAGTATTCTTTAATGATTTCAAATGAATCCATTATGGATGATGGCAGGGTATCCCCCTTGAGCTGTCGCGGCTGACTAATAAGATAACTCAGCCTAAAAATACCTTGAAGTCTCTTCTGTTTGTTCAAATTGGGGAATTTTGTGAGTAATTTATAGTAATATTCTAAAAGGTAGGTATCCTAGAAAAGTGCACAACTGTAGGTCTTGTATTTGTTGTAGGTACTATTGAATTTAACTGAACAACACAGTTTGGTAGCTCATTGTAATTATTTTTACATTCTTGGCAAGGGGGGGGGTTCCTTTGCACCATTGGATCCCCCTCTGAATCCGCCACTGTATACCATGGAACTAAAAATGAATGAATATTATTGGTCCACTTTAAAACTTCAGAAAGTTAATGCCATGTGGCAATAAGTACATCGTAACTTACACTGATTACTTTTCGAAATGGACTGAACTATGTAGGGCCCCGACATAGCATGCTGCATGTGCATGGAACCCGTGTAGATATATGGGGACCCCACACTATAGCGCTCCAGCGTAACTTTTTGTGCATGATATCCATATGGGGACCCACACTATATAGGGTCCCTGCAAAGCATGATGTGCATGGAACCTGTGTAGATATGGGGACCCCACACTATAGTGCTCCAGCTTAACAGGTTGTGCGTGATACCCATATGGGAACCCACACTATATAGGGTTCCCGCATAGCATGATGTGCATGGGACCCATGTAGATATGGGGACTCCACACTATAAGGCTCCAGCTTAACATGTTATGCATTGAACCTGTGTAGATATGGGGACCACACACTATAAAAGGCTCCAGCTTAACATGTTATGCATTGAACCGTGTTGATATAGGGACCCCACACTATAAGGCTCCAGCTTAACATGTTCTGTATAATAACCCATGTAGATATGGGGACCCTACACGATAAAGGTCCGGCTTAGCATGTTATACATGGAACCGTGTAGATCTGGGGACCCCACACTATAAGGCTCCAGCATAGCATGCTGTGCTTGGAACCCATGTAGATATGGGGACCCTACACTATAAGGCTCAAGCATATAGCATGCTATGTTTGGAACCCGTGAAGATATGGGTACCCCACATGCACTAAAAAGGCTCCAGTTTAACATGCTATGCATTGAACCCGTGAAGATATGGGTACCCCACATGCACTAAAAAGGCTCCAGTTTAGCATGCTATGTATTGAACCTGTAAAGATATGGGGACCCTACACTACATGTAAGGCCCCAGCATAGGATGCTGTTCATGCAACCACTGATATATAAATATGTAAACCAGTCAACCGGTGTCTTTGGGGAGGACACGATGGCCTTTGTCTGTGAAGTTGGAAGATGCACTCATGTAGTGAGAGGGGATTTGTTGGCTTTCTCACGACTCAACCAGTGAATCAGTGCAGAAACGCAATGCTGCAGCTGTACTTGGGTCTATGAGAGATGGCCCCAGTGAGAGTGATGCTGACGATTTTTATTAGTTAATAAATTATTAATGTGTTTTATTTATTCTATGTTAATTTTTTTAATGTGAATGTAGGTTTGAATTTTATATATACATATTATGTATTTATATATATATATATATATATATGTATATATATATATATATGTATATATATATATATATATATATATATATATATATATATATATATACATATATATATATATATATATATATATATAGTAAATAAGCTGGGTATTATTATTTTATACAATTCACATGAATGTCTGATCGCAAAGTATTCAAAATTCTTCTTTTCAGCAGTGACGTTTGTAACATTACTTTTAATTTGTGAATAGCACAAAGCTACTCAAATGCAAACATCTTGTAAAATAAATATGGTATTTTTGTTTTCTACCATTCACATGAATGAATGATTGTAATGTATTTAATTTTTTTTTTTCAGCAATAAGGTTTGTAACATTTCTTTAAGTATGTGAATATCACAAAATTGCTAAAATTGCAAACATCTTATATAGTAAATATGGTACTTGTATTTTCTACAATTCACATGTATGTCTGATTGAAAAGTATTTAAAATTCTTTTCGTAGCAATAACGTTTGTAGCATTACTTTAAATTTGTATGCAAAACACATAGGAAAAATTGTAAATATATATTATTAAACAAACATAGTATTCTTATTTTCTACATAACGTTTGTAACATTACTGTAAATATTATGTGAATATCACAAAATTGCTAAAATTGCAACCATCTTATATAGTGAATGTTGCATTTTTTACATTGCTTTAAATTTGTGTACAAAACAACATTGGAAAAATTGGCAATATATCTTATGAAATAGTTAACCATAGTATTGTAGTTTTCTACAATTCACATAAATGTATGATTGCAAAGTATTTTAAACTCCTTTTTGAGCAATAACATTTGTAACAATACTTTAAATTTGTGAATAGCACGAAATTGCTTAAATTGCAAACAACATAAAATAAGCATAGTATTTTTATTTTCTACAATTCACTTGATCATTGGATTGGAATGTATTTGAAATTCCTTTTCAGCAAATAGCGTTTGTAACTTAACTTTATATTTGTGAATATTACAAATTTGGTAATATAGGAAATACGCATGTGGGACATGTCCAGATTTGTTATGATAGTGCTCCTCAGTTTACATAGGGGTGAAATGTTATCTTTTGGTGCCTATAAGTTGTTTGTCACGCTTTTATCTTGTGATTCGGGCGGATATTCGGGCATATACGAAACCAAATCCACACTAAATGATGTTTTCTGTCGTCACTGTTGCTCTTTCACATGCTGGCAAGTGGCCAAACTGGATATTCTTCGGAATTTTAGTTTTCTGCTGGACGCTACGTGAGGAAACAAGCTAGAGACAGTTCATTGGTGCCAGCATTGAGTTATTTGTAGTTTGCAAATTTTCCATGTGGGTGCAAGAGAAGCGTTGTTCCTGTACCGAGTTATAAGAGCTAGAATTTTGCCCTTTGATGGCCAATTTTGATAATCTCGGCTTCAGAGAGGAATGACGTTGGCACCCGCATGGAAAAGTTTATAAATGTTTTGCTATAGCCATTTATGTGAATGAATAGTCTTGGAAGCGTTTCACCAGGTAGTGCCTGAAGAATTTGCTTTTTAGTAGGGGTTAGGAAAGCCTTTCAAACTCCACTGCAATTAAAGCAAGCCTTTTAAAAGGCTAATACTCGAAACGTTTACATGCCTACCTATGTATTTAGCCATCATTTGATGCTCTCAAACTTCCACAAGTCAAGAAATGAAGCTATAGAAACCACCAAAATTTTCACACCTCCAAAATAACATATACATGTCCCACATGCGTACTTCTTATCAAATGAGAATACAATTCATTTTTTTCTTTTATTCACATAATTGTTTGATTGCTAAGTGCATAAATAATTTCTTTTTCAGAAATAACATTTGTAGTGTCAATTACTTTAAATCTGTGAGTATTAGCACAAAAATGCAAAAATTGCAAACACCGTATATAGTAAATATGGCATTTTTATTTTCTACAATTCACATAAATGCCTGATTGCAGGTATAGTATATAAGATACTTGTAAATTTGGTGAAATATTTACATTTTCTAACGTTAACATTCTAAGAAGATTTTTAAATACTTTGAAAATATATAATTCATAGCAAATAAATATTACTGAGTTTAGTTAAAAAAATAGAAACTTTGGTAATTTTATCCTTTTAAAACATTCAAAGATTCTGAGGTTAACATTTTGAAAAGATTTTTGAATACTTTGCAAATGTGTAATTTGTAGAAAATAAATATTTCTGAGTGTTGTTTATAAGATAATTGTAAACTTCGTAATTCTATTCTTTATATCACTGAGTGTAGTTTAAAAGAAACTAGAACTTTGGCAATTTTAATATTTTGAAACATTGAAATTTTCTAACGTTACCATTCTGAAAGGATTTTTAAATACTTTGCAAATGTGTAATTTGCAGAAAATATGTACTAATTTAAAAGTTTCAAAAGAATAATATTTCCAAAGTTTCTAAATTCTTTTAAACTACTTGTAGTAATCTTCCGAAGAAAAAAATTTAACATTTGCAGAGTATTTAAAAATCATTTGGAAATGTTAACGTTAGAAATTTAAAAGTTTCAAAAGAATAATATTTCCAAAGTTTCTAAATTCTTTTAAACTACTTGTAGTAATCTCAAGACGAAACAAATTTAACATTTGCAAAGTATTTAAAAATCATTTGGAAATGTTAACGTTAGAAATTTAAAAGTTTCAAAAGAATAATATTTCCAAAGTTTCTAAATTCTTTAAATCTACACTTTGTAATCTTTGCTTTCTTTAAATTTAACATTTGCAAAGTATTTAAAAATCATTTGGAAATGTTAACGTTAGAAATTTAAAAGTTTCAAAAGAGTATTATTTCCAAAGTTTCTAAATTCTTTTAAACTACTTGTAGTAATCTTCAAACGAAACAAATTTAACATTTGCAAAGTATTTAAAAATCATTTGGAAATGTTAACGTTAGAAATTTAAAAGTTTCAAAAGAATAATATTTCCAAAGTTTCTAAATTCTTTAAATCTACACTTTGTAATCTTTGCTTTCTTTAAATTTAACATTTGCAAAGTATTTAAAAATCATTTGGAAATGTTAACGTTAGAAATTTAAAAGTTTCAAAAGAATAAAATTTCCAAAGTTTCTAAATTCTTTAAATCTACACTTTGTAATCTTTACTTTCTTTAAATTTAACATTTGCAAAGTATTTAAAAATCATTTGGAAATGTTAACGTTAGAAATTTAAAAGTTTCAAAAGAATAATATTTCCAAAGTTTCTAAATTCTTTAAATCTACACTTTGTAATCTTTGCTTTCTTTAAATTTAACATTTGCAAAGTATTTAAAAATCATTTGGAAATGTTAACGTTAGAAATTTAAAAGTTTCAAAAGAATAATATTTCCAAAGTTTCTAAATTCTTTTAAACTACTTGTAGTAATCTTCAGACGAAACAAATTTAACATTTGCAAAGTATTTAAAAATCATTTGGAAATGTTAATGTTAGAAATTTAAAAGTTTCAAAAGAATAATATTTCCAAAGTTTCTAAATTCTTTAAATCTACACTTTGTAATCTTTGCTTTCTTTAAATATAACATTTGCAAAGTATTTAAAAATCATTTGGAAATGTTAACGTTAGAAATTTAAAAGTTTCAAAAGAATAATATTTCCAAAGTTTCTAAATTCTTTAAATCTACACTTTGTAATCTTTACTTTCTTTAAATTTAACATTTGCAAAGTATTTAAAAATCATTTGGAAATGTTAACGTTAGAAATTTAAAAGTTTCAAAAGAATAATATTTCCAAAGTTTCTAAATTCTTTAAATCTACACTTTGTAACCTTTGCTTTCTTTAAATTTAACATTTGCAAAGTATTTAAAAATCATTTGGAAATGTTAACGTTAGAAATTTAAAAGTTTCAAAAGAATAATATTTCCAAAGTTTCTAAATTCTTTTAAACTACTTGTAGTAATCTTCAAACGAAACAAATTTAACATTTGCAAAGTATTTAAAAATCATTTGGAAATGTTAACGTTAGAAATTTAAAAGTTTCAAAAGAATAATATTTCCAAAGTTTCTAAATTCTTTAAATCTACACTTTGTAATCTTTGCTTTCTTTAAATATAACATTTGCAAAGTATTTAAAAATCATTTGGAAATGTTAACGTTAGAAATTTAAAAGTTTCAAAAGAATAATATTTCCAAAGTTTCTAAATTCTTTAAATCTACACTTTGTAATCTTTACTTTCTTTAAATATAACATTTGCAAAGTATTTAAAAATCATTTGGAAATGTTAACGTTAGAAATTTAAAAGTTTCAAAAGAATAATATTTCCAAAGTTTCTAAATTCTTTTAAACTACTTGTAGTAATCTGCAGACGAAACAAATTTAACATTTGCAAAGTATTTAAAAATCATTTGGAAATGTTAACGTTAGAAATTTAAAAGTTTCAAAAGAATAATATTTCCAAAGTTTCTAAATTCTTTTAAACTACTTGTAGTAATCTTCAAACGAAACAAATTTAACATTTGCAAAGTATTTAAAAATCATTTGGAAATGTTAACGTTAGAAATTTAAAAGTTTCAAAAGAATAATATTTCCAAAGTTTCTAAATTCTTTTAAACTACTTGTAGTAATCTTCAAACGAAACAAATTTAACATTTGCAAAGTATTTAAAAATCATTTGGAAATGTTAACGTTAGAAATTTAAAAGTTTCAAAAGAATAATATTTCCAAAGTTTCTAAATTCTTTAAATCTACACTTTGTAATCTTTGCTTTCTTTAAATATAACATTTGCAAAGTATTTAAAAATCATTTGGAAATGTTAACGTTAGAAATTTAAAAGTTTCAAAAGAATAATATTTCCAAAGTTTCTAAATTCTTTAAATCTACACTTTGTAATCTTTGCTTTCTTTAAATATAACATTTGCAAAGTATTTAAAAATCATTTGGAAATGTTAACGTTAGAAATTTAAAAGTTTCAAAAGAATAATATTTCCAAAGTTTCTAAATTCTTTAAATCTACACTTTGTAATCTTTACTTTCTTTAAATATAACATTTGCAAAGTATTTAAAAATCATTTGGAAATGTTAACGTTAGAAATTTAAAAGTTTCAAAAGAATAATATTTCCAAAGTTTCTAAATTCTTTTAAACTACTTGTAGTAATCTGCAGACGAAACAAATTTAACATTTGCAAAGTATTTAAAAATCATTTGGAAATGTTAACGTTAGAAATTTAAAAGTTTCAAAAGAATAATATTTCCAAAGTTTCTAAATTCTTTTAAACTACTTGTAGTAATCTTCAAACGAAACAAATTTAACATTTGCAAAGTATTTAAAAATCATTTGGAAATGTTAACGTTAGAAATTTAAAAGTTTCAAAAGAATAATATTTCCAAAGTTTCTAAATTCTTTAAATCTACACTTTGTAATCTTTGCTTTCTTTAAATATAACATTTGCAAAGTATTTAAAAATCATTTGGAAATGTTAACGTTAGAAATTTAAAAGTTTCAAAAGAATAATATTTCCAAAGTTTCTAAATTCTTTAAATCTACACTTTGTAATCTTTACTTTCTTTAAATATAACATTTGCAAAGTATTTAAAAATCATTTGGAAATGTTAACGTTAGAAATTTAAAAGTTTCAAAAGAATAATATTTCCAAAGTTTCTAAATTCTTTAAATCTACACTTTGTAATCTTTACTTTCTTTAAATTTAACATTTGCAAAGTATTTAAAAATCATTTGGAAATGTTAACGTTAGAAATTTAAAAGTTTCAAAAGAATAATATTTCCAAAGTTTCTAAATTCTTTTAAACTACTTGTAGTAATCTTCACACGAAACAAATTTAACATTTGCAAAGTATTTAAAAATCATTTGGAAATGTTAACGTTAGAAATTTAAAAGTTTCAAAAGAATAATATTTCCAAAGTTTCTAAATTCTTTAAATCTACACTTTGCAATCTTTACTTTCTTTAAATTTAACATTTGCAAAGTATTTAAAAATCATTTGGAAATGTTAACGTTAGAAATTTAAAAGTTTCAAAAGAATAATATTTCCAAAGTTTCTAAGTTCTTCAAATGTACACTTTGTAATCATTGCTTTCTTTAAATTTAACATTTGCAAAGTATTTAAAAATCATTTGGAAATGTTAACGTTAGAAATTTAAAAGTTTCAAAAGAATAATATTTCCAAAGTTTCTAAATTCTTTTAAACTACTTGTAGTAATCTTCAGACGAAACAAATTTAACATTTGCAAAGTATTTAAAAATCATTTGGAAATGTTAACGTTAGAAATTTAAAAGTTTCAAAAGAATAATATTTCCAAAGTTTCTAAATTCTTTTAAACTACTTGTAGTAATCTTCAAACGAAACAAATTTAACATTTGCAAAGTATTTAAAAATCATTTGGAAATGTTAACGTTAGAAATTTAAAAGTTTCAAAAGAATAATATTTCCAAAGTTTCTAAATTCTTTAAATCTACACTTTGTAATCTTTGCTTTCTTTAAATTTAACATTTGCAAAGTATTCAAAAATCATTTGGAAATGTTAACGTTAGAAATTTAAAAGTTTCAAAAGAATAATATTTCCAAAGTTTCTAAATTCTTTAAATCTACACTTTATAATCTTTACTTTCTTTAAATTTAACGTTTGCAAAGTATTTAAAAATAATTTGGAAATGTTTACGTTAGAAATTTAAAAGTTTCAAAAGAATAATATTTCCAAAGTTTCTAAATTCTTTAAATCTACACTTTGTAACCTTTGCTTTCTTTAAATTTAACATTTGCAAAGTATTTAAAAATCATTTGGAAATGTTAACGTTAGAAATTTAAAAGTTTCAAAAGAATAATATTTCCAAAGTTTCTAAATTCTTTTAAACTACTTGTAGTAATCTTCAGACGAAAAAAATTTAACATTTGCAAAGTATTTAAAAATCATTTGGAAATGTTAACGTTAGAAATTTAAAAGTTTCAAAAGAGTATTATTTCCAAAGTTTCCAAATTCTTTTAAACTACTTGTAGTAATCTTCAGACGAAACAAATTTAACATTTGCAAAGTGTTTAAAAATCATTTGGAAATGTTAACGTTAGAAATTTAAAAGTTTCAAAAGAATAATATTTCCAAAGTTTCTAAATTCTTTCAAACTACTTGTAGTAATCTTCAGACGAAACAAATTTAACATTTGCAAAGTATTTAAAAATCATTTGGAAATGTTAAGTTAGAAATTTAAGAGTTTCTAAAGAATAATATTTCCAAAGTTTCTAAATTCTTTTAAACTACTTGTAGTAATCTTCAGACGAAACAAATTTAACATTTGCAAAGTATTTAAAAATCATTTGGAAATGTTAACGTTAGAAATTTAAAAGTTTCAAAAGAATAATATTTCTAAAGTTTCTAAATTCTTTTAAACTACTTGTAGTAATCTTCAGACGAAACAAATTTAACATTTGCAAAGTATTTAAAAATCATTTGGAAATGTTAACGTTAGAAATTTAAAAGTTTCAAAAGATTAATATTTCCAAAGTTTCTAAATTCTTTTAAACTACTTGTAGTAATCTTCAGACGAAACAAATTTAACATTTGCAAAGTATTTAAAAATCATTTGGAAATGTTAACGTTACAAATTTAAAAGTTTCAACAGAGTATTATTTCCAAAGTTTCTAAATTCTTTTAAACTACTTGTAGTAATCTTCAGACGAAACAAATTTAACATTTGCAAAGTATTTAAAAATCATTTGGAAATGTTAACGTTAGAAATTTAAAAGTTTCAAAAGAGTATTATTTCCAAAGTTTCTAAATTCTTTTAAACTACTTGTAGTAATCTTCAGACGAAACAAATTTAACATTTGCAAAGTATTTAAAAATCATTTGGAAATGTTAACGTTAGAAATTTAAAAGTTTCAAAAGAATAATATTTCCAAAGTTTCTAAGTTCTTCAAATTTACACTTTAATCATTGCTTTCTTTAAATTTAACATTTGTAAAGTATTTAAAAATCATTAGGAAATGTTAACGTTAGAAATTTAAAAGTTTCAAAACAATAATATTTCCAAAGTTTCTAAATTCTTTTAAACTACTTGTAGTAATCTTCAGACGAAACAAATTTAACATTTGCAAAGTATTTAAAAATCATTTGGAAATGTTAACGTTAGAAATTTAAAAGTTTCAAAATAATAATATTTCTAAAGTTTCTAAATTCTTTTAAACTACTTGTAGTAATCTTCAGACGAAACAAATTTAACATTTGCAAAGTATTTAAAAATCATTTGGAAATGTTAACGTTAGAAATTTAAAAGTTTCAAAAGAATAATTTTTCCAAAGTTTCTAAATTCTTTAAATCTACACTTTGTAATATTTGCTTTCTTTAAATTTAACATTTGCAAAGTATTTAAAAATCATTTTGAAATGTTAACGTTAGAAATTTAAATGTTTCAAAAGAATAATATTTCCAAAGTTTCTAAATTCTTTAAATCTACACTTTGTAATCTTTGCTTTCTTTAAATTTAACATTTGCAAAGTATTTAAAAATCATTTGGAAATGTTAACGTTAGAAATTTAAAAGTTTCAAAAGAATAATATTTACAAAGTTTCTAAATTCTTTAAATCTACACTTTGTAACCTTTGCTTTCTTTAAATTTAACATTTGCAAAGTATTTAAAAATCATTTGGAAATGTTAACGTTAGAAATTTAAAAGTTTCAAAAGAATAATATTTCCAAAGTTTCTAAATTCTTTTAAACTACTTGTAGTAATCTTCAGACGAAACAAATTTAACATTTGCAAAGTATTTAAAAATCATTTGGAAATGTTAACGTTAGAAATTTAGAAGTTTCAAAAGAATAATATTTCCAAAGTTTCTAAATTCTTTTAAACTACTTGTAGTAATCTTCAGACGAAACAAATTTAACATTTGCAAAGTATTTAAAAATCATTTGGAAATGTTAACGTTAGAAATTTAAAAGTTTCAAAAGAATAATATTTCCAAAGTTTCTAAATTCTTTTAAACTACTTGTAGTAATCTTCACACGAAACAAATTTAACATTTGCAAAGTATTTAAAAATCATTTGGAAATGTTAACGTTAGAAATTTAAAAGTTTCAAAAGAATAATATTTCCAAAGTTTCTAAATTCTTTAAATCTACACTTTGTAATCTTTGCTTTCTTTAAATTTAACATTTGCAAAGTATTCAAAAATCATTTGGAAATGTTAACGTTAGAAATTTAAAAGTTTCAAAAGAATAATATTTCCAAAGTTTCTAAATTCTTTAAATCTACACTTTGCAATCTTTACTTTCTTTAAATTTAACATTTGCAAAGTATTTAAAAATCATTTGGAAATGTTAACGTTAGAAATTTAAAAGTTTCAAAAGAATAATATTTCCAAAGTTTCTAAATTCTTTTAAACTACTTGTAGTAATCTTCAAACGAAACAAATTTAACATTTGCAAAGTATTTAAAAATCATTTGGAAATGTTAACGTTAGAAATTTAAAAGTTTCAAAAGAATAATATTTCCAAAGTTTCTAAGTTCTTCAAATTTACACTTTAATCATTGCTTTCTTTAAATTTAACATTTGCAAAGTATTTAAAAATCATTAGGAAATGTTAACGTTAGAAATTTAAAAGTTTCAAAAGAATAATATTTCCAAAGTTTCTAAATTCTTTTAAACTACTTGTAGTAATCTTCAGACGAAACAAATTTAACATTTGCAAAGTATTTAAAAATCATTTGGAAATGTTAACGTTAGAAATTTAAAAGTTTCAAAAGAATAATATTTCCAAAGTTTCTAAATTCTTTTAAACTACTTGTAGTAATCTTCACACGAAACAAATTTAACATTTGCAAAGTATTTAAAAATCATTTGGAAATGTTAACGTTAGAAATTTAAAAGTTTCAAAAGAATAATATTTCCAAAGTTTCTAAATTCTTTAAATCTACACTTTGTAATCTTTGCTTTCTTTAAATTTAACATTTGCAAAGTATTCAAAAATCATTTGGAAATGTTAACGTTAGAAATTTAAAAGTTTCAAAAGAATAATATTTCCAAAGTTTCTAAATTCTTTAAATCTACACTTTGCAATCTTTACTTTCTTTAAATTTAACATTTGCAAAGTATTTAAAAATCATTTGGAAATGTTAACGTTAGAAATTTAAAAGTTTCAAAAGAATAATATTTCCAAAGTTTCTAAATTCTTTTAAACTACTTGTAGTAATCTTCAAACGAAACAAATTTAACATTTGCAAAGTATTTAAAAATCATTTGGAAATGTTAACGTTAGAAATTTAAAAGTTTCAAAAGAATAATATTTCCAAAGTTTCTAAATTCTTTAAATCTACACTTTGTAATCTTTGCTTTCTTTAAATTTAACATTTGCAAAGTATTCAAAAATCATTTGGAAATGTTAACGTTAGAAATTTAAAAGTTTCAAAAGAATAATATTTCCAAAGTTTCTAAATTCTTTAAATCTACACTTTGTAATCTTTACTTTCTTTAAATTTAACGTTTGCAAAGTATTTAAAAATCATTTGGAAATGTTTACGTTAGAAATTTAAAAGTTTCAAAAGAATATTATTTCCAAAGTTTCTAAATTCTTTTAAACTACTTGTAGTAATCTGCAGACGAAACAAATTTAACATTTGCAAAGTATTTAAAAATCATTTGGAAATGTTAACGTTAGAAATTTAAAAGTTTCAAAACAATAATATTTCCAATGTTTCTAAATTCTCTTAAACTACTTGTAGTAATCTTCAAACGAAACAAGTTTAACATTTGCAAAGTATTTAAAAATCATTTGGAAATGTTAACGTTAGAAATTTAAAAGTTTCAAAAGAATAATATTTCCAAAGTCTCTAAATTCTTTAAATCTACACTTTGTAATCTTTGCTTTCTTTAAATTTAACATTTGCAAAGTATTCAAAAATCATTTGGAAATGTTAACGTTAGAAATTTAAAAGTTTAAAAAGAATAATATTTCCAAAGTTTCTAAATTCTTTAAATCTACACTTTGTAATCTTTGCTTTCTTTAAATTTAACATTTGCAAAGTATTTAAAAATCATTTGGAAATGTTAACGTTAGAAATTTAAAAGTTTCAAAAGAATAATATTTCCAAAGTTTCTAAATTCTTTTAAACTACTTGTAGTAATCTTCAGACGAAACAAATTTAACATTTGCAAAGTATTTAAAAATCATTTGGAAATGTTAACGTTAGAAATTTAAAAGTTTCAAAAGAATAATATTTCCAAAGTTTCTAAATTCTTCAAATCTACACTTTGTAATCTTTACTTTCTTTAAATTTAACATTTGCAAAGTATTTAAAAATCATTTGGAAATGTAAACGTTAGAAATTTAAAAGTTTCAAAAGAATAATATTTCCAAAGTTTCTAAATTCTTTAAATCTACACTTTGTAATCTTTGCTTTCTTTAAATTTAACATTTGCAAAGTATTTAAAAATCATTTGGAAATGTTAACGTTAGAAATTTAAAAGTTTCAAAAGAATAATATTTCCAAAGTTTCTAAATTCTTTTAAACTACTTGTAGTAATCTTCAGACGAAACAAATTTAACATTTGCAAAGTATTTAAAAATCATTTGGAAATGTTAACGTTAGAAATTTAAAAGTTTCAAAAGAATATTATTTCCAAAGTTTCTAAATTCTTTTAAACTACTTGTAGTAATCTGCAGACGAAACAAATTTAACATTTGCAAAGTATTTAAAAATCATTTGGAAATGTTAACGTTAGAAATTTAAAAGTTTCAAAAGATTAATATTTCCAAAGTTTCTAAATTCTTTTAAACTACTTGTAGTAATCTTCAGACGAAACAAATTTAACATTTGCAAAGTATTTAAAAATCATTTGGAAATGTTAACGTTACAAATTTAAAAGTTTCAACAGAGTATTATTTCCAAAGTTTCTAAATTCTTTTAAACTACTTGTAGTAATCTTCAAACGAGAGAAATTTAACATTTGCAAAGTATTTAAAAATCATTTGGAAATGTTAACGTTAGAAATTTAAAAGTTTCAAAAGAGTATTATTTCCAAAGTTTCTAAATTCTTTTAAACTACTTGTAGTAATCTTCAGACGAAACAAATTTAACATTTGCAAAGTATTTAAAAATCATTTGGAAATGTTAACGTTAGAAATTTAAAAGTTTCAAAAGAATAATATTTCCAAAGTTTCTAAGTTCTTCAAATTTACACTTTAATCATTGCTTTCTTTAAATTTAACATTTGTAAAGTATTTAAAAATCATTTGGAAATGTTAACGTTAGAAATTTAAAAGTTTCAAAAGAATAATATTTCCAAAGTTTCTAAATTCTTTTAAACTACTTGTAGTAATCTTCAAACGAAACAAATTTAACATTTGCAAAGTATTTAAAAATCATTTGGAAATGTTAACGTTAGAAATTTAAAAGTTTCAAAAGAATAATATTTCCAAAGTTTCTAAGTTCTTCAAATTTACACTTTAATCATTGCTTTCTTTAAATTTAACATTTGCAAAGTATTTAAAAATCATTAGGAAATGTTAACGTTAGAAATTTAAAAGTTTCAAAAGAATAATATTTCCAAAGTTTCTAAATTCTTTTAAACTACTTGTAGTAATCTTCAGACGAAACAAATTTAACATTTGCAAAGTATTTAAAAATCATTTGGAAATGTTAACGTTAGAAATTTAAAAGTTTCAAAAGAATAATATTTCCAAAGTTTCTAAATTCTTTTAAACTACTTGTAGTAATCTTCACACGAAACAAATTTAACATTTGCAAAGTATTTAAAAATCATTTGGAAATGTTAACGTTAGAAATTTAAAAGTTTCAAAAGAATAATATTTCCAAAGTTTCTAAATTCTTTAAATCTACACTTTGTAATCTTTGCTTTCTTTAAATTTAACATTTGCAAAGTATTCAAAAATCATTTGGAAATGTTAACGTTAGAAATTTAAAAGTTTCAAAAGAATAATATTTCCAAAGTTTCTAAATTCTTTAAATCTACACTTTGCAATCTTTACTTTCTTTAAATTTAACATTTGCAAAGTATTTAAAAATCATTTGGAAATGTTAACGTTAGAAATTTAAAAGTTTCAAAAGAATAATATTTCCAAAGTTTCTAAATTCTTTTAAACTACTTGTAGTAATCTTCAAACGAAACAAATTTAACATTTGCAAAGTATTTAAAAATCATTTGGAAATGTTAACGTTAGAAATTTAAAAGTTTCAAAAGAATAATATTTCCAAAGTTTCTAAATTCTTTAAATCTACACTTTGTAATCTTTGCTTTCTTTAAATTTAACATTTGCAAAGTATTCAAAAATCATTTGGAAATGTTAACGTTAGAAATTTAAAAGTTTCAAAAGAATAATATTTCCAAAGTTTCTAAATTCTTTAAATCTACACTTTGTAATCTTTACTTTCTTTAAATTTAACGTTTGCAAAGTATTTAAAAATCATTTGGAAATGTTTACGTTAGAAATTTAAAAGTTTCAAAAGAATATTATTTCCAAAGTTTCTAAATTCTTTTAAACTACTTGTAGTAATCTGCAGACGAAACAAATTTAACATTTGCAAAGTATTTAAAAATCATTTGGAAATGTTAACGTTAGAAATTTAAAAGTTTCAAAACAATAATATTTCCAATGTTTCTAAATTCTCTTAAACTACTTGTAGTAATCTTCAAACGAAACAAGTTTAACATTTGCAAAGTATTTAAAAATCATTTGGAAATGTTAACGTTAGAAATTTAAAAGTTTCAAAAGAATAATATTTCCAAAGTCTCTAAATTCTTTAAATCTACACTTTGTAATCTTTGCTTTCTTTAAATTTAACATTTGCAAAGTATTCAAAAATCATTTGGAAATGTTAACGTTAGAAATTTAAAAGTTTAAAAAGAATAATATTTCCAAAGTTTCTAAATTCTTTAAATCTACACTTTGTAATCTTTGCTTTCTTTAAATTTAACATTTGCAAAGTATTTAAAAATCATTTGGAAATGTTAACGTTAGAAATTTAAAAGTTTCAAAAGAATAATATTTCCAAAGTTTCTAAATTCTTTTAAACTACTTGTAGTAATCTTCAGACGAAACAAATTTAACATTTGCAAAGTATTTAAAAATCATTTGGAAATGTTAACGTTAGAAATTTAAAAGTTTCAAAAGAATAATATTTCCAAAGTTTCTAAATTCTTCAAATCTACACTTTGTAATCTTTACTTTCTTTAAATTTAACATTTGCAAAGTATTTAAAAATCATTTGGAAATGTAAACGTTAGAAATTTAAAAGTTTCAAAAGAATAATATTTCCAAAGTTTCTAAATTCTTTAAATCTACACTTTGTAATCTTTGCTTTCTTTAAATTTAACATTTGCAAAGTATTTAAAAATCATTTGGAAATGTTAACGTTAGAAATTTAAAAGTTTCAAAAGAATAATATTTCCAAAGTTTCTAAATTCTTTTAAACTACTTGTAGTAATCTTCAGACGAAACAAATTTAACATTTGCAAAGTATTTAAAAATCATTTGGAAATGTTAACGTTAGAAATTTAAAAGTTTCAAAAGAATATTATTTCCAAAGTTTCTAAATTCTTTTAAACTACTTGTAGTAATCTGCAGACGAAACAAATTTAACATTTGCAAAGTATTTAAAAATCATTTGGAAATGTTAACGTTAGAAATTTAAAAGTTTCAAAAGATTAATATTTCCAAAGTTTCTAAATTCTTTTAAACTACTTGTAGTAATCTTCAGACGAAACAAATTTAACATTTGCAAAGTATTTAAAAATCATTTGGAAATGTTAACGTTACAAATTTAAAAGTTTCAACAGAGTATTATTTCCAAAGTTTCTAAATTCTTTTAAACTACTTGTAGTAATCTTCAAACGAGAGAAATTTAACATTTGCAAAGTATTTAATAATCATTTGGAAATGTTAACGTTAGAAATTTAAAAGTTTCAAAAGAGTATTATTTCCAAAGTTTCTAAATTCTTTTAAACTACTTGTAGTAATCTTCAGACGAAACAAATTTAACATTTGCAAAGTATTTAAAAATCATTTGGAAATGTTAACGTTAGAAATTTAAAAGTTTCAAAAGAATAATATTTCCAAAGTTTCTAAGTTCTTCAAATTTACACTTTAATCATTGCTTTCTTTAAATTTAACATTTGTAAAGTATTTAAAAATCATTAGGAAATGTTAACGTTAGAAATTTAAAAGTTTCAAAAGAATAATATTTCCAAAGTTTCTAAATTCTTTTAAACTACTTGTAGTAATCTTCAGACGAAATAAATTTAACATTTGCAAAGTATTTAAAAATCATTTGGAAATGTTAACGTTAGAAATTTAAAAGTTTCAAAAGAATAATATTTCTAAAGTTTCTAAATTCTTTTAAACTACTTGTAGTAATCTTCAGACGAAACAAATTTAACATTTGCAAAGTATTTAAAAATCATTTGGAAATGTTAACGTTAGAAATTTAAAAGTTTCAAAAGAATAATTTTTCCAAAGTTTCTAAATTCTTTAAATCTACACTTTGTAATATTTGCTTTCTTTAAATTTAACATTTGCAAAGTATTTAAAAATCATTTTGAAATGTTAACGTTAGAAATTTAAATGTTTGAAAAGAATAATATTTCCAAAGTTTCTAAATTCTTTAAATCTACACTTTGTAATCTTTGCTTTCTTTAAATTTAACATTTGCAAAGTATTTAAAAATCATTTGGAAATGTTAACGTTAGAAATTTAAAAGTTTCAAAAGAATAATATTTACAAAGTTTCTAAATTCTTTAAATCTACACTTTGTAACCTTTGCTTTCTTTAAATTTAACATTTGCAAAGTATTTAAAAATCATTTGGAAATGTTAACGTTAGAAATTTAAAAGTTTCAAAAGAATAATATTTCCAAAGTTTCTAAATTCTTTTAAACTACTTGTAGTAATCTTCAGACGAAACAAATTTAACATTTGCAAAGTATTTAAAAATCATTTGGAAATGTTAACGTTAGAAATTTAAAAGTTTCAAAAGAATAATATTTCCAAAGTTTCTAAGTTCTTCAAATTTACACTTTAATCATTGCTTTCTTTAAATTTAACATTTGCAAAGTATTTAAAAATCATTAGGAAATGTTAACGTTAGAAATTTAAAAGTTTCAAAAGAATAATATTTCCAAAGTTTCTAAATTCTTTTAAACTACTTGTAGTAATCTTCAGACGAAACAAATTTAACATTTGCAAAGTATTTAAAAATCATTTGGAAATGTTAACGTTAGAAATTTAAAAGTTTCAAAAGAATAATATTTCCAAAGTTTCTAAATTCTTTTAAACTACTTTTAGTAATCTTCACACGAAACAAATTTAACATTTGCAAAGTATTTAAAAATCATTTGGAAATGTTAACGTTAGAAATTTAAAAGTTTCAAAAGAATAATATTTCCAAAGTTTCTAAATTCTCTTAAACTACTTGTAGTAATCTTCACACGAAACAAATTTAACATTTGCAAAGTATTTAAAAATCATTTGGAAATGTTAACGTTAGAAATTTAAAAGTTTCAAAAGAATAATATTTCCAAAGTTTCTAAATTCTTTAAATCTACACTTTGTAATCTTTGCTTTCTTTAAATTTAACATTTGCAAAGTATTCAAAAATCATTTGGAAATGTTAACGTTAGAAATTTAAAAGTTTCAAAAGAATAATATTTCCAAAGTTTCTAAATTCTTTAAATCTACACTTTGCAATCTTTACTTTCTTTAAATTTAACATTTGCAAAGTATTTAAAAATCATTTGGAAATGTTAACGTTAGAAATTTAAAAGTTTCAAAAGAATAATATTTCCAAAGTTTCTAAATTCTTTTAAACTACTTGTAGTAATCTTCAAACGAAACAAATTTAACATTTGCAAAGTATTTAAAAATTATTTGGAAATGTTAACGTTAGAAATTTAAAAGTTTCAAAAGAATAATATTTCCAAAGTTTCTAAATTCTTTAAATCTACACTTTGTAATCTTTGCTTTCTTTAAATTTAACATTTGCAAAGTATTCAAAAATCATTTGGAAATGTTAACGTTAGAAATTTAAAAGTTTCAAAAGAATAATATTTCCAAAGTTTCTAAATTCTTTAAATCTACACTTTGTAATCTTTACTTTCTTTAAATTTAACATTTGCAAAGTATTTAAAAATCATTTGGAAATGTTAACGTTAGAAATTTAAAAGTTTCAAAAGAATAATATTTCCAAAGTTTCTAAGTTCTTCAAATTTACACTTTAATCATTGCTTTCTTTAAATTTAACATTTGCAAAGTATTTAAAAATCATTAGGAAATGTTAACGTTAGAAATTTAAAAGTTTCAAAAGAATAATATTTCCAAAGTTTCTAAATTCTTTTAAACTACTTGTAGTAATCTGCAGACGAAACAAATTTAACATTTGCAAAGTATTTAAAAATCATTTGGAAATGTTAACGTTAGAAATTTAAAAGTTTCAAAAGAATAATATTTCCAAAGTTTCTAAATTCTTTAAATCTACACTTTGTAATCTTTGCTTTCTTTAAATATAACATTTGCAAAGTATTTAAAAATCATTTGGAAATGTTAACGTTAGAAATTTAAAAGTTTCAAAAGAATAATATTTCCAAAGTTTCTAAATTCTTTAAATCTACACTTTGTAATCTTTGCTTTCTTTAAATATAACATTTGCAAAGTATTTAAAAATCATTTGGAAATGTTAACGTTAGAAATTTAAAAGTTTCAAAAGAATAATATTTCCAAAGTTTCTAAATTCTTTAAATCTACACTTTGTAATCTTTACTTTCTTTAAATATAACATTTGCAAAGTATTTAAAAATCATTTGGAAATGTTAACGTTAGAAATTTAAAAGTTTCAAAAGAATAATATTTCCAAAGTTTCTAAATTCTTTTAAACTACTTGTAGTAATCTTCAGACGAAACAAATTTAACATTTGCAAAGTATTTAAAAATCATTTGGAAATGTTAACGTTAGAAATTTAAAAGTTTCAAAAGAATAATATTTCCAAAGTTTCTAAATTCTTTTAAACTACTTGTAGTAATCTTCAAACGAAACAAATTTAACATTTGCAAAGTATTTAAAAATCATTTGGAAATGTTAACGTTAGAAATTTAAAAGTTTCAAAAGAGTATTATTTCCAAAGTTTCTAAATTCTCTTAAACTACTTGTAGTAATCTTCAAACGAAACAAATTTAACATTTGCAAAGTATTTAAAAATAATTTGGAAATGTTAACGTTAGAAATTTAAAAGTTTCAAAAGAATAATATTTCCAAAGTTTCTAAATTCTTTAAATCTACACTTTGTAATCTTTGCTTTCTTTAAATTTAACATTTGCAAAGTATTTAAAAATCATTTGGAAATGTTAACGTTAGAAATTTAAAAGTTTCAAAAGAATAATATTTCCAAAGTTTCTAAATTCTTTAAATCTACACTTTGTAATCTTTACTTTCTTTAAATTTAACATTTGCAAAGTATTTAAAAATCATTTGGAAATGTTAACGTTAGAAATTTAAAAGTTTCAAAAGAGTATTATTTCCAAAGTTTCTAAATTCTTTTAAACTACTTGTAGTAATCTTCAAACGAAACAAATTTAACATTTGCAAAGTATTAAAAAATAATTTGGAAATGTTAACGTTAGAAATTTAAAAGTTTCAAAAGAATAATATTTCCAAAGTTTCTAAATTCTTTAAATCTACACTTTGTAATCTTTGCTTTCTTTAAATTTAACATTTGCAAAGTATTTAAAAATCATTTGGAAATGTTAACGTTAGAAATTTAAAAGTTTCAAAAGAATAATATTTCCAAAGTTTCTAAATTCTTTAAATCTACACTTTGTAATCTTTACTTTCTTTAAATTTAACATTTGCAAAGTATTTAAAAATCATTTGGAAATGTTAACGTTAGAAATTTAAAAGTTTCAAAAGAGTATTATTTCCAAAGTTTCTAAATTCTTTTAAACTAGTTGTAGTAATCTTCAAACGAAACAAATTTAACATTTGCAAAGTATTTAAAAATCATTTGGAAATGTTAACGTTAGAAATTTAAAAGTTTCAAAAGAATAATATTTCCAAAGTTTCTAAATTCTTTAAATCTACACTTTGTAATCTTTGCTTTCTTTAAATTTAACATTTGCAAAGTATTTAAAAATCATTTGGAAATGTTAACGTTAGAAATTTAAAAGTTTCAAAAGAATAATATTTCCAAAGTTTCTAAATTCTTTAAATCTACACTTTGTAATCTATACTTTCTTTAAATTTAACATTTGCAAAGTATTTAAAAATCATTTGGAAATGTTAACGTTAGAAATTTAAAAGTTTGAAAAGAATAATATTTCCAAAGTTTCTAAATTCTTCAAATCTACACTTTGTAATCTTTGCTTTCTTTAAATTTAACATTTGCAAAGTATTTAAAAATCATTTGGAAATGTTAACGTTAGAAATTTAAAAGTTTCAAAAGAATAATATTTCCAAAGTTTCTAAATTCTTTTAAACTACTTGTAGTAATCTTCAGACGAAACAAATTTAACATTTGCAAAGTATTTAAAAATCATTTGGATATGTTAACGTTAGAAATTTAAAAGTTTCAAAAGAATAATATTTCCAAAGTTTCTAAATTCTTTAAATCTACACTTTGTAATCTTTACTTTCTTTAAATTTAACATTTGCAAAGTATTTAAAAATCATTTGGAAATGTTAACGTTAGAAATTTAAAAGTTTCAAAAGAATAATATTTCCAAAGTTTCTAAGTTCTTCAAATTTACACTTTAATCATTGCTTTCTTTAAATTTAACATTTGTAAAGTATTTAAAAATCATTAGGAAATGTTAACGTTAGAAATTTAAAAGTTTCAAAAGAATAATATTTCCAAAGTTTCTAAATTCTTTTAAACTACTTGTAGTAATCTTCAGACGAAATAAATTTAACATTTGCAAAGTATTTAAAAATCATTTGGAAATGTTAACGTTAGAAATTTAAAAGTTTCAAAAGAATAATATTTCTAAAGTTTCTAAATTCTTTTAAACTACTTGTAGTAATCTTCAGACGAAACAAATTTAACATTTGCAAAGTATTTAAAAATCATTTGGAAATGTTAACGTTAGAAATTTAAAAGTTTCAAAAGAATAATTTTTCCAAAGTTTCTAAATTCTTTAAATCTACACTTTGTAATATTTGCTTTCTTTAAATTTAACATTTGCAAAGTATTTAAAAATCATTTTGAAATGTTAACGTTAGAAATTTAAATGTTTGAAAAGAATAATATTTCCAAAGTTTCTAAATTCTTTAAATCTACACTTTGTAATCTTTGCTTTCTTTAAATTTAACATTTGCAAAGTATTTAAAAATCATTTGGAAATGTTAACGTTAGAAATTTAAAAGTTTCAAAAGAATAATATTTCCAAAGTTTCTAAATTCTTTTAAACTACTTGTAGTAATCTTCAGACGAAACAAATTTAACATTTGCAAAGTATTTAAAAATCATTTGGAAATGTTAACGTTAGAAATTTAAAAGTTTCAAAAGAATAATATTTCCAAAGTTTCTAAGTTCTTCAAATTTACACTTTAATCATTGCTTTCTTTAAATTTAACATTTGCAAAGTATTTAAAAATCATTAGGAAATGTTAACGTTAGAAATTTAAAAGTTTCAAAAGAATAATATTTCCAAAGTTTCTAAATTCTTTTAAACTACTTGTAGTAATCTTCAGACGAAACAAATTTAACATTTGCAAAGTATTTAAAAATCATTTGGAAATGTTAACGTTAGAAATTTAAAAGTTTCAAAAGAATAATATTTCCAAAGTTTCTAAATTCTTTTAAACTACTTGTAGTAATCTTCACACGAAACAAATTTAACATTTGCAAAGTATTTAAAAATCATTTGGAAATGTTAACGTTAGAAATTTAAAAGTTTCAAAAGAATAATATTTCCAAAGTTTCTAAATTCTCTTAAACTACTTGTAGTAATCTTCACACGAAACAAATTTAACATTTGCAAAGTATTTAAAAATCATTTGGAAATGTTAACGTTAGAAATTTAAAAGTTTCAAAAGAATAATATTTCCAAAGTTTCTAAATTCTTTAAATCTACACTTTGTAATCTTTGCTTTCTTTAAATTTAACATTTGCAAAGTATTCAAAAATCATTTGGAAATGTTAACGTTAGAAATTTAAAAGTTTCAAAAGAATAATATTTCCAAAGTTTCTAAATTCTTTAAATCTACACTTTGCAATCTTTACTTTCTTTAAATTTAACATTTGCAAAGTATTTAAAAATCATTTGGAAATGTTAACGTTAGAAATTTAAAAGTTTCAAAAGAATAATATTTCCAAAGTTTCTAAATTCTTTAAATCTACACTTTGTAATCTTTGCTTTCTTTAAATTTAACATTTGCAAAGTATTCAAAAATCATTTGGAAATGTTAACGTTAGAAATTTAAAAGTTTCAAAAGAATAATATTTCCAAAGTTTCTAAATTCTTTAAATCTACACTTTGTAATCTTTACTTTCTTTAAATTTAACATTTGCAAAGTATTTAAAAATCATTTGGAAATGTTAACGTTAGAAATTTAAAAGTTTCAAAAGAATAATATTTCCAAAGTTTCTAAGTTCTTCAAATTTACACTTTAATCATTGCTTTCTTTAAATTTAACATTTGTAAAGTATTTAAAAATCATTAGGAAATGTTAACGTTAGAAATTTAAAAGTTTCAAAAGAATAATATTTCCAAAGTTTCTAAATTCTTTTAAACTACTTGTAGTAATCTTCAGACGAAATAAATTTAACATTTGCAAAGTATTTAAAAATCATTTGGAAATGTTAACGTTAGAAATTTAAAAGTTTCAAAAGAATAATATTTCTAAAGTTTCTAAATTCTTTTAAACTACTTGTAGTAATCTTCAGACGAAACAAATTTAACATTTGCAAAGTATTTAAAAATCATTTGGAAATGTTAACGTTAGAAATTTAAAAGTTTCAAAAGAATATTTTTTCCAAAGTTTCTAAATTCTTTAAATCTACACTTTGTAATATTTGCTTTCTTTAAATTTAACATTTGCAAAGTATTCAAAAATCATTTGGAAATGTTAACGTTAGAAATTTAAAAGTTTCAAAAGAATAATATTTCCAAAGTTTCTAAATTCTTTAAATCTACACTTTGCAATCTTTACTTTCTTTAAATTTAACATTTGCAAAGTATTTAAAAATCATTTGGAAATGTTAACGTTAGAAATTTAAAAGTTTCAAAAGAATAATATTTCCAAAGTTTCTAAATTCTTTAAATCTACACTTTGTAATCTTTGCTTTCTTTAAATTTAACATTTGCAAAGTATTCAAAAATCATTTGGAAATGTTAACGTTAGAAATTTAAAAGTTTCAAAAGAATAATATTTCCAAAGTTTCTAAATTCTTTAAATCTACACTTTGTAATCTTTACTTTCTTTAAATTTAACATTTGCAAAGTATTTAAAAATCATTTGGAAATGTTAACGTTAGAAATTTAAAAGTTTCAAAAGAATAATATTTCCAAAGTTTCTAAGTTCTTCAAATTTACACTTTAATCATTGCTTTCTTTAAATTTAACATTTGTAAAGTATTTAAAAATCATTAGGAAATGTTAACGTTAGAAATTTAAAAGTTTCAAAAGAATAATATTTCCAAAGTTTCTAAATTCTTTTAAACTACTTGTAGTAATCTTCAGACGAAATAAATTTAACATTTGCAAAGTATTTAAAAATCATTTGGAAATGTTAACGTTAGAAATTTAAAAGTTTCAAAAGAATAATATTTCTAAAGTTTCTAAATTCTTTTAAACTACTTGTAGTAATCTTCAGACGAAACAAATTTAACATTTGCAAAGTATTTAAAAATCATTTGGAAATGTTAACGTTAGAAATTTAAAAGTTTCAAAAGAATAATTTTTCCAAAGTTTCTAAATTCTTTAAATCTACACTTTGTAATATTTGCTTTCTTTAAATTTAACATTTGCAAAGTATTTAAAAATCATTTTGAAATGTTAACGTTAGAAATTTAAATGTTTGAAAAGAATAATATTTCCAAAGTTTCTAAATTCTTTAAATCTACACTTTGTAATCTTTGCTTTCTTTAAATTTAACATTTGCAAAGTATTTAAAAATCATTTGGAAATGTTAACGTTAGAAATTTAAAAGTTTCAAAAGAATAATATTTCCAAAGTTTCTAAATTCTTTTAAACTACTTGTAGTAATCTTCAGACGAAACAAATTTAACATTTGCAAAGTATTTAAAAATCATTTGGAAATGTTAACGTTAGAAATTTAAAAGTTTCAAAAGAATAATATTTCCAAAGTTTCTAAGTTCTTCAAATTTACACTTTAATCATTGCTTTCTTTAAATTTAACATTTGCAAAGTATTTAAAAATCATTAGGAAATGTTAACGTTAGAAATTTAAAAGTTTCAAAAGAATAATATTTCCAAAGTTTCTAAATTCTTTTAAACTACTTGTAGTAATCTTCAGACGAAACAAATTTAACATTTGCAAAGTATTTAAAAATCATTTGGAAATGTTAACGTTAGAAATTTAAAAGTTTCAAAAGAATAATATTTCCAAAGTTTCTAAATTCTTTTAAACTACTTGTAGTAATCTTCACACGAAACAAATTTAACATTTGCAAAGTATTTAAAAATCATTTGGAAATGTTAACGTTAGAAATTTAAAAGTTTCAAAAGAATAATATTTCCAAAGTTTCTAAATTCTCTTAAACTACTTGTAGTAATCTTCACACGAAACAAATTTAACATTTGCAAAGTATTTAAAAATCATTTGGAAATGTTAACGTTAGAAATTTAAAAGTTTCAAAAGAATAATATTTCCAAAGTTTCTAAATTCTTTAAATCTACACTTTGTAATCTTTGCTTTCTTTAAATTTAACATTTGCAAAGTATTCAAAAATCATTTGGAAATGTTAACGTTAGAAATTTAAAAGTTTCAAAAGAATAATATTTCCAAAGTTTCTAAATTCTTTAAATCTACACTTTGCAATCTTTACTTTCTTTAAATTTAACATTTGCAAAGTATTTAAAAATCATTTGGAAATGTTAACGTTAGAAATTTAAAAGTTTCAAAAGAATAATATTTCCAAAGTTTCTAAATTCTTTAAATCTACACTTTGTAATCTTTGCTTTCTTTAAATTTAACATTTGCAAAGTATTCAAAAATCATTTGGAAATGTTAACGTTAGAAATTTAAAAGTTTCAAAAGAATAATATTTCCAAAGTTTCTAAATTCTTTAAATCTACACTTTGTAATCTTTACTTTCTTTAAATTTAACGTTTGCAAAGTATTTAAAAATCATTTGGAAATGTTTACGTTAGAAATTTAAAAGTTTCAAAAGAATATTATTTCCAAAGTTTCTAAATTCTTTTAAACTACTTGTAGTAATCTGCAGACGAAACAAATTTAACATTTGCAAAGTATTTAAAAATCATTTGGAAATGTTAACGTTAGAAATTTAAAAGTTTCAAAAGAATAATATTTCCAAAGTTTCTAAATTCTTTAAATCTACACTTTGTAATCTTTGCTTTCTTTAAATATAACATTTGCAAAGTATTTAAAAATCATTTGGAAATGTTAACGTTAGAAATTTAAAAGTTTCAAAAGAATAATATTTCCAAAGTTTCTAAATTCTTTTAAACTACTTGTAGTAATCTTCAGACGAAACAAATTTAACATTTGCAAAGTATTTAATAATCATTTGGAAATGTTAACGTTAGAAATTTAAAAGTTTCAAAAGAATAATATTTCCAAAGTTTCTAAATTCTTTTAAACTACTTGTAGTAATCTTCAAACGAAACAAATTTAACATTTGCAAAGTATTTAAAAATCATTTGGAAATGTTAACGTTAGAAATTTAAAAGTTTCAAAAGAGTATTATTTCCAAAGTTTCTAAATTCTCTTAAACTACTTGTAGTAATCTTCAAACGAAACAAATTTAACATTTGCAAAGTATTTAAAAATAATTTGGAAATGTTAACGTTAGAAATTTAAAAGTTTCAAAAGAATAATATTTCCAAAGTTTCTAAATTCTTTAAATCTACACTTTGTAATCTTTGCTTTCTTTAAATTTAACATTTGCAAAGTATTTAAAAATCATTTGGAAATGTTAACGTTAGAAATTTAAAAGTTTCAAAAGAATAATATTTCCAAAGTTTCTAAATTCTTTAAATCTACACTTTGTAATCTTTACTTTCTTTAAATTTAACATTTGCAAAGTATTTAAAAATCATTTGGAAATGTTAACGTTAGAAATTTAAAAGTTTCAAAAGAGTATTATTTCCAAAGTTTCTAAATTCTTTTAAACTACTTGTAGTAATCTTCAAACGAAACAAATTTAACATTTGCAAAGTATTAAAAAATAATTTGGAAATGTTAACGTTAGAAATTTAAAAGTTTCAAAAGAATAATATTTCCAAAGTTTCTAAATTCTTTAAATCTACACTTTGTAATCTTTGCTTTCTTTAAATTTAACATTTGCAAAGTATTTAAAAATCATTTGGAAATGTTAACGTTAGAAATTTAAAAGTTTCAAAAGAATAATATTTCCAAAGTTTCTAAATTCTTTAAATCTACACTTTGTAATCTTTACTTTCTTTAAATTTAACATTTGCAAAGTATTTAAAAATCATTTGGAAATGTTAACGTTAGAAATTTAAAAGTTTCAAAAGAGTATTATTTCCAAAGTTTCTAAATTCTTTTAAACTAGTTGTAGTAATCTTCAAACGAAACAAATTTAACATTTGCAAAGTATTTAAAAATCATTTGGAAATGTTAACGTTAGAAATTTAAAAGTTTCAAAAGAATAATATTTCCAAAGTTTCTAAATTCTTTAAATCTACACTTTGTAATCTTTGCTTTCTTTAAATTTAACATTTGCAAAGTATTTAAAAATCATTTGGAAATGTTAACGTTAGAAATTTAAAAGTTTCAAAAGAATAATATTTCCAAAGTTTCTAAATTCTTTTAAACTACTTGTAGTAATCTTCAGACGAAACAAATTTAACATTTGCAAAGTATTTAAAAATCATTTGGAAATGTTAACGTTAGAAATTTAAAAGTTTCAAAAGAATAATATTTCCAAAGTTTCTAAGTTCTTCAAATTTACACTTTAATCATTGCTTTCTTTAAATTTAACATTTGCAAAGTATTTAAAAATCATTAGGAAATGTTAACGTTAGAAATTTAAAAGTTTCAAAAGAATAATATTTCCAAAGTTTCTAAATTCTTTTAAACTACTTGTAGTAATCTTCAGACGAAACAAATTTAACATTTGCAAAGTATTTAAAAATCATTTGGAAATGTTAACGTTAGAAATTTAAAAGTTTCAAAAGAATAATATTTCCAAAGTTTCTAAATTCTTTTAAACTACTTGTAGTAATCTTCACACGAAACAAATTTAACATTTGCAAAGTATTTAAAAATCATTTGGAAATGTTAACGTTAGAAATTTAAAAGTTTCAAAAGAATAATATTTCCAAAGTTTCTAAATTCTCTTAAACTACTTGTAGTAATCTTCACACGAAACAAATTTAACATTTGCAAAGTATTTAAAAATCATTTGGAAATGTTAACGTTAGAAATTTAAAAGTTTCAAAAGAATAATATTTCCAAAGTTTCTAAATTCTTTAAATCTACACTTTGTAATCTTTGCTTTCTTTAAATTTAACATTTGCAAAGTATTCAAAAATCATTTGGAAATGTTAACGTTAGAAATTTAAAAGTTTCAAAAGAATAATATTTCCAAAGTTTCTAAATTCTTTAAATCTACACTTTGCAATCTTTACTTTCTTTAAATTTAACATTTGCAAAGTATTTAAAAATCATTTGGAAATGTTAACGTTAGAAATTTAAAAGTTTCAAAAGAATAATATTTCCAAAGTTTCTAAATTCTTTAAATCTACACTTTGTAATCTTTGCTTTCTTTAAATTTAACATTTGCAAAGTATTCAAAAATCATTTGGAAATGTTAACGTTAGAAATTTAAAAGTTTCAAAAGAATAATATTTCCAAAGTTTCTAAATTCTTTAAATCTACACTTTGTAATCTTTACTTTCTTTAAATTTAACGTTTGCAAAGTATTTAAAAATCATTTGGAAATGTTTACGTTAGAAATTTAAAAGTTTCAAAAGAATATTATTTCCAAAGTTTCTAAATTCTTTTAAACTACTTGTAGTAATCTGCAGACGAAACAAATTTAACATTTGCAAAGTATTTAAAAATCATTTGGAAATGTTAACGTTAGAAATTTAAAAGTTTCAAAAGAATAATATTTCCAAAGTTTCTAAATTCTTTAAATCTACACTTTGTAATCTTTGCTTTCTTTAAATATAACATTTGCAAAGTATTTAAAAATCATTTGGAAATGTTAACGTTAGAAATTTAAAAGTTTCAAAAGAATAATATTTCCAAAGTTTCTAAATTCTTTTAAACTACTTGTAGTAATCTTCAGACGAAACAAATTTAACATTTGCAAAGTATTTAATAATCATTTGGAAATGTTAACGTTAGAAATTTAAAAGTTTCAAAAGAATAATATTTCCAAAGTTTCTAAATTCTTTTAAACTACTTGTAGTAATCTTCAAACGAAACAAATTTAACATTTGCAAAGTATTTAAAAATCATTTGGAAATGTTAACGTTAGAAATTTAAAAGTTTCAAAAGAGTATTATTTCCAAAGTTTCTAAATTCTCTTAAACTACTTGTAGTAATCTTCAAACGAAACAAATTTAACATTTGCAAAGTATTTAAAAATAATTTGGAAATGTTAACGTTAGAAATTTAAAAGTTTCAAAAGAATAATATTTCCAAAGTTTCTAAATTCTTTAAATCTACACTTTGTAATCTTTGCTTTCTTTAAATTTAACATTTGCAAAGTATTTAAAAATCATTTGGAAATGTTAACGTTAGAAATTTAAAAGTTTCAAAAGAATAATATTTCCAAAGTTTCTAAATTCTTTAAATCTACACTTTGTAATCTTTACTTTCTTTAAATTTAACATTTGCAAAGTATTTAAAAATCATTTGGAAATGTTAACGTTAGAAATTTAAAAGTTTCAAAAGAGTATTATTTCCAAAGTTTCTAAATTCTTTTAAACTACTTGTAGTAATCTTCAAACGAAACAAATTTAACATTTGCAAAGTATTAAAAAATAATTTGGAAATGTTAACGTTAGAAATTTAAAAGTTTCAAAAGAATAATATTTCCAAAGTTTCTAAATTCTTTAAATCTACACTTTGTAATCTTTGCTTTCTTTAAATTTAACATTTGCAAAGTATTTAAAAATCATTTGGAAATGTTAACGTTAGAAATTTAAAAGTTTCAAAAGAATAATATTTCCAAAGTTTCTAAATTCTTTAAATCTACACTTTGTAATCTTTACTTTCTTTAAATTTAACATTTGCAAAGTATTTAAAAATCATTTGGAAATGTTAACGTTAGAAATTTAAAAGTTTCAAAAGAGTATTATTTCCAAAGTTTCTAAATTCTTTTAAACTAGTTGTAGTAATCTTCAAACGAAACAAATTTAACATTTGCAAAGTATTTAAAAATCATTTGGAAATGTTAACGTTAGAAATTTAAAAGTTTCAAAAGAATAATATTTCCAAAGTTTCTAAATTCTTTAAATCTACACTTTGTAATCTTTGCTTTCTTTAAATTTAACATTTGCAAAGTATTTAAAAATCATTTGGAAATGTTAACGTTAGAAATTTAAAAGTTTCAAAAGAATAATATTTCCAAAGTTTCTAAATTCTTTAAATCTACACTTTGTAATCTATACTTTCTTTAAATTTAACATTTGCAAAGTATTTAAAAATCATTTGGAAATGTTAACGTTAGAAATTTAAAAGTTTGAAAAGAATAATATTTCCAAAGTTTCTAAATTCTTCAAATCTACACTTTGTAATCTTTGCTTTCTTTAAATTTAACATTTGCAAAGTATTTAAAAATCATTTGGAAATGTTAACGTTAGAAATTTAAAAGTTTCAAAAGAATAATATTTCCAAAGTTTCTAAATTCTTTTAAACTACTTGTAGTAATCTTCAGACGAAACAAATTTAACATTTGCAAAGTATTTAAAAATCATTTGGATATGTTAACGTTAGAAATTTAAAAGTTTCAAAAGAATAATATTTCCAAAGTTTCTAAATTCTTTAAATCTACACTTTGTAATCTTTACTTTCTTTAAATTTAACATTTGCAAAGTATTTAAAAATCATTTGGAAATGTTAACGTTAGAAATTTAAAAGTTTCAAAAGAGTATTATTTCCAAAGTTTCTAAATTCTTTTAAACTACTTGTAGTAATCTTCAAACGAAACAAATTTAACATTTGCAAAGTATTTAAAAATAATTTGGAAATGTTAACGTTAGAAATTTAAAAGTTTCAAAAGAATAATATTTCCAAAGTTTCTAAATTCTTTAAATCTACACTTTGTAATCTTTACTTTCTTTAAATTTAACATTTGCAAAGTATTTAAAAATCATTTGGAAATGTTAACGTTAGAAATTTAAAAGTTTCAAAAGAATAATATTTCCAAAGTTTCTAAATTCTTCAAATCTACACTTTGTAATCTTTGCTTTCTTTAAATTTAACATTTGCAAAGTATTTAAAAATCATTTGGAAATGTTAACGTTAGAAATTTAAAAGTTTCAACAGAATAATATTTCCAAAGTTTCTAAATTCTTTTAAACTACTTGTAGTAATCTTCAGACGAAACAAATTTAACATTTGCAAAGTATTTAAAAATCATTTGGAAATGTTAACGTTAGAAATTTAAAAGTTTCAAAAGAATAATATTTCCAAAGTTTCTAAATTCTTTAAATCTACACTTTGTAATCTTTACTTTCTTTAAATTTAACATTTGCAAAGTATTTAAAAATCATTTGGAAATGTTAACGTTAGAAATTTAAAAGTTTCAAAAGAATAATATTTCCAAAGTTTCTAAATTCTTCAAATCTACACTTTGTAATCTTTGCTTTCTTTAAATTTAACATTTGCAAAGTATTTAAAAATCATTTGGAAATGTTAACGTTAGAAATTTAAAAGTTTCAAAAGAATAATATTTCCAAAGTTTCTAAATTCTTTTAAACTACTTGTAGTAATCTTCAGACGAAACAAATTTAACATTTGCAAAGTATTTAAAAATCATTTGGAAATGTTAACGTTACAAATTTAAAAGTTTCAAAAGAATAATATTTCCAAAGTTTCTAAATTCTTTAAATCTACACTTTGTAATCTTTACTTTCTTTAAATTTAACATTTGCAAAGTAGTTAAAAATCATTTGGAAATGTTAACGTTAGAAATTTATAAGTTTCAAAAGAATAATATTTCCAAAGTTTCTAAATTCTTTTAAACTACTTGTAGTAATCTTCAGACGAAACAAATTTAACATTTGCAAAGTATTTAAAAATCATTTGGAAATGTTAACGTTAGAAATTTAAAAGTTTCAAAAGAATAATATTTCCAAAGTTTCTAAATTCTTTAAATCTACACTTTGTAATCTTTACTTTCTTTAAATTTAACATTTGCAAAGTATTTAAAAATCATTTGGAAATGTTAACGTTAGAAATTTAAAAGTTTCAAAAGAATAATATTTCCAAAGTTTCTAAATTCTTCAAATCTACACTTTGTAATCTTTGCTTTCTTTAAATTTAACATTTGCAAAGTATTTAAAAATCATTTGGAAATGTTAACGTTAGAAATTTAAAAGTTTCAACAGAATAATATTTCCAAAGTTTCTAAATTCTTTTAAACTACTTGTAGTAATCTTCAGACGAAACAAATTTAACATTTGCAAAGTATTTAAAAATCATTTGGAAATGTTAACGTTAGAAATTTAAAAGTTTCAAAAGAATAATATTTCCAAAGTTTCTAAATTCTTTAAATCTACACTTTGTAATCTTTACTTTCTTTAAATTTAACATTTGCAAAGTATTTAAAAATCATTTGGAAATGTTAACGTTAGAAATTTAAAAGTTTCAAAAGAGTATTATTTCCAAAGTTTCTAAATTCTTTTAAACTACTTGTAGTAATCTTCAGACGAAACAAATTTAACATTTGCAAAGTATTTAAAAATCATTTGGAAATGTTAACGTTAGAAATTTAAAAGTTTCAAAAGAATAATATTTCCAAAGTTTCTAAATTCTTTAAATCTACACTTTGTAATCTTTACTTTCTTTAAATTTAACATTTGCAAAGTATTTAAAAATCATTTGGAAATGTTAACGTTAGAAATTTAAAAGTTTCAAAAGAATAATATTTCCAAAGTTTCTAAATTCTTTAAATCTACCCTTCGTAATCTTTGCTTTCTTTAAATTTAACATTTGCAAAGTATTTAAAAATCATTTGGAAATGTTAACGTTAGAAATTTAAAAGTTTCAAAAGAATAATATTTCCAAAGTTTCTAAATTCTTTTAAACTACTTGTAGTAATCTTCAGACGAAACAAATTTAACATTTGCAAAGTATTTAAAAATCATTTGGAAATGTTAACGTTAGAAATTTAAAAGTTTCAAAAGAATAATATTTCCAAAGTTTCAAAATTCTTTAAATCTACACTTTGAAATCTTCAGACGAAACAAATTTAACATTTTCAAAGTATTTAAAAATCATTTGGAAATGTTAACGTTAGAAATTTGAAAGTTTCAAAAGAGTATTATTTCCAAAGTTACTAAATTCTTTTAAACTACTTGTAGTAATCTTCAGACGAAACAAATTTAACATTTGCAAAGTATTTAAAAATCATTTGGAAATGTTAACGTTAGAAATTTAAAAGTTTCAAAAGAGTATTATTTCCAAAGTTTCTAAATTCTTTTAAACTACTTGTAGTAATCTTCAGACGAAACAAATTTAACATTTGCAAAGTATTTAAAAATCATTTGGAAATGTTAACGTTAGAAATTTAAAAGTTTCAAAAGAATAATATTTCCAGTTTCTAAATTCTTCAAATCTACACTTTGTAATCTTTACTTTCTTTAAATTTAACATTTGCAAAGTATTTAAAAATCATTTGGAAATGTTAACGTTAGAAATTTAAAAGTTTCAAAAGAATAATATTTCCAAAGTTTCTAAATTCTTTAAATCTACACTTTGTAATCTTTGCTTTCTTTAAATTTAACATTTGCAAAGTATTTAAAAATCATTTGGAAATGTTAACGTTAGAAATTTAAAAGTTTCAAAAGAATAATATTTCCAAAGTTTCTAAATTCTTTTAAACTACTTGTAGTAATCTTCAAACGAAACAAATTTAACATTTGCAAAGTATTTAAAAATCATTTGGAAATGTTAACGTTAGAAATTTAAAAGTTTCAAAAGAGTATTATTTCCAAAGTTTCTAAATTCTTTTAAACTACTTGTAGTAATCTTCAGACGAAACAAATTTAACATTTGCAAAGTATTTAAAAATCATTTGGAAATGTTAACGTTAGAAATTTAAAAGTTTCAAAAGAATAATATTTCCAAAGTTTCTAAATTCTTTAAATCTACACTTTGTAATCTTTAGACAAAACAAATTTAACATTTGCAAAGTATTTAAAAATCATTTGGAAATGTTAACGTTAGAAATTTAAAAGTTTCAAAAGAGTATTATTTCCAAAGTTTCTAAATTCTTTTAAACTACTTGTAGTAATCTTCAGACGAAACAAATTTAACATTTGCAAAGTATTTAAAAATCATTTGGAAATGTTAACGTTAGAAATTTAAAAGTTTCAAAAGAATAATATTTCCAATGTTTCTAAATTCTTCAAATCTACACTTTGTAATCTTTACTTTCTTTAAATTTAACATTTGCAAAGTATTTAAAAATCATTTGGAAATGTTAACGTTAGAAATTTAAAAGTTTCAAAAGAATAATATTTCCAAAGTTTCTAAATTCTTTAAATCTACACTTTGTAATCTTTGCTTTCTTTAAATTTAACATTTGCAAAGTATTTAAAAATCATTTGGAAATGTTAACGTTAGAAATTTAAAAGTTTCAAAAGAATAATATTTCCAAAGTTTCAAAATTCTTTAAATCTACACTTTGAAATTTTCAGACGAAACAAATTTAACATTTTCAAAGTATTTAAAAATCATTTGGAAATGTTAACGTTAGAAATTTGAAAGTTTCAAAAGAGTATTATTTCCAAAGTTACTAAATTCTTTTAAACTACTTGTAGTAATCTTCAGACGAAACGAATTTAACATTTGCAAAGTATTTAAAAATCATTTGGAAATGTTAACGTTAGAAATTTAAAAGTTTCAAAAGAGTATTATTTCCAAAGTTTCTAAATTCTTTTAAACTACTTGTAGTAATCTTCAGACGAAACAAATTTAACATTTCCAAAGTATTTAAAAATCATTTGGAAATGTTAACGTTAGAAATTTAAAAGTTTCAAAAGAATAATATTTCCAGTTTCTAAATTCTTCAAATCTACACTTTGTAATCTTTACTTTCTTTAAATTTAACATTTGCAAAGTATTTAAAAATCATTTGGAAATGTTAACGTTAGAAATTTAAAAGTTTCAAAAGAATAATATTTCCAATGTTTCTAAATTCTTTAAATCTACACTTTGTAATCTTTGCTTTCTATAAATTTAACATTTGCAAAGTATTTAAAAATCATTTGGAAATGTTAACGTTAGAAATTTAAAAGTTTCAAAAGAGTATTATTTCCAAAGTTTCTAAATTCTTTTAAACTACTTGTAGTAATCTTCAGACGAAACAAATTTAAAATTTGCAAAGTATTTAAAAATCATTTGGAAATGTTAACGTTAGAAATTTAAAAGTTTCAAAAGAATAATATTTCCAAAGTTTCTAAATTCTTCAAATCTACACTTTGTAATCTTTACTTTCTTTAAATTTAACATTTGTAAAGTATTTAAAAATCATTTGGAAATGTTAACGTTAGAAATTTAAAAGTTTCAAAAGAATTATATTTCCAAAGTTTCTAAATTCTTTAAATCTACACTTTGTAATCTTTGCTTTCTTTAAATTTAACATTTGCAAAGTATTTAAAAATCATTTGGAAATGTTAACGTTAGAAATTTAAAAGTTTCAAAAGAATAATATTTCCAAAGTTTCTAAATTCTTTTAAACTACTTGTAGTAATCTTCAGACGAAACAAATTTAACATTTGCAAAGTATTTAAAAATCATTTGGAAATGTTAACGTTAGAAATTTAAAAGTTTAAAAAGAGTATTATTTCCAAAGTTTATAAATTCTTTTAAACTACTTGTAGTAATCTTCAGACGAAACAAATTTAACATTTGCAAAGTATTCAAAAATCATTTGGAAATGTTAACGTTAGAAATTTAAAAGTTTCAAGAGTATTATTTCCAAAGTTTCTAAATTCTTTTAAACTACTTGTAGTAATCTTCAGACGAAACAAATTTAACATTTGCAAAGTATTTAAAAATCATTTGGAAATGTTAACGTTAGAAATTTAAAAGTTTCAAAAGAATAATATTTCCAAAGTTTCTAAATTCTTCAAATCTACACTTTGTAATCTTTACTTTCTTTAAATTTAACATTTGCAAAGTATTTAAAAATCATTTGGAAATGTTAACGTTAGAAATTTAAAAGTTTCAAAAGAATAATATTTCCAAAGTTTCTAAATTCTTTTAAACTACTTGTAGTAATCTTCAAACGAAACAAATTTAACATTTGCAAAGTATTTAAAAATCATTTGGAAATGTTAACGTTAGAAATTTAAAAGTTTCAAAAGAGTATTATTTCCAAAGTTTCTAAATTCTTTTAAACTACTTGTAGTAATCTTCAGACGAAACAAATTTAACATTTGCAAAGTATTTAAAAATCATTTGGAAATGTTAACGTTAGAAATTTAAAAGTTTCAAAAGAATAATATTTCCAAAGTTTCTAAATTCTTTAAATCTACACTTTGTAATCTTTACTTTCTTTAAATTTAACATTTGCAAAGTATTTAAAAATCATTTGGAAATGTTAACGTTAGAAATTTAAAAGTTTCAAAAGAATAATATTTCCAAAGTTTCTAAATTCTTTAAATCTACACTTTGTAATCTTTACTTTCTTTAAATTTAACATTTGCAAAGTATTTAAAAATCATTTGGAAATGTTAACGTTAGAAATTTAAAAGTTTCAAAAGAATAATATTTCCAAAGTTTCTAAATTCTTTAAATCTACCCTTCGTAATCTTTGCTTTCTTTAAATTTAACATTTGCAAAGTATTTAAAAATCATTTGGAAATGTTAACGTTAGAAATTTAAAAGTTTCAAAAGAATAATATTTCCAAAGTTTCTAAATTCTTTTAAACTACTTGTAGTAATCTTCAGACGAAACAAATTTAACATTTGCAAAGTATTTAAAAATCATTTGGAAATGTTAACGTTAGAAATTTAAAAGTTTCAAAAGAATAATATTTCCAAAGTTTCAAAATTCTTTAAATCTACACTTTGAAATCTTCAGACGAAACAAATTTAACATTTTCAAAGTATTTAAAAATCATTTGGAAATGTTAACGTTAGAAATTTGAAAGTTTCAAAAGAGTATTATTTCCAAAGTTACTAAATTCTTTTAAACTACTTGTAGTAATCTTCAGACGAAACAAATTTAACATTTGCAAAGTATTTAAAAATCATTTGGAAATGTTAACGTTAGAAATTTAAAAGTTTCAAAAGAGTATTATTTCCAAAGTTTCTAAATTCTTTTAAACTACTTGTAGTAATCTTCAGACGAAACAAATTTAACATTTGCAAAGTATTTAAAAATCATTTGGAAATGTTAACGTTAGAAATTTAAAAGTTTCAAAAGAATAATATTTCCAGTTTCTAAATTCTTCAAATCTACACTTTGTAATCTTTACTTTCTTTAAATTTAACATTTGCAAAGTATTTAAAAATCATTTGGAAATGTTAACGTTAGAAATTTAAAAGTTTCAAAAGAATAATATTTCCAAAGTTTCTAAATTCTTTAAATCTACACTTTGTAATCTTTGCTTTCTTTAAATTTAACATTTGCAAAGTATTTAAAAATCATTTGGAAATGTTAACGTTAGAAATTTAAAAGTTTCAAAAGAATAATATTTCCAAAGTTTCTAAATTCTTTTAAACTACTTGTAGTAATCTTCAAACGAAACAAATTTAACATTTGCAAAGTATTTAAAAATCATTTGGAAATGTTAACGTTAGAAATTTAAAAGTTTCAAAAGAGTATTATTTCCAAAGTTTCTAAATTCTTTTAAACTACTTGTAGTAATCTTCAGACGAAACAAATTTAACATTTGCAAAGTATTTAAAAATCATTTGGAAATGTTAACGTTAGAAATTTAAAAGTTTCAAAAGAATAATATTTCCAAAGTTTCTAAATTCTTTAAATCTACACTTTGTAATCTTTAGACGAAACAAATTTAACATTTGCAAAGTATTTAAAAATCATTTGGAAATGTTAACGTTAGAAATTTAAAAGTTTCAAAAGAGTATTATTTCCAAAGTTTCTAAATTCTTTTAAACTACTTGTAGTAATCTTCAGACGAAACAAATTTAACATTTGCAAAGTATTTAAAAATCATTTGGAAATGTTAACGTTAGAAATTTAAAAGTTTCAAAAGAATAATATTTCCAATGTTTCTAAATTCTTCAAATCTACACTTTGTAATCTTTACTTTCTTTAAATTTAACATTTGCAAAGTATTTAAAAATCATTTGGAAATGTTAACGTTAGAAATTTAAAAGTTTCAAAAGAATAATATTTCCAAAGTTTCTAAATTCTTTAAATCTACACTTTGTAATCTTTGCTTTCTTTAAATTTAACATTTGCAAAGTATTTAAAAATCATTTGGAAATGTTAACGTTAGAAATTTAAAAGTTTCAAAAGAATAATATTTCCAAAGTTTCTAAATTCTTTTAAACTACTTGTAGTAATCTTCAAACGAAACAAATTTAACATTTGCAAAGTATTTAAAAATCATTTGGAAATGTTAACGTTAGAAATTTAAAAGTTTCAAAAGAGTATTATTTCCAAAGTTTCTAAATTCTTTTAAACTACTTGTAGTAATCTTCAAACGAAACAAATTTAACATTTGCAAAGTATTTAAAAATAATTTGGAAATGTTAACGTTAGAAATTTAAAAGTTTCAAAAGAATAATATTTCCAAAGTTTCTAAATTCTTTTAAACTACTTGTAGTAATCTTCAGACGAAACAAATTTAACATTTGCAAAGTATTTAAAAATCATTTGGAAATGTTAACGTTAGAAATTTAAAAGTTTCAAAAGAATAATATTTCCAAAGTTTCTAAATTCTTTAAATCTACACTTTGTAATCTTTACTTTCTTTAAATTTAACATTTGCAAATTATTTAAAAATCATTTGGAAATGTTAACGTTAGAAATTTAAAAGTTTCAAAAGAATAATATTTCCAAAGTTTCTAAATTCTTTAAATCTACACTTAGTAATCTTTACTTTCTTTAAATTTAACATTTGCAAAGTAGTTAAAAATCATTTGGAAATGTTAACGTTAGAAATTTAAAAGTTTCAAAAGAATAATATTTCCAAAGTTTCTAAATTCTTTTAAACTACTTGTAGTAATCTTCAGACGAAACAAATTTAACATTTGCAAAGTATTTAAAAATCATTTGGAAATGTTAACGTTAGAAATTTAAAAGTTTCAAAAGAATAATATTTCCAAAGTTTCTAAATTCTTTTAAACTACTTGTAGTAATCTTCAGACGAAACAAATTTAACATTTGCAAAGTATTTAAAAATCATTTGGAAATGTTAACGTTAGAAATTTAAAAGTTTCAAAAGAATAATATTTCCAAAGTTTCTAAATTCTTTTAAACTACTTGTAGTAATCTTCAGACGAAACAAATTTAACATTTGCAAAGTATTTAAAAATCATTTGGAAATGTTAACGTTAGAAATTTAAAAGTTTCAAAAGAGTATTATTTCCAAAGTTTCTAAATTCTTTTAAACTACTTGTAGTAATCTTCAGACGAAACAAATTTAACATTTGCAAAGTATTTAAAAATCATTTGGAAATGTTAACGTTAGAAATTTAAAAGTTTCAAAAGAATAATATTTCCAAAGTTTCTAAATTCTTTAAATCTACACTTTGTAATCTTTAGACGAAACAAATTTAACATTTTCAAAGTATTTAAAAATCATTTGGAAATGTTAACGTTAGAAATTTAAAAGTTTCAAAAGAGTATTATTTCCAAAGTTTCTAAATTCTTTTAAACTACTTGTAGTAATCTTCAGACGAAACAAATTTAACATTTGCAAAGTATTTAAAAATCATTTGGAAATGTTAACGTTAGAAATTTAAAAGTTTCAAAAGAATAATATTTCCAATGTTTCTAAATTCTTCAAATCTACACTTTGTAATCTTTACTTTCTTTAAATTTAACATTTGCAAAGTATTTAAAAATCATTTGGAAATGTTAACGTTAGAAATTTAAAAGTTTCAAAAGAATAATATTTCCAAAGTTTCTAAATTCTTTAAATCTACACTTTGTAATCTTTGCTTTCTTTAAATTTAACATTTGCAAAGTATTTAAAAATCATTTGGAAATGTTAACGTTAGAAATTTAAAAGTTTCAAAAGAATAATATTTCCAAAGTTTCTAAATTCTTTTAAACTACTTGTAGTAATCTTCAAACGAAACAAATTTAACATTTGCAAAGTATTTAAAAATCATTTGGAAATGTTAACGTTAGAAATTTAAAAGTTTCAAAAGAGTATTATTTCCAAAGTTTCTAAATTCTTTTAAACTACTTGTAGTAATCTTCAGACGAAACAAATTTAACATTTGCAAAGTATTTAAAATCATTTGGAAATGTTAACGTTAGAAATTTAAAAGTTTCAAAAGAATAATATTTCCAAAGTTTCTAAATTCTTCAAATCTACACTTTGTAATCTTTACTTTCTTTAAATTTAACATTTGCAAAGTATTTAAAAATCATTTGGAAATGTTAACGTTAGAAATTTAAAAGTTTCAAAAGAATAATATTTCCAAAGTTTCTAAATTCTTTAAATCTACACTTTGTAATCTTTGCTTTCTTTAAATTTAACATTTGCAAAGTATTTAAAAATCATTTGGAAATGTTAACGTTAGAAATTTAAAAGTTTCAAAAGAATAATATTTCCAAAGTTTCTAAATTCTTTAAATCTACACTTTGTAATCTTCAGACGAAACAAATTTAACATTTGCAAAGTATTTAAAAATCATTTGGAAATGTTAACGTTAGAAATTTAAAAGTTTCAAAAGAGTATTATTTCCAAAGTTTCTAAATTCTTTTAAACTACTTGTAGTAATCTTCAGACGAAACAAATTTAACATTTGCAAAGTATTTAAAAATCATTTGGAAATGTTAACGTTAGAAATTTAAAAGTTTCAAAAGAATAATATTTCCAAAGTTTCTAAATTCTTCAAATCTACACTTTGTAATCTTTACTTTCTTTAAATTTAACATTTGCAAAGTATTTAAAAATCATTTGGAAATGTTAACGTTAGAAATTTAAAAGTTTCAAAAGAATATTTCCAAAGTTTCTAAATTCTTTTAAACTACTTGTAGTAATCTTCAAACGAAACAAATTTAACATTTGCAAAGTATTTAAAAATCATTTGGAAATGTTAACGTTAGAAATTTAAAAGTTTCAAAAGAATAATTTTTCCAAAGTTTCTAAATTCTTTAAATCGACACTTTGTAATCTTCAGACGAAACAAATTTAACATTTGCAAAGTATTTAAAAATCATTTGGAAATGTTAACGTTAGAAATTTAAAAGTTTCAAAAGAATAATATTTCCAAAGTTTCTAAATTCTTTAAATCTACACTTTGTAATCTTTGCTTTCTTTAAATTTAACATTTGCAAAGTATTTAAAAATCATTTGGAAATGTTAACGTTAGAAATTTAAAAGTTTCAAAAGAATAATATTTCCAAAGTTTCTAAATTCTTTTAAACTACTTGTAGTAATCTTCAAACGAAGCAAATTTAACATTTGCAAAGTATTTAAAAATCATTTGGAAATGTTAACGTTAGAAATTTAAAAGTTTCAAAAGAGTATTATTTCCAAAGTTTCTAAATTCTTTTAAACTACTTGTAGTAATCTTCAGACGAAACAAATTTAACATTTGCAAAGTATTTAAAATCATTTGGAAATGTTAACGTTAGAAATTTAAAAGTTTCAAAAGAATAATATTTCCAAAGTTTCTAAATTCTTCAAATCTACACTTTGTAATCTTAACTTTCTTTAAATTTAACATTTGCAAAGTATTTAAAAATCATTTGGAAATGTTAACGTTAGAAATTTAAAAGTTTCAAAAGAATAATATTTCCAAAGTTTCTAAATTCTTTAAATCTACACTTTGTAATCTTTGCTTTCTTTAAATTTAACATTTGCAAAGTATTTAAAAATCATTTGAAAATGTTAACGTTAGAAATTTAAAAGTTTCAAAAGAATAATATTTCCAAAGTTTCTAAATTCTTTAAATCTACACTTTGTAATCTTCAGACGAAACAAATTTAACATTTGCAAAGTATTTAAAAATCATTTGGAAATGTTAACGTTAGAAATTTAAAAGTTTCAAAAGAGTATTATTTCCAAAGTTTCTAAATTCTTTTAAACTACTTGTAGTAATCTTCAGACGAAACAAATTTAACATTTGCAAAGTATTTAAAAATCATTTGGAAATGTTAACGTTAGAAATTTAAAAGTTTCAAAAGAATAATATTTCCAAAGTTTCTAAATTCTTCAAATCTACACTTTGTAATCTTTACTTTCTTTAAATTTAACATTTGCAAAGTATTTAAAAATCATTTGGAAATGTTAACGTTAGAAATTTAAAAGTTTCAAAAGAATAATATTTCCAAAGTTTCTAAATTCTTTTAAACTACTTGTAGTAATCTTCAAACGAAACAAATTTAACATTTGCAAAGTATTTAAAAATCATTTGGAAATGTTAACGTTAGAAATTTAAAAGTTTCAAAAGAATAATTTTTCCAAAGTTTCTAAATTCTTTAAATCGACACTTTGTAATCTTCAGACGAAACAAATTTAACATTTGCAAAGTATTTAAAAATCATTTGGAAATGTTAACGTTAGAAATTTAAAAGTTTCAAAAGAATAATATTTCCAAAGTTTCTAAATTCTTTAAATCTACACTTTGTAATCTTTGCTTTCTTTAAATTTAACATTTGCAAAGTATTTAAAAATCATTTGGAAATGTTAACGTTAGAAATTTAAAAGTTTCAAAAGATTAATATTTCCAAAGTTTCTAAATTCTTTTAAACTACTTGTAGTAATCTTCAGACGAAACAAATTTAACATTTGCAAAGTATTTAAAAATCATTTGGAAATGTTAACGTTACAAATTTCAAAGTTTCAACAGAGTATTATTTCCAAAGTTTCTAAATTCTTTTAAACTACTTGTAGTAATCTTCAGACGAAACAAATTTAACATTTGCAAAGTATTTAAAAATCATTTGGAAATGTTAACGTTAGAAATTTAAAAGTTTCAAAAGAGTATTATTTCCAAAGTTTCTAAATTCTTTTAAACTACTTGTAGTAATCTTCAGACGAAACAAATTTAACATTTGCAAAGTATTTAAAAATCATTTGGAAATGTTAACGTTAGAAATTTAAAAGTTTCAAAAGAATAATATTTCCAAAGTTTCTAAATTCTTTAAATCTACACTTTGTAATCTTTGCTTTCTTTAAATTTAACATTTGCAAAGTATTTAAAAATCATTTGAAAATGTTAACGTTAGAAATTTAAAAGTTTCAAAAGAATAATATTTCCAAAGTTTCTAAATTCTTTAAATCTACACTTTGTAATCTTCAGACGAAACAAATTTAACATTTGCAAAGTATTTAAAAATCATTTGGAAATGTTAACGTTAGAAATTTAAAAGTTTCAAAAGAGTATTATTTCCAAAGTTTCTAAATTCTTTTAAACTACTTGTAGTAATCTTCAGACGAAACAAATTTAACATTTGCAAAGTATTTAAAAATCATTTGGAAATGTTAACGTTAGAAATTTAAAAGTTTCAAAAGAATAATATTTCCAAAGTTTCTAAATTCTTCAAATCTACACTTTGTAATCTTTACTTTCTTTAAATTTAACATTTGCAAAGTATTTAAAAATCATTTGGAAATGTTAACGTTAGAAATTTAAAAGTTTCAAAAGAATAATATTTCCAAAGTTTCTAAATTCTTTTAAACTACTTGTAGTAATCTTCAAACGAAACAAATTTAACATTTGCAAAGTATTTAAAAATCATTTGGAAATGTTAACGTTAGAAATTTAAAAGTTTCAAAAGAATAATTTTTCCAAAGTTTCTAAATTCTTTAAATCGACACTTTGTAATCTTCAGACGAAACAAATTTAACATTTGCAAAGTATTTAAAAATCATTTGGAAATGTTAACGTTAGAAATTTAAAAGTTTCAAAAGAATAATATTTCCAAAGTTTCTAAATTCTTTAAATCTACACTTTGTAATCTTTGCTTTCTTTAAATTTAACATTTGCAAAGTATTTAAAAATCATTTGGAAATGTTAACGTTAGAAATTTAAAAGTTTCAAAAGATTAATATTTCCAAAGTTTCTAAATTCTTTTAAACTACTTGTAGTAATCTTCAGACGAAACAAATTTAACATTTGCAAAGTATTTAAAAATCATTTGGAAATGTTAACGTTACAAATTTCAAAGTTTCAACAGAGTATTATTTCCAAAGTTTCTAAATTCTTTTAAACTACTTGTAGTAATCTTCAGACGAAACAAATTTAACATTTGCAAAGTATTTAAAAATCATTTGGAAATGTTAACGTTAGAAATTTAAAAGTTTCAAAAGAGTATTATTTCCAAAGTTTCTAAATTCTTTTAAACTACTTGTAGTAATCTTCAGACGAAACAAATTTAACATTTGCAAAGTATTTAAAAATCATTTGGAAATGTTAACGTTAGAAATTTAAAAGTTTCAAAAGAATAATATTTCCAAAGTTTCTAAGTTCTTCAAATTTACACTTTAATCATTGCTTTCTTTAAATTTAACATTTGTAAAGTATTTAAAAATCATTAGGAAATGTTAACGTTAGAAATTTAAAAGTTTCAAAACAATAATATTTCCAAAGTTTCTAAATTCTTTTAAACTACTTGTAGTAATCTTCAGACGAAACAAATTTAACATTTGCAAAGTATTTAAAAATCATTTGGAAATGTTAACGTTAGAAATTTAAAAGTTTCAAAATAATAATATTTCTAAAGTTTCTAAATTCTTTTAAACTACTTGTAGTAATCTTCAGACGAAACAAATTTAACATTTGCAAAGTATTTAAAAATCATTTGGAAATGTTAACGTTAGAAATTTAAAAGTTTCAAAAGAATAATTTTTCCAAAGTTTCTAAATTCTTTAAATCTACACTTTGTAATATTTGCTTTCTTTAAATTTAACATTTGCAAAGTATTTAAAAATCATTTTGAAATGTTAACGTTAGAAATTTAAATGTTTCAAAAGAATAATATTTCCAAAGTTTCTAAATTCTTTAAATCTACACTTTGTAATCTTTGCTTTCTTTAAATTTAACATTTGCAAAGTATTTAAAAATCATTTGGAAATGTTAACGTTAGAAATTTAAAAGTTTCAAAAGAATAATATTTACAAAGTTTCTAAATTCTTTAAATCTACACTTTGTAACCTTTGCTTTCTTTAAATTTAACATTTGCAAAGTATTTAAAAATCATTTGGAAATGTTAACGTTAGAAATTTAAAAGTTTCAAAAGAATAATATTTCCAAAGTTTCTAAATTCTTTTAAACTACTTGTAGTAATCTTCAGACGAAACAAATTTAACATTTGCAAAGTATTTAAAAATCATTTGGAAATGTTAACGTTAGAAATTTAGAAGTTTCAAAAGAGTATTATTTCCAAAGTTTCTAAATTCTTTTAAACTACTTGTAGTAATCTTCAGACGAAACAAATTTAACATTTGCAAAGTATTTAAAAATCATTTGGAAATGTTAACGTTAGAAATTTAAAAGTTTCAAAAGAATAATATTTCCAAAGTTTCTAAGTTCTTCAAATTTACACTTTAATCATTGCTTTCTTTAAATTTAACATTTGCAAAGTATTTAAAAATCATTAGGAAATGTTAACGTTAGAAATTTAAAAGTTTCAAAAGAATAATATTTCCAAAGTTTCTAAATTCTTTTAAACTACTTGTAGTAATCTTCAGACGAAACAAATTTAACATTTGCAAAGTATTTAAAAATCATTTGGAAATGTTAACGTTAGAAATTTAAAAGTTTCAAAAGAATAATATTTCCAAAGTTTCTAAATTCTTTTAAACTACTTGTAGTAATCTTCACACGAAACAAATTTAACATTTGCAAAGTATTTAAAAATCATTTGGAAATGTTAACGTTAGAAATTTAAAAGTTTCAAAAGAATAATATTTCCAAAGTTTCTAAATTCTTTAAATCTACACTTTGTAATCTTTGCTTTCTTTAAATTTAACATTTGCAAAGTATTCAAAAATCATTTGGAAATGTTAACGTTAGAAATTTAAAAGTTTCAAAAGAATAATATTGCCAAAGTTTCTAAATTCTTTAAATCTACACTTTGCAATCTTTACTTTCTTTAAATTTAACATTTGCAAAGTATTTAAAAATCATTTGGAAATGTTAACGTTAGAAATTTAAAAGTTTCAAAAGAATAATATTTCCAAAGTTTCTAAATTCTTTTAAACTACTTGTAGTAATCTTCAAACGAAACAAATTTAACATTTGCAAAGTATTTAAAAATCATTTGGAAATGTTAACGTTAGAAATTTAAAAGTTTCAAAAGAATAATATTTCCAAAGTTTCTAAGTTCTTCAAATTTACACTTTAATCATTGCTTTCTTTAAATTTAACATTTGCAAAGTATTTAAAAATCATTAGGAAATGTTAACGTTAGAAATTTAAAAGTTTCAAAAGAATAATATTTCCAAAGTTTCTAAATTCTTTTAAACTACTTGTAGTAATCTTCAGACGAAACAAATTTAACATTTGCAAAGTATTTAAAAATCATTTGGAAATGTTAACGTTAGAAATTTAAAAGTTTCAAAAGAATAATATTTACAAAGTTTCTAAATTCTTTAAATCTACACTTTGTAACCTTTGCTTTCTTTAAATTTAACATTTGCAAAGTATTTAAAAATCATTTGGAAATGTTAACGTTAGAAATTTAAAAGTTTCAAAAGAATAATATTTCCAAAGTTTCTAAATTCTTTTAAACTACTTGTAGTAATCTTCAGACGAAACAAATTTAACATTTGCAAAGTATTTAAAAATCATTTGGAAATGTTAACGTTAGAAATTTAGAAGTTTCAAAAGAGTATTATTTCCAAAGTTTCTAAATTCTTTTAAACTACTTGTAGTAATCTTCAGACGAAACAAATTTAACATTTGCAAAGTATTTAAAAATCATTTGGAAATGTTAACGTTAGAAATTTAAAAGTTTCAAAAGAATAATATTTCCAAAGTTTCTAAGTTCTTCAAATTTACACTTTAATCATTGCTTTCTTTAAATTTAACATTTGCAAAGTATTTAAAAATCATTAGGAAATGTTAACGTTAGAAATTTAAAAGTTTCAAAAGAATAATATTTCCAAAGTTTCTAAATTCTTTTAAACTACTTGTAGTAATCTTCAGACGAAACAAATTTAACATTTGCAAAGTATTTAAAAATCATTTGGAAATGTTAACGTTAGAAATTTAAAAGTTTCAAAAGAATAATATTTCCAAAGTTTCTAAATTCTTTTAAACTACTTGTAGTAATCTTCACACGAAACAAATTTAACATTTGCAAAGTATTTAAAAATCATTTGGAAATGTTAACGTTAGAAATTTAAAAGTTTCAAAAGAATAATATTTCCAAAGTTTCTAAATTCTTTAAATCTACACTTTGTAATCTTTGCTTTCTTTAAATTTAACATTTGCAAAGTATTCAAAAATCATTTGGAAATGTTAACGTTAGAAATTTAAAAGTTTCAAAAGAATAATATTTCCAAAGTTTCTAAATTCTTTAAATCTACACTTTGCAATCTTTACTTTCTTTAAATTTAACATTTGCAAAGTATTTAAAAATCATTTGGAAATGTTAACGTTAGAAATTTAAAAGTTTCAAAAGAATAATATTTCCAAAGTTTCTAAATTCTTTTAAACTACTTGTAGTAATCTTCAAACGAAACAAATTTAACATTTGCAAAGTATTTAAAAATCATTTGGAAATGTTAACGTTAGAAATTTAAAAGTTTCAAAAGAATAATATTTCCAAAGTTTCTAAGTTCTTCAAATTTACACTTTAATCATTGCTTTCTTTAAATTTAACATTTGCAAAGTATTTAAAAATCATTAGGAAATGTTAACGTTAGAAATTTAAAAGTTTCAAAAGAATAATATTTCCAAAGTTTCTAAATTCTTTTAAACTACTTGTAGTAATCTTCAGACGAAACAAATTTAACATTTGCAAAGTATTTAAAAATCATTTGGAAATGTTAACGTTAGAAATTTAAAAGTTTCAAAAGAATAATATTTCCAAAGTTTCTAAATTCTTTTAAACTACTTGTAGTAATCTTCACACGAAACAAATTTAACATTTGCAAAGTATTTAAAAATCATTTGGAAATGTTAACGTTAGAAATTTAAAAGTTTCAAAAGAATAATATTTCCAAAGTTTCTAAATTCTTTAAATCTACACTTTGTAATCTTTGCTTTCTTTAAATTTAACATTTGCAAAGTATTCAAAAATCATTTGGAAATGTTAACGTTAGAAATTTAAAAGTTTCAAAAGAATAATATTTCCAAAGTTTCTAAATTCTTTAAATCTACACTTTGCAATCTTTACTTTCTTTAAATTTAACATTTGCAAAGTATTTAAAAATCATTTGGAAATGTTAACGTTAGAAATTTAAAAGTTTCAAAAGAATAATATTTCCAAAGTTTCTAAATTCTTTTAAACTACTTGTAGTAATCTTCAAACGAAACAAATTTAACATTTGCAAAGTATTTAAAAATCATTTGGAAATGTTAACGTTAGAAATTTAAAAGTTTCAAAAGAATAATATTTCCAAAGTTTCTAAATTCTTTAAATCTACACTTTGTAATCTTTGCTTTCTTTAAATTTAACATTTGCAAAGTATTCAAAAATCATTTGGAAATGTTAACGTTAGAAATTTAAAAGTTTCAAAAGAATAATATTTCCAAAGTTTCTAAATTCTTTAAATCTACACTTTGTAATCTTTACTTTCTTTAAATTTAACGTTTGCAAAGTATTTAAAAATCATTTGGAAATGTTTACGTTAGAAATTTAAAAGTTTCAAAAGAATATTATTTCCAAAGTTTCTAAATTCTTTTAAACTACTTGTAGTAATCTGCAGACGAAACAAATTTAACATTTGCAAAGTATTTAAAAATCATTTGGAAATGTTAACGTTAGAAATTTAAAAGTTTCAAAACAATAATATTTCCAATGTTTCTAAATTCTCTTAAACTACTTGTAGTAATCTTCAAACGAAACAAGTTTAACATTTGCAAAGTATTTAAAAATCATTTGGAAATGTTAACGTTAGAAATTTAAAAGTTTCAAAAGAATAATATTTCCAAAGTCTCTAAATTCTTTAAATCTACACTTTGTAATCTTTGCTTTCTTTAAATTTAACATTTGCAAAGTATTCAAAAATCATTTGGAAATGTTAACGTTAGAAATTTAAAAGTTTAAAAAGAATAATATTTCCAAAGTTTCTAAATTCTTTAAATCTACACTTTGTAATCTTTGCTTTCTTTAAATTTAACATTTGCAAAGTATTTAAAAATCATTTGGAAATGTTAACGTTAGAAATTTAAAAGTTTCAAAAGAATAATATTTCCAAAGTTTCTAAATTCTTTTAAACTACTTGTAGTAATCTTCAGACGAAACAAATTTAACATTTGCAAAGTATTTAAAAATCATTTGGAAATGTTAACGTTAGAAATTTAAAAGTTTCAAAAGAATAATATTTCCAAAGTTCCTAAATTCTTCAAATCTACACTTTGTAATCTTTACTTTCTTTAAATTTAACATTTGCAAAGTATTTAAAAATCATTTGGAAATGTAAACGTTAGAAATTTAAAAGTTTCAAAAGAATAATATTTCCAAAGTTTCTAAATTCTTTAAATCTACACTTTGTAATCTTTGCTTTCTTTAAATTTAACATTTGCAAAGTATTTAAAAATCATTTGGAAATGTTAACGTTAGAAATTTAAAAGTTTCAAAAGAATAATATTTCCAAAGTTTCTAAATTCTTTTAAACTACTTGTAGTAATCTTCAGACGAAACAAATTTAACATTTGCAAAGTATTTAAAAATCATTTGGAAATGTTAACGTTAGAAATTTAAAAGTTTCAAAAGATTAATATTTCCAAAGTTTCTAAATTCTTTTAAACTACTTGTAGTAATCTTCAGACGAAACAAATTTAACATTTGCAAAGTATTTAAAAATCATTTGGAAATGTTAACGTTACAAATTTAAAAGTTTCAACAGAGTATTATTTCCAAAGTTTCTAAATTCTTTTAAACTACTTGTAGTAATCTTCAAACGAGAGAAATTTAACATTTGCAAAGTATTTAAAAATCATTTGGAAATGTTAACGTTAGAAATTTAAAAGTTTCAAAAGAGTATTATTTCCAAAGTTTCTAAATTCTTTTAAACTACTTGTAGTAATCTTCAGACGAAACAAATTTAACATTTGCAAAGTATTTAAAAATCATTTGGAAATGTTAACGTTAGAAATTTAAAAGTTTCAAAAGAATAATATTTCCAAAGTTTCTAAGTTCTTCAAATTTACACTTTAATCATTGCTTTCTTTAAATTTAACATTTGTAAAGTATTTAAAAATCATTAGGAAATGTTAACGTTAGAAATTTAAAAGTTTCAAAAGAATAATATTTCCAAAGTTTCTAAATTCTTTTAAACTACTTGTAGTAATCTTCAGACGAAATAAATTTAACATTTGCAAAGTATTTAAAAATCATTTGGAAATGTTAACGTTAGAAATTTAAAAGTTTCAAAAGAATAATATTTCTAAAGTTTCTAAATTCTTTTAAACTACTTGTAGTAATCTTCAGACGAAACAAATTTAACATTTGCAAAGTATTTAAAAATCATTTGGAAATGTTAACGTTAGAAATTTAAAAGTTTCAAAAGAATAATTTTTCCAAAGTTTCTAAATTCTTTAAATCTACACTTTGTAATATTTGCTTTCTTTAAATTTAACATTTGCAAAGTATTTAAAAATCATTTTGAAATGTTAACGTTAGAAATTTAAATGTTTGAAAAGAATAATATTTCCAAAGTTTCTAAATTCTTTAAATCTACACTTTGTAATCTTTGCTTTCTTTAAATTTAACATTTGCAAAGTATTTAAAAATCATTTGGAAATGTTAACGTTAGAAATTTAAAAGTTTCAAAAGAATAATATTTACAAAGTTTCTAAATTCTTTAAATCTACACTTTGTAACCTTTGCTTTCTTTAAATTTAACATTTGCAAAGTATTTAAAAATCATTTGGAAATGTTAACGTTAGAAATTTAAAAGTTTCAAAAGAATAATATTTCCAAAGTTTCTAAATTCTTTTAAACTACTTGTAGTAATCTTCAGACGAAACAAATTTAACATTTGCAAAGTATTTAAAAATCATTTGGAAATGTTAACGTTAGAAATTTAAAAGTTTCAAAAGAATAATATTTCCAAAGTTTCTAAGTTCTTCAAATTTACACTTTAATCATTGCTTTCTTTAAATTTAACATTTGCAAAGTATTTAAAAATCATTAGGAAATGTTAACGTTAGAAATTTAAAAGTTTCAAAAGAATAATATTTCCAAAGTTTCTAAATTCTTTTAAACTACTTGTAGTAATCTTCAGACGAAACAAATTTAACATTTGCAAAGTATTTAAAAATCATTTGGAAATGTTAACGTTAGAAATTTAAAAGTTTCAAAAGAATAATATTTCCAAAGTTTCTAAATTCTTTTAAACTACTTGTAGTAATCTTCACACGAAACAAATTTAACATTTGCAAAGTATTTAAAAATCATTTGGAAATGTTAACGTTAGAAATTTAAAAGTTTCAAAAGAATAATATTTCCAAAGTTTCTAAATTCTCTTAAACTACTTGTAGTAATCTTCACACGAAACAAATTTAACATTTGCAAAGTATTTAAAAATCATTTGGAAATGTTAACGTTAGAAATTTAAAAGTTTCAAAAGAATAATATTTCCAAAGTTTCTAAATTCTTTAAATCTACACTTTGTAATCTTTGCTTTCTTTAAATTTAACATTTGCAAAGTATTCAAAAATCATTTGGAAATGTTAACGTTAGAAATTTAAAAGTTTCAAAAGAATAATATTTCCAAAGTTTCTAAATTCTTTAAATCTACACTTTGCAATCTTTACTTTCTTTAAATTTAACATTTGCAAAGTATTTAAAAATCATTTGGAAATGTTAACGTTAGAAATTTAAAAGTTTCAAAAGAATAATATTTCCAAAGTTTCTAAATTCTTTTAAACTACTTGTAGTAATCTTCAAACGAAACAAATTTAACATTTGCAAAGTATTTAAAAATCATTTGGAAATGTTAACGTTAGAAATTTAAAAGTTTCAAAAGAATAATATTTCCAAAGTTTCTAAATTCTTTAAATCTACACTTTGTAATCTTTGCTTTCTTTAAATTTAACATTTGCAAAGTATTCAAAAATCATTTGGAAATGTTAACGTTAGAAATTTAAAAGTTTCAAAAGAATAATATTTCCAAAGTTTCTAAATTCTTTAAATCTACACTTTGCAATCTTTACTTTCTTTAAATTTAACATTTGCAAAGTATTTAAAAATCATTTGGAAATGTTAACGTTAGAAATTTAAAAGTTTCAAAAGAATAATATTTCCAAAGTTTCTAAGTTCTTCAAATTTACACTTTAATCATTGCTTTCTTTAAATTTAACATTTGCAAAGTATTTAAAAATCATTAGGAAATGTTAACGTTAGAAATTTAAAAGTTTCAAAAGAATAATATTTCCAAAGTTTCTAAATTCTTTTAAACTACTTGTAGTAATCTTCAGACGAAACAAATTTAACATTTGCAAAGTATTTAAAAATCATTTGGAAATGTTAACGTTAGAAATTTAAAAGTTTCAAAAGAATAATATTTCCAAAGTTTCTAAATTCTTTTAAACTACTTGTAGTAATCTTCACACGAAACAAATTTAACATTTGCAAAGTATTTAAAAATCATTTGGAAATGTTAACGTTAGAAATTTAAAAGTTTCAAAAGAATAATATTTCCAAAGTTTCTAAATTCTCTTAAACTACTTGTAGTAATCTTCACACGAAACAAATTTAACATTTGCAAAGTATTTAAAAATCATTTGGAAATGTTAACGTTAGAAATTTAAAAGTTTCAAAAGAATAATATTTCCAAAGTTTCTAAATTCTTTAAATCTACACTTTGTAATCTTTGCTTTCTTTAAATTTAACATTTGCAAAGTATTCAAAAATCATTTGGAAATGTTAACGTTAGAAATTTAAAAGTTTCAAAAGAATAATATTTCCAAAGTTTCTAAATTCTTTAAATCTACACTTTGCAATCTTTACTTTCTTTAAATTTAACATTTGCAAAGTATTTAAAAATCATTTGGAAATGTTAACGTTAGAAATTTAAAAGTTTCAAAAGAATAATATTTCCAAAGTTTCTAAATTCTTTTAAACTACTTGTAGTAATCTTCAAACGAAACAAATTTAACATTTGCAAAGTATTTAAAAATCATTTGGAAATGTTAACGTTAGAAATTTAAAAGTTTCAAAAGAATAATATTTCCAAAGTTTCTAAATTCTTTAAATCTACACTTTGTAATCTTTGCTTTCTTTAAATTTAACATTTGCAAAGTATTCAAAAATCATTTGGAAATGTTAACGTTAGAAATTTAAAAGTTTCAAAAGAATAATATTTCCAAAGTTTCTAAATTCTTTAAATCTACACTTTGCAATCTTTACTTTCTTTAAATTTAACATTTGCAAAGTATTTAAAAATCATTTGGAAATGTTAACGTTAGAAATTTAAAAGTTTCAAAAGAATAATATTTCCAAAGTTTCTAAATTCTTTTAAACTACTTGTAGTAATCTTCAAACGAAACAAATTTAACATTTGCAAAGTATTTAAAAATTATTTGGAAATGTTAACGTTAGAAATTTAAAAGTTTCAAAAGAATAATATTTCCAAAGTTTCTAAATTCTTTAAATCTACACTTTGTAATCTTTGCTTTCTTTAAATTTAACATTTGCAAAGTATTCAAAAATCATTTGGAAATGTTAACGTTAGAAATTTAAAAGTTTCAAAAGAATAATATTTCCAAAGTTTCTAAATTCTTTAAATCTACACTTTGTAATCTTTACTTTCTTTAAATTTAACATTTGCAAAGTATTTAAAAATCATTTGGAAATGTTAACGTTAGAAATTTAAAAGTTTCAAAAGAATAATATTTCCAAAGTTTCTAAGTTCTTCAAATTTACACTTTAATCATTGCTTTCTTTAAATTTAACATTTGCAAAGTATTTAAAAATCATTAGGAAATGTTAACGTTAGAAATTTAAAAGTTTCAAAAGAATAATATTTCCAAAGTTTCTAAATTCTTTTAAACTACTTGTAGTAATCTTCAGACGAAACAAATTTAACATTTGCAAAGTATTTAAAAATCATTTGGAAATGTTAACGTTAGAAATTTAAAAGTTTCAAAAGAATAATATTTCCAAAGTTTCTAAATTCTTTTAAACTACTTGTAGTAATCTTCACACGAAACAAATTTAACATTTGCAAAGTATTTAAAAATCATTTGGAAATGTTAACGTTAGAAATTTAAAAGTTTCAAAAGAATAATATTTCCAAAGTTTCTAAATTCTCTTAAACTACTTGTAGTAATCTTCACACGAAACAAATTTAACATTTGCAAAGTATTTAAAAATCATTTGGAAATGTTAACGTTAGAAATTTAAAAGTTTCAAAAGAATAATATTTCCAAAGTTTCTAAATTCTTTAAATCTACACTTTGTAATCTTTGCTTTCTTTAAATTTAACATTTGCAAAGTATTCAAAAATCATTTGGAAATGTTAACGTTAGAAATTTAAAAGTTTCAAAAGAATAATATTTCCAAAGTTTCTAAATTCTTTAAATCTACACTTTGCAATCTTTACTTTCTTTAAATTTAACATTTGCAAAGTATTTAAAAATCATTTGGAAATGTTAACGTTAGAAATTTAAAAGTTTCAAAAGAATAATATTTCCAAAGTTTCTAAATTCTTTTAAACTACTTGTAGTAATCTTCAAACGAAACAAATTTAACATTTGCAAAGTATTTAAAAATTATTTGGAAATGTTAACGTTAGAAATTTAAAAGTTTCAAAAGAATAATATTTCCAAAGTTTCTAAATTCTTTAAATCTACACTTTGTAATCTTTGCTTTCTTTAAATTTAACATTTGCAAAGTATTCAAAAATCATTTGGAAATGTTAACGTTAGAAATTTAAAAGTTTCAAAAGAATAATATTTCCAAAGTTTCTAAATTCTTTAAATCTACACTTTGTAATCTTTACTTTCTTTAAATTTAACGTTTGCAAAGTATTTAAAAATCATTTGGAAATGTTTACGTTAGAAATTTAAAAGTTTCAAAAGAATATTATTTCCAAAGTTTCTAAATTCTTTTAAACTACTTGTAGTAATCTGCAGACGAAACAAATTTAACATTTGCAAAGTATTTAAAAATCATTTGGAAATGTTAACGTTAGAAATTTAAAAGTTTCAAAAGAATAATATTTCCAAAGTTTCTAAATTCTTTAAATCTACACTTTGTAATCTTTGCTTTCTTTAAATATAACATTTGCAAAGTATTTAAAAATCATTTGGAAATGTTAACGTTAGAAATTTAAAAGTTTCAAAAGAATAATATTTCCAAAGTTTCTAAATTCTTTAAATCTACACTTTGTAATCTTTGCTTTCTTTAAATATAACATTTGCAAAGTATTTAAAAATCATTTGGAAATGTTAACGTTAGAAATTTAAAAGTTTCAAAAGAATAATATTTCCAAAGTTTCTAAATTCTTTAAATCTACACTTTGTAATCTTTACTTTCTTTAAATATAACATTTGCAAAGTATTTAAAAATCATTTGGAAATGTTAACGTTAGAAATTTAAAAGTTTCAAAAGAATAATATTTCCAAAGTTTCTAAATTCTTTTAAACTACTTGTAGTAATCTTCAGACGAAACAAATTTAACATTTGCAAAGTATTTAAAAATCATTTGGAAATGTTAACGTTAGAAATTTAAAAGTTTCAAAAGAATAATATTTCCAAAGTTTCTAAATTCTTTTAAACTACTTGTAGTAATCTTCAAACGAAACAAATTTAACATTTGCAAAGTATTTAAAAATCATTTGGAAATGTTAACGTTAGAAATTTAAAAGTTTCAAAAGAGTATTATTTCCAAAGTTTCTAAATTCTCTTAAACTACTTGTAGTAATCTTCAAACGAAACAAATTTAACATTTGCAAAGTATTTAAAAATAATTTGGAAATGTTAACGTTAGAAATTTAAAAGTTTCAAAAGAATAATATTTCCAAAGTTTCTAAATTCTTTAAATCTACACTTTGTAATCTTTGCTTTCTTTAAATTTAACATTTGCAAAGTATTTAAAAATCATTTGGAAATGTTAACGTTAGAAATTTAAAAGTTTCAAAAGAATAATATTTCCAAAGTTTCTAAATTCTTTAAATCTACACTTTGTAATCTTTACTTTCTTTAAATTTAACATTTGCAAAGTATTTAAAAATCATTTGGAAATGTTAACGTTAGAAATTTAAAAGTTTCAAAAGAGTATTATTTCCAAAGTTTCTAAATTCTTTTAAACTACTTGTAGTAATCTTCAAACGAAACAAATTTAACATTTGCAAAGTATTAAAAAATAATTTGGAAATGTTAACGTTAGAAATTTAAAAGTTTCAAAAGAATAATATTTCCAAAGTTTCTAAATTCTTTAAATCTACACTTTGTAATCTTTGCTTTCTTTAAATTTAACATTTGCAAAGTATTTAAAAATCATTTGGAAATGTTAACGTTAGAAATTTAAAAGTTTCAAAAGAATAATATTTCCAAAGTTTCTAAATTCTTTAAATCTACACTTTGTAATCTTTACTTTCTTTAAATTTAACATTTGCAAAGTATTTAAAAATCATTTGGAAATGTTAACGTTAGAAATTTAAAAGTTTCAAAAGAGTATTATTTCCAAAGTTTCTAAATTCTTTTAAACTAGTTGTAGTAATCTTCAAACGAAACAAATTTAACATTTGCAAAGTATTTAAAAATCATTTGGAAATGTTAACGTTAGAAATTTAAAAGTTTCAAAAGAATAATATTTCCAAAGTTTCTAAATTCTTTAAATCTACACTTTGTAATCTTTGCTTTCTTTAAATTTAACATTAGCAAAGTATTTAAAAATCATTTGGAAATGTTAACGTTAGAAATTTAAAAGTTTCAAAAGAATAATATTTCCAAAGTTTCTAAATTCTTTAAATCTACACTTTGTAATCTATACTTTCTTTAAATTTAACATTTGCAAAGTATTTAAAAATCATTTGGAAATGTTAACGTTAGAAATTTAAAAGTTTGAAAAGAATAATATTTCCAAAGTTTCTAAATTCTTCAAATCTACACTTTGTAATCTTTGCTTTCTTTAAATTTAACATTTGCAAAGTATTTAAAAATCATTTGGAAATGTTAACGTTAGAAATTTAAAAGTTTCAAAAGAATAATATTTCCAAAGTTTCTAAATTCTTTTAAACTACTTGTAGTAATCTTCAGACGAAACAAATATAACATTTGCAAAGTATTTAAAAATCATTTGGATATGTTAACGTTAGAAATTTAAAAGTTTCAAAAGAATAATATTTCCAAAGTTTCTAAATTCTTTAAATCTACACTTTGTAATCTTTACTTTCTTTAAATTTAACATTTGCAAAGTATTTAAAAATCATTTGGAAATGTTAACGTTAGAAATTTAAAAGTTTCAAAAGAATAATATTTCCAAAGTTTCTAAGTTCTTCAAATTTACACTTTAATCATTGCTTTCTTTAAATTTAACATTTGTAAAGTATTTAAAAATCATTAGGAAATGTTAACGTTAGAAATTTAAAAGTTTCAAAAGAATAATATTTCCAAAGTTTCTAAATTCTTTTAAACTACTTGTAGTAATCTTCAGACGAAATAAATTTAACATTTGCAAAGTATTTAAAAATCATTTGGAAATGTTAACGTTAGAAATTTAAAAGTTTCAAAAGAATAATATTTCTAAAGTTTCTAAATTCTTTTAAACTACTTGTAGTAATCTTCAGACGAAACAAATTTAACATTTGCAAAGTATTTAAAAATCATTTGGAAATGTTAACGTTAGAAATTTAAAAGTTTCAAAAGAATAATTTTTCCAAAGTTTCTAAATTCTTTAAATCTACACTTTGTAATATTTGCTTTCTTTAAATTTAACATTTGCAAAGTATTTAAAAATCATTTTGAAATGTTAACGTTAGAAATTTAAATGTTTGAAAAGAATAATATTTCCAAAGTTTCTAAATTCTTTAAATCTACACTTTGTAATCTTTGCTTTCTTTAAATTTAACATTTGCAAAGTATTTAAAAATCATTTGGAAATGTTAACGTTAGAAATTTAAAAGTTTCAAAAGAATAATATTTCCAAAGTTTCTAAATTCTTTTAAACTACTTGTAGTAATCTTCAGACGAAACAAATTTAACATTTGCAAAGTATTTAAAAATCATTTGGAAATGTTAACGTTAGAAATTTAAAAGTTTCAAAAGAATAATATTTCCAAAGTTTCTAAGTTCTTCAAATTTACACTTTAATCATTGCTTTCTTTAAATTTAACATTTGCAAAGTATTTAAAAATCATTAGGAAATGTTAACGTTAGAAATTTAAAAGTTTCAAAAGAATAATATTTCCAAAGTTTCTAAATTCTTTTAAACTACTTGTAGTAATCTTCAGACGAAACAAATTTAACATTTGCAAAGTATTTAAAAATCATTTGGAAATGTTAACGTTAGAAATTTAAAAGTTTCAAAAGAATAATATTTCCAAAGTTTCTAAATTCTTTTAAACTACTTGTAGTAATCTTCACACGAAACAAATTTAACATTTGCAAAGTATTTAAAAATCATTTGGAAATGTTAACGTTAGAAATTTAAAAGTTTCAAAAGAATAATATTTCCAAAGTTTCTAAATTCTCTTAAACTACTTGTAGTAATCTTCACACGAAACAAATTTAACATTTGCAAAGTATTTAAAAATCATTTGGAAATGTTAACGTTAGAAATTTAAAAGTTTCAAAAGAATAATATTTCCAAAGTTTCTAAATTCTTTAAATCTACACTTTGTAATCTTTGCTTTCTTTAAATTTAACATTTGCAAAGTATTCAAAAATCATTTGGAAATGTTAACGTTAGAAATTTAAAAGTTTCAAAAGAATAATATTTCCAAAGTTTCTAAATTCTTTAAATCTACACTTTGTAATCTTTGCTTTCTTTAAATTTAACATTTGCAAAGTATTCAAAAATCATTTGGAAATGTTAACGTTAGAAATTTAAAAGTTTCAAAAGAATAATATTTCCAAAGTTTCTAAATTCTTTAAATCTACACTTTGTAATCTTTACTTTCTTTAAATTTAACGTTTGCAAAGTATTTAAAAATCATTTGGAAATGTTTACGTTAGAAATTTAAAAGTTTCAAAAGAATATTATTTCCAAAGTTTCTAAATTCTTTTAAACTACTTGTAGTAATCTGCAGACGAAACAAATTTAACATTTGCAAAGTATTTAAAAATCATTTGGAAATGTTAACGTTAGAAATTTAAAAGTTTCAAAAGAATAATATTTCCAAAGTTTCTAAATTCTTTAAATCTACACTTTGTAATCTTTACTTTCTTTAAATTTAACGTTTGCAAAGTATTTAAAAATCATTTGGAAATGTTTACGTTAGAAATTTAAAAGTTTCAAAAGAATATTATTTCCAAAGTTTCTAAATTCTTTTAAACTACTTGTAGTAATCTGCAGACGAAACAAATTTAACATTTGCAAAGTATTTAAAAATCATTTGGAAATGTTAACGTTAGAAATTTAAAAGTTTCAAAAGAATAATATTTCCAAAGTTTCTAAATTCTTTAAATCTACACTTTGTAATCTTTACTTTCTTTAAATATAACATTTGCAAAGTATTTAAAAATCATTTGGAAATGTTAACGTTAGAAATTTAAAAGTTTCAAAAGAATAATATTTCCAAAGTTTCTAAATTCTTTTAAACTACTTGTAGTAATCTTCAGACGAAACAAATTTAACATTTGCAAAGTATTTAAAAATCATTTGGAAATGTTAACGTTAGAAATTTAAAAGTTTCAAAAGAATAATATTTCCAAAGTTTCTAAATTCTTTTAAACTACTTGTAGTAATCTTCAAACGAAACAAATTTAACATTTGCAAAGTATTTAAAAATCATTTGGAAATGTTAACGTTAGAAATTTAAAAGTTTCAAAAGAGTATTATTTCCAAAGTTTCTAAATTCTCTTAAACTACTTGTAGTAATCTTCAAACGAAACAAATTTAACATTTGCAAAGTATTTAAAAATAATTTGGAAATGTTAACGTTAGAAATTTAAAAGTTTCAAAAGAATAATATTTCCAAAGTTTCTAAATTCTTTAAATCTACACTTTGTAATCTTTGCTTTCTTTAAATTTAACATTTGCAAAGTATTTAAAAATCATTTGGAAATGTTAACGTTAGAAATTTAAAAGTTTCAAAAGAATAATATTTCCAAAGTTTCTAAATTCTTTAAATCTACACTTTGTAATCTTTACTTTCTTTAAATTTAACATTTGCAAAGTATTTAAAAATCATTTGGAAATGTTAACGTTAGAAATTTAAAAGTTTCAAAAGAGTATTATTTCCAAAGTTTCTAAATTCTTTTAAACTACTTGTAGTAATCTTCAAACGAAACAAATTTAACATTTGCAAAGTATTAAAAAATAATTTGGAAATGTTAACGTTAGAAATTTAAAAGTTTCAAAAGAATAATATTTCCAAAGTTTCTAAATTCTTTAAATCTACACTTTGTAATCTTTGCTTTCTTTAAATTTAACATTTGCAAAGTATTTAAAAATCATTTGGAAATGTTAACGTTAGAAATTTAAAAGTTTCAAAAGAATAATATTTCCAAAGTTTCTAAATTCTTTAAATCTACACTTTGTAATCTTTACTTTCTTTAAATTTAACATTTGCAAAGTATTTAAAAATCATTTGGAAATGTTAACGTTAGAAATTTAAAAGTTTCAAAAGAGTATTATTTCCAAAGTTTCTAAATTCTTTTAAACTAGTTGTAGTAATCTTCAAACGAAACAAATTTAACATTTGCAAAGTATTTAAAAATCATTTGGAAATGTTAACGTTAGAAATTTAAAAGTTTCAAAAGAATAATATTTCCAAAGTTTCTAAATTCTTTAAATCTACACTTTGTAATCTTTGCTTTCTTTAAATTTAACATTTGCAAAGTATTTAAAAATCATTTGGAAATGTTAACGTTAGAAATTTAAAAGTTTCAAAAGAATAATATTTCCAAAGTTTCTAAATTCTTTAAATCTACACTTTGTAATCTATACTTTCTTTAAATTTAACATTTGCAAAGTATTTAAAAATCATTTGGAAATGTTAACGTTAGAAATTTAAAAGTTTGAAAAGAATAATATTTCCAAAGTTTCTAAATTCTTCAAATCTACACTTTGTAATCTTTGCTTTCTTTAAATTTAACATTTGCAAAGTATTTAAAAATCATTTGGAAATGTTAACGTTAGAAATTTAAAAGTTTCAAAAGAATAATATTTCCAAAGTTTCTAAATTCTTTTAAACTACTTGTAGTAATCTTCAGACGAAACAAATATAACATTTGCAAAGTATTTAAAAATCATTTGGATATGTTATCGTTAGAAATTTAAAAGTTTCAAAAGAATAATATTTCCAAAGTTTCTAAATTCTTTAAATCTACACTTTGTAATCTTTACTTTCTTTAAATTTAACATTTGCAAAGTATTTAAAAATCATTTGGAAATGTTAACGTTAGAAATTTAAAAGTTTCAAAAGAATAATATTTCCAAAGTTTCTAAGTTCTTCAAATTTACACTTTAATCATTGCTTTCTTTAAATTTAACATTTGTAAAGTATTTAAAAATCATTAGGAAATGTTAACGTTAGAAATTTAAAAGTTTCAAAAGAATAATATTTCCAAAGTTTCTAAATTCTTTTAAACTACTTGTAGTAATCTTCAGACGAAATAAATTTAACATTTGCAAAGTATTTAAAAATCATTTGGAAATGTTAACGTTAGAAATTTAAAAGTTTCAAAAGAATAATATTTCTAAAGTTTCTAAATTCTTTTAAACTACTTGTAGTAATCTTCAGACGAAACAAATTTAACATTTGCAAAGTATTTAAAAATCATTTGGAAATGTTAACGTTAGAAATTTAAAAGTTTCAAAAGAATAATTTTTCCAAAGTTTCTAAATTCTTTAAATCTACACTTTGTAATATTTGCTTTCTTTAAATTTAACATTTGCAAAGTATTTAAAAATCATTTTGAAATGTTAACGTTAGAAATTTAAATGTTTGAAAAGAATAATATTTCCAAAGTTTCTAAATTCTTTAAATCTACACTTTGTAATCTTTGCTTTCTTTAAATTTAACATTTGCAAAGTATTTAAAAATCATTTGGAAATGTTAACGTTAGAAATTTAAAAGTTTCAAAAGAATAATATTTCCAAAGTTTCTAAATTCTTTTAAACTACTTGTAGTAATCTTCAGACGAAACAAATTTAACATTTGCAAAGTATTTAAAAATCATTTGGAAATGTTAACGTTAGAAATTTAAAAGTTTCAAAAGAATAATATTTCCAAAGTTTCTAAGTTCTTCAAATTTACACTTTAATCATTGCTTTCTTTAAATTTAACATTTGCAAAGTATTTAAAAATCATTAGGAAATGTTAACGTTAGAAATTTAAAAGTTTCAAAAGAATAATATTTCCAAAGTTTCTAAATTCTTTTAAACTACTTGTAGTAATCTTCAGACGAAACAAATTTAACATTTGCAAAGTATTTAAAAATCATTTGGAAATGTTAACGTTAGAAATTTAAAAGTTTCAAAAGAATAATATTTCCAAAGTTTCTAAATTCTTTTAAACTACTTGTAGTAATCTTCACACGAAACAAATTTAACATTTGCAAAGTATTTAAAAATCATTTGGAAATGTTAACGTTAGAAATTTAAAAGTTTCAAAAGAATAATATTTCCAAAGTTTCTAAATTCTCTTAAACTACTTGTAGTAATCTTCACACGAAACAAATTTAACATTTGCAAAGTATTTAAAAATCATTTGGAAATGTTAACGTTAGAAATTTAAAAGTTTCAAAAGAATAATATTTCCAAAGTTTCTAAATTCTTTAAATCTACACTTTGTAATCTTTGCTTTCTTTAAATTTAACATTTGCAAAGTATTCAAAAATCATTTGGAAATGTTAACGTTAGAAATTTAAAAGTTTCAAAAGAATAATATTTCCAAAGTTTCTAAATTCTTTAAATCTACACTTTGCAATCTTTACTTTCTTTAAATTTAACATTTGCAAAGTATTTAAAAATCATTTGGAAATGTTAACGTTAGAAATTTAAAAGTTTCAAAAGAATAATATTTCCAAAGTTTCTAAATTCTTTAAATCTACACTTTGTAATCTTTGCTTTCTTTAAATTTAACATTTGCAAAGTATTCAAAAATCATTTGGAAATGTTAACGTTAGAAATTTAAAAGTTTCAAAAGAATAATATTTCCAAAGTTTCTAAATTCTTTAAATCTACACTTTGTAATCTTTACTTTCTTTAAATTTAACGTTTGCAAAGTATTTAAAAATCATTTGGAAATGTTTACGTTAGAAATTTAAAAGTTTCAAAAGAATATTATTTCCAAAGTTTCTAAATTCTTTTAAACTACTTGTAGTAATCTGCAGACGAAACAAATTTAACATTTGCAAAGTATTTAAAAATCATTTGGAAATGTTAACGTTAGAAATTTAAAAGTTTCAAAAGAATAATATTTCCAAAGTTTCTAAATTCTTTAAATCTACACTTTGTAATCTTTGCTTTCTTTAAATATAACATTTGCAAAGTATTTAAAAATCATTTGGAAATGTTAACGTTAGAAATTTAAAAGTTTCAAAAGAATAATATTTCCAAAGTTTCTAAATTCTTTTAAACTACTTGTAGTAATCTTCAGACGAAACAAATTTAACATTTGCAAAGTATTTAAAAATCATTTGGAAATGTTAACGTTAGAAATTTAAAAGTTTCAAAAGAATAATATTTCCAAAGTTTCTAAATTCTTTTAAACTACTTGTAGTAATCTTCAAACGAAACAAATTTAACATTTGCAAAGTATTTAAAAATCATTTGGAAATGTTAACGTTAGAAATTTAAAAGTTTCAAAAGAGTATTATTTCCAAAGTTTCTAAATTCTCTTAAACTACTTGTAGTAATCTTCAAACGAAACAAATTTAACATTTGCAAAGTATTTAAAAATAATTTGGAAATGTTAACGTTAGAAATTTAAAAGTTTCAAAAGAATAATATTTCCAAAGTTTCTAAATTCTTTAAATCTACACTTTGTAATCTTTGCTTTCTTTAAATTTAACATTTGCAAAGTATTTAAAAATCATTTGGAAATGTTAACGTTAGAAATTTAAAAGTTTCAAAAGAATAATATTTCCAAAGTTTCTAAATTCTTTAAATCTACACTTTGTAATCTTTACTTTCTTTAAATTTAACATTTGCAAAGTATTTAAAAATCATTTGGAAATGTTAACGTTAGAAATTTAAAAGTTTCAAAAGAGTATTATTTCCAAAGTTTCTAAATTCTTTTAAACTACTTGTAGTAATCTTCAAACGAAACAAATTTAACATTTGCAAAGTATTAAAAAATAATTTGGAAATGTTAACGTTAGAAATTTAAAAGTTTCAAAAGAATAATATTTCCAAAGTTTCTAAATTCTTTAAATCTACACTTTGTAATCTTTGCTTTCTTTAAATTTAACATTTGCAAAGTATTTAAAAATCATTTGGAAATGTTAACGTTAGAAATTTAAAAGTTTCAAAAGAATAATATTTCCAAAGTTTCTAAATTCTTTAAATCTACACTTTGTAATCTTTACTTTCTTTAAATTTAACATTTGCAAAGTATTTAAAAATCATTTGGAAATGTTAACGTTAGAAATTTAAAAGTTTCAAAAGAGTATTATTTCCAAAGTTTCTAAATTCTTTTAAACTAGTTGTAGTAATCTTCAAACGAAACAAATTTAACATTTGCAAAGTATTTAAAAATCATTTGGAAATGTTAACGTTAGAAATTTAAAAGTTTCAAAAGAATAATATTTCCAAAGTTTCTAAATTCTTTAAATCTACACTTTGTAATCTTTGCTTTCTTTAAATTTAACATTTGCAAAGTATTTAAAAATCATTTGGAAATGTTAACGTTAGAAATTTAAAAGTTTCAAAAGAATAATATTTCCAAAGTTTCTAAATTCTTTAAATCTACACTTTGTAATCTATACTTTCTTTAAATTTAACATTTGCAAAGTATTTAAAAATCATTTGGAAATGTTAACGTTAGAAATTTAAAAGTTTGAAAAGAATAATATTTCCAAAGTTTCTAAATTCTTCAAATCTACACTTTGTAATCTTTGCTTTCTTTAAATTTAACATTTGCAAAGTATTTAAAAATCATTTGGAAATGTTAACGTTAGAAATTTAAAAGTTTCAAAAGAATAATATTTCCAAAGTTTCTAAATTCTTTTAAACTACTTGTAGTAATCTTCAGACGAAACAAATTTAACATTTGCAAAGTATTTAAAAATCATTTGGATATGTTAACGTTAGAAATTTAAAAGTTTCAAAAGAATAATATTTCCAAAGTTTCTAAATTCTTTAAATCTACACTTTGTAATCTTTACTTTCTTTAAATTTAACATTTGCAAAGTATTTAAAAATCATTTGGAAATGTTAACGTTAGAAATTTAAAAGTTTCAAAAGAGTATTATTTCCAAAGTTTCTAAATTCTTTTAAACTACTTGTAGTAATCTTCAAACGAAACAAATTTAACATTTGCAAAGTATTTAAAAATAATTTGGAAATGTTAACGTTAGAAATTTAAAAGTTTCAAAAGAATAATATTTCCAAAGTTTCTAAATTCTTTAAATCTACACTTTGTAATCTTTACTTTCTTTAAATTTAACATTTGCAAAGTATTTAAAAATCATTTGGAAATGTTAACGTTAGAAATTTAAAAGTTTCAAAAGAATAATATTTCCAAAGTTTCTAAATTCTTCAAATCTACACTTTGTAATCTTTGCTTTCTTTAAATTTAACATTTGCAAAGTATTTAAAAATCATTTGGAAATGTTAACGTTAGAAATTTAAAAGTTTCAACAGAATAATATTTCCAAAGTTTCTAAATTCTTTTAAACTACTTGTAGTAATCTTCAGACGAAACAAATTTAACATTTGCAAAGTATTTAAAAATCATTTGGAAATGTTAACGTTAGAAATTTAAAAGTTTCAAAAGAATAATATTTCCAAAGTTTCTAAATTCTTTAAATCTACACTTTGTAATCTTTACTTTCTTTAAATTTAACATTTGCAAAGTATTTAAAAATCATTTGGAAATGTTAACGTTAGAAATTTAAAAGTTTCAAAAGAGTATTATTTCCAAAGTTTCTAAATTCTTTTAAACTACTTGTAGTAATCTTCAAACGAAACAAATTTAACATTTGCAAAGTATTTAAAAATAATTTGGAAATGTTAACGTTAGAAATTTAAAAGTTTCAAAAGAATAATATTTAAAAAGTTTCTAAATTCTTTAAATCTACACTTTGTAATCTTTACTTTCTTTAAATTTAACATTTGCAAAGTATTTAAAAATCATTTGGAAATGTTAACGTTAGAAATTTAAAAGTTTCAAAAGAATAATATTTCCAAAGTTTCTAAATTCTTCAAATCTACACTTTGTAATCTTTGCTTTCTTTAAATTTAACATTTGCAAAGTATTTAAAAATCATTTGGAAATGTTAACGTTAGAAATTTAAAAGTTTCAACAGAATAATATTTCCAAAGTTTCTAAATTCTTTTAAACTACTTGTAGTAATCTTCAGACGAAACAAATTTAACATTTGCAAAGTATTTAAAAATCATTTGGAAATGTTAACGTTAGAAATTTAAAAGTTTCAAAAGAATAATATTTCCAAAGTTTCTAAATTCTTTAAATCTACACTTTGTAATCTTTACTTTCTTTAAATTTAACATTTGCAAAGTATTTAAAAATCATTTGGAAATGTTAACGTTAGAAATTTAAAAGTTTCAAAAGAGTATTATTTCCAAAGTTTCTAAATTCTTTTAAACTACTTGTAGTAATCTTCAGACGAAACAAATTTAACATTTGCAAAGTATTTAAAAATAATTTGGAAATGTTAACGTTAGAAATTTAAAAGTTTCAATAGAATAATATTTCCAAAGTTTCTAAATTCTTTAAATCTACACTTTGTAATCTTTGCTTTCTTTAAATTTAACATTTGCAAAGTATTTAAAAATCATTTGGAAATGTTAACGTTAGAAATTTAAAAGTTTCAAAAGAATAATATTTCCAAAGTTTCTAAATTCTTCAAATCTACACTTTGTAATCTTTGCTTTCTTTAAATTTAACATTTGCAAAGTATTTAAAAATCATTTGGAAATGTTAACGTTAGAAATTTAAAAGTTTCAAAAGAATAATATTTCCAAAGTTTCTAAATTCTTTTAAACTACTTGTAGTAATCTTCAGACGAAACAAATTTAACATTTGCAAAGTATTTAAAAATCATTTGGAAATGTTAACGTTACAAATTTAAAAGTTTCAAAAGAATAATATTTCCAAAGTTTCTAAATTCTTTAAATCTACACTTTGTAATCTTTACTTTCTTTAAATTTAACATTTGCAAAGTAGTTAAAAATCATTTGGAAATGTTAACGTTAGAAATTTATAAGTTTCAAAAGAATAATATTTCCAAAGTTTCTAAATTCTTTTAAACTACTTGTAGTAATCTTCAGACGAAACAAATTTAACATTTGCAAAGTATTTAAAAATCATTTGGAAATGTTAACGTTAGAAATTTAAAAGTTTCAAAAGAATAATATTTCCAAAGTTTCTAAATTCTTTAAATCTACACTTTGTAATCTTTACTTTCTTTAAATTTAACATTTGCAAAGTATTTAAAAATCATTTGGAAATGTTAACGTTAGAAATTTAAAAGTTTCAAAAGAATAATATTTCCAAAGTTTCTAAATTCTTCAAATCTACACTTTGTAATCTTTGCTTTCTTTAAATTTAACATTTGCAAAGTATTTAAAAATCATTTGGAAATGTTAACGTTAGAAATTTAAAAGTTTCAACAGAATAATATTTCCAAAGTTTCTAAATTCTTTTAAACTACTTGTAGTAATCTTCAGACGAAACAAATTTAACATTTGCAAAGTATTTAAAAATCATTTGGAAATGTTAACGTTAGAAATTTAAAAGTTTCAAAAGAATAATATTTCCAAAGTTTCTAAATTCTTTAAATCTACACTTTGTAATCTTTACTTTCTTTAAATTTAACATTTGCAAAGTATTTAAAAATCATTTGGAAATGTTAACGTTAAAAATTTAAAAGTTTCAAAAGAGTATTATTTCCAAAGTTTCTAAATTCTTTTAAACTACTTGTAGTAATCTTCAGACGAAACAAATTTAACATTTGCAAAGTATTTAAAAATCATTTGGAAATGTTAACGTTAGAAATTTAAAAGTTTCAAAAGAATAATATTTCCAAAGTTTCTAAATTCTTTAAATCTACACTTTGTAATCTTTACTTTCTTTAAATTTAACATTTGCAAAGTATTTAAAAATCATTTGGAAATGTTAACGTTAGAAATTTAAAAGTTTCAAAAGAATAATATTTCCAAAGTTTCTAAATTCTTTAAATCTACCCTTCGTAATCTTTGCTTTCTTTAAATTTAACATTTGCAAAGTATTTAAAAATCATTTGGAAATGTTAACGTTAGAAATTTAAAAGTTTCAAAAGAATAATATTTCCAAAGTTTCTAAATTCTTTTAAACTACTTGTAGTAATCTTCAGACGAAACAAATTTAACATTTGCAAAGTATTTAAAAATCATTTGGAAATGTTAACGTTAGAAATTTAAAAGTTTCAAAAGAATAATATTTCCAAAGTTTCAAAATTCTTTAAATCTACACTTTGAAATCTTCAGACGAAACAAATTTAACATTTTCAAAGTATTTAAAAATCATTTGGAAATGTTAACGTTAGAAATTTGAAAGTTTCAAAAGAGTATTATTTCCAAAGTTACTAAATTCTTTTAAACTACTTGTAGTAATCTTCAGACGAAACAAATTTAACATTTGCAAAGTATTTAAAAATCATTTGGAAATGTTAACGTTAGAAATTTAAAAGTTTCAAAAGAGTATTATTTCCAAAGTTTCTAAATTCTTTTAAACTACTTGTAGTAATCTTCAGACGAAACAAATTTAACATTTGCAAAGTATTTAAAAATCATTTGGAAATGTTAACGTTAGAAATTTAAAAGTTTCAAAAGAATAATATTTCCAGTTTCTAAATTCTTCAAATCTACACTTTGTAATCTTTACTTTCTTTAAATTTAACATTTGCAAAGTATTTAAAAATCATTTGGAAATGTTAACGTTAGAAATTTAAAAGTTTCAAAAGAATAATATTTCCAAAGTTTCTAAATTCTTTAAATCTACACTTTGTAATCTTTGCTTTCTTTAAATTTAACATTTGCAAAGTATTTAAAAATCATTTGGAAATGTTAACGTTAGAAATTTAAAAGTTTCAAAAGAATAATATTTCCAAAGTTTCTAAATTCTTTTAAACTACTTGTAGTAATCTTCAAACGAAACAAATTTAACATTTGCAAAGTATTTAAAAATCATTTGGAAATGTTAACGTTAGAAATTTAAAAGTTTCAAAAGAGTATTATTTCCAAAGTTTCTAAATTCTTTTAAACTACTTGTAGTAATCTTCAGACGAAACAAATTTAACATTTGCAAAGTATTTAAAAATCATTTGGAAATGTTAACGTTAGAAATTTAAAAGTTTCAACAGAATAATATTTCCAAAGTTTCTAAATTCTTTTAAACTACTTGTAGTAATCTTCAGACGAAACAAATTTAACATTTGCAAAGTATTTAAAAATCATTTGGAAATGTTAACGTTAGAAATTTAAAAGTTTCAAAAGAATAATATTTCCAAAGTTTCTAAATTCTTTAAATCTACACTTTGTAATCTTTACTTTCTTTAAATTTAACATTTGCAAAGTATTTAAAAATCATTTGGAAATGTTAACGTTAGAAATTTAAAAGTTTCAAAAGAATAATATTTCCAAAGTTTCTAAATTCTTTAAATCTACCCTTCGTAATCTTTGCTTTCTTTAAATTTAACATTTGCAAAGTATTTAAAAATCATTTGGAAATGTTAACGTTAGAAATTTAAAAGTTTCAAAAGAATAATATTTCCAAAGTTTCTAAATTCTTTTAAACTACTTGTAGTAATCTTCAGACGAAACAAATTTAACATTTGCAAAGTATTTAAAAATCATTTGGAAATGTTAACGTTAGAAATTTAAAAGTTTCAAAAGAATAATATTTCCAAAGTTTCAAAATTCTTTAAATCTACACTTTGAAATCTTCAGACGAAACAAATTTAACATTTTCAAAGTATTTAAAAATCATTTGGAAATGTTAACGTTAGAAATTTGAAAGTTTCAAAAGAGTATTATTTCCAAAGTTACTAAATTCTTTTAAACTACTTGTAGTAATCTTCAGACGAAACAAATTTAACATTTGCAAAGTATTTAAAAATCATTTGGAAATGTTAACGTTAGAAATTTAAAAGTTTCAAAAGAGTATTATTTCCAAAGTTTCTAAATTCTTTTAAACTACTTGTAGTAATCTTCAGACGAAACAAATTTAACATTTGCAAAGTATTTAAAAATCATTTGGAAATGTTAACGTTAGAAATTTAAAAGTTTCAAAAGAATAATATTTCCAGTTTCTAAATTCTTTAAATCTACACTTTGTAATCTTTACTTTCTTTAAATTTAACATTTGCAAAGTATTTAAAAATCATTTGGAAATGTTAACGTTAAAAATTTAAAAGTTTCAAAAGAGTATTATTTCCAAAGTTTCTAAATTCTTTTAAACTACTTGTAGTAATCTTCAGACGAAACAAATTTAACATTTGCAAAGTATTTAAAAATCATTTGGAAATGTTAACGTTAGAAATTTAAAAGTTTCAAAAGAATAATATTTCCAAAGTTTCTAAATTCTTTAAATCTACACTTTGTAATCTTTACTTTCTTTAAATTTAACATTTGCAAAGTATTTAAAAATCATTTGGAAATGTTAACGTTAGAAATTTAAAAGTTTCAAAAGAATAATATTTCCAAAGTTTCTAAATTCTTTAAATCTACCCTTCGTAATCTTTGCTTTCTTTAAATTTAACATTTGCAAAGTATTTAAAAATCATTTGGAAATGTTAACGTTAGAAATTTAAAAGTTTCAAAAGAATAATATTTCCAAAGTTTCTAAATTCTTTTAAACTACTTGTAGTAATCTTCAGACGAAACAAATTTAACATTTGCAAAGTATTTAAAAATCATTTGGAAATGTTAACGTTAGAAATTTAAAAGTTTCAAAAGAATAATATTTCCAAAGTTTCAAAATTCTTTAAATCTACACTTTGAAATCTTCAGACGAAACAAATTTAACATTTTCAAAGTATTTAAAAATCATTTGGAAATGTTAACGTTAGAAATTTGAAAGTTTCAAAAGAGTATTATTTCCAAAGTTACTAAATTCTTTTAAACTACTTGTAGTAATCTTCAGACGAAACAAATTTAACATTTGCAAAGTATTTAAAAATCATTTGGAAATGTTAACGTTAGAAATTTAAAAGTTTCAAAAGAGTATTATTTCCAAAGTTTCTAAATTCTTTTAAACTACTTGTAGTAATCTTCAGACGAAACAAATTTAACATTTGCAAAGTATTTAAAAATCATTTGGAAATGTTAACGTTAGAAATTTAAAAGTTTCAAAAGAATAATATTTCCAGTTTCTAAATTCTTCAAATCTACACTTTGTAATCTTTACTTTCTTTAAATTTAACATTTGCAAAGTATTTAAAAATCATTTGGAAATGTTAACGTTAGAAATTTAAAAGTTTCAAAAGAATAATATTTCCAAAGTTTCTAAATTCTTTAAATCTACACTTTGTAATCTTTGCTTTCTTTAAATTTAACATTTGCAAAGTATTTAAAAATCATTTGGAAATGTTAACGTTAGAAATTTAAAAGTTTCAAAAGAATAATATTTCCAAAGTTTCTAAATTCTTTTAAACTACTTGTAGTAATCTTCAAACGAAACAAATTTAACATTTGCAAAGTATTTAAAAATCATTTGGAAATGTTAACGTTAGAAATTTAAAAGTTTCAAAAGAGTATTATTTCCAAAGTTTCTAAATTCTTTTAAACTACTTGTAGTAATCTTCAGACGAAACAAATTTAACATTTGCAAAGTATTTAAAAATCATTTGGAAATGTTAACGTTAGAAATTTAAAAGTTTCAACAGAATAATATTTCCAAAGTTTCTAAATTCTTTTAAACTACTTGTAGTAATCTTCAGACGAAACAAATTTAACATTTGCAAAGTATTTAAAAATCATTTGGAAATGTTAACGTTAGAAATTTAAAAGTTTCAAAAGAATAATATTTCCAAAGTTTCTAAATTCTTTAAATCTACACTTTGTAATCTTTACTTTCTTTAAATTTAACATTTGCAAAGTATTTAAAAATCATTTGGAAATGTTAACGTTAGAAATTTAAAAGTTTCAAAAGAATAATATTTCCAAAGTTTCTAAATTCTTTAAATCTACCCTTCGTAATCTTTGCTTTCTTTAAATTTAACATTTGCAAAGTATTTAAAAATCATTTGGAAATGTTAACGTTAGAAATTTAAAAGTTTCAAAAGAATAATATTTCCAAAGTTTCTAAATTCTTTTAAACTACTTGTAGTAATCTTCAGACGAAACAAATTTAACATTTGCAAAGTATTTAAAAATCATTTGGAAATGTTAACGTTAGAAATTTAAAAGTTTCAAAAGAATAATATTTCCAAAGTTTCAAAATTCTTTAAATCTACACTTTGAAATCTTCAGACGAAACAAATTTAACATTTTCAAAGTATTTAAAAATCATTTGGAAATGTTAACGTTAGAAATTTGAAAGTTTCAAAAGAGTATTATTTCCAAAGTTACTAAATTCTTTTAAACTACTTGTAGTAATCTTCAGACGAAACAAATTTAACATTTGCAAAGTATTTAAAAATCATTTGGAAATGTTAACGTTAGAAATTTAAAAGTTTCAAAAGAGTATTATTTCCAAAGTTTCTAAATTCTTTTAAACTACTTGTAGTAATCTTCAGACGAAACAAATTTAACATTTGCAAAGTATTTAAAAATCATTTGGAAATGTTAACGTTAGAAATTTAAAAGTTTCAAAAGAATAATATTTCCAGTTTCTAAATTCTTCAAATCTACACTTTGTAATCTTTACTTTCTTTAAATTTAACATTTGCAAAGTATTTAAAAATCATTTGGAAATGTTAACGTTAGAAATTTAAAAGTTTCAAAAGAATAATATTTCCAAAGTTTCTAAATTCTTTTAAACTACTTGTAGTAATCTTCAAACGAAACAAATTTAACATTTGCAAAGTATTTAAAAATCATTTGGAAATGTTAACGTTAGAAATTTAAAAGTTTCAAAAGAGTATTATTTCCAAAGTTTCTAAATTCTTTTAAACTACTTGTAGTAATCTTCAGACGAAACAAATTTAACATTTGCAAAGTATTTAAAAATCATTTGGAAATGTTAACGTTAGAAATTTAAAAGTTTCAAAAGAATAATATTTCCAAAGTTTCTAAATTCTTTAAATCTACACTTTGTAATCTTTAGACGAAACAAATTTAACATTTGCAAAGTATTTAAAAATCATTTGGAAATGTTAACGTTAGAAATTTAAAAGTTTCAAAAGAGTATTATTTCCAAAGTTTCTAAATTCTTTTAAACTACTTGTAGTAATCTTCAGACGAAACAAATTTAACATTTGCAAAGTATTTAAAAATCATTTGGAAATGTTAACGTTAGAAATTTAAAAGTTTCAAAAGAATAATATTTCCAATGTTTCTAAATTCTTCAAATCTACACTTTGTAATCTTTACTTTCTTTAAATTTAACATTTGCAAAGTATTTAAAAATCATTTGGAAATGTTAACGTTAGAAATTTAAAAGTTTCAAAAGAATAATATTTCCAAAGTTTCTAAATTCTTTAAATCTACACTTTGTAATCTTTGCTTTCTTTAAATTTAACATTTGCAAAGTATTTAAAAATCATTTGGAAATGTTAACGTTAGAAATTTAAAAGTTTCAAAAGAATAATATTTCCAAAGTTTCAAAATTCTTTAAATCTACACTTTGAAATTTTCAGACGAAACAAATTTAACATTTTCAAAGTATTTAAAAATCATTTGGAAATGTTAACGTTAGAAATTTGAAAGTTTCAAAAGAGTATTATTTCCAAAGTTACTAAATTCTTTTAAACTACTTGTAGTAATCTTCAGACGAAACAAATTTAACATTTGCAAAGTATTTAAAAATCATTTGGAAATGTTAACGTTAGAAATTTAAAAGTTTCAAAAGAGTATTATTTCCAAAGTTTCTAAATTCTTTTAAACTACTTGTAGTAATCTTCAGACGAAACAAATTTAACATTTGCAAAGTATTTAAAAATCATTTGGAAATGTTAACGTTAGAAATTTAAAAGTTTCAAAAGAATAATATTTCCAGTTTCTAAATTCTTCAAATCTACACTTTGTAATCTTTACTTTCTTTAAATTTAACATTTGCAAAGTATTTAAAAATCATTTGGAAATGTTAACGTTAGAAATTTAAAAGTTTCAAAAGAATAATATTTCCAATGTTTCTAAATTCTTTAAATCTACACTTTGTAATCTTTGCTTTCTATAAATTTAACATTTGCAAAGTATTTAAAAATCATTTGGAAATGTTAACGTTAGAAATTTAAAAGTTTCAAAAGAGTATTATTTCCAAAGTTTCTAAATTCTTTTAAACTACTTGTAGTAATCTTCAGACGAAACAAATTTAAAATTTGCAAAGTATTTAAAAATCATTTGGAAATGTTAACGTTAGAAATTTAAAAGTTTCAAAAGAATAATATTTCCAAAGTTTCTAAATTCTTCAAATCTACACTTTGTAATCTTTACTTTCTTTAAATTTAACATTTGTAAAGTATTTAAAAATCATTTGGAAATGTTAACGTTAGAAATTTAAAAGTTTCAAAAGAATTATATTTCCAAAGTTTCTAAATTCTTTAAATCTACACTTTGTAATCTTTGCTTTCTTTAAATTTAACATTTGCAAAGTATTTAAAAATCATTTGGAAATGTTAACGTTAGAAATTTAAAAGTTTCAAAAGAATAATATTTCCAAAGTTTCTAAATTCTTTTAAACTACTTGTAGTAATCTTCAGACGAAACAAATTTAACATTTGCAAAGTATTTAAAAATCATTTGGAAATGTTAACGTTAGAAATTTAAAAGTTTAAAAAGAGTATTATTTCCAAAGTTTATAAATTCTTTTAAACTACTTGTAGTAATCTTCAGACGAAACAAATTTAACATTTGCAAAGTATTCAAAAATCATTTGGAAATGTTAACGTTAGAAATTTAAAAGTTTCAAGAGTATTATTTCCAAAGTTTCTAAATTCTTTTAAACTACTTGTAGTAATCTTCAGACGAAACAAATTTAACATTTGCAAAGTATTTAAAAATCATTTGGAAATGTTAACGTTAGAAATTTAAAAGTTTCAAAAGAATAATATTTCCAAAGTTTCTAAATTCTTCAAATCTACACTTTGTAATCTTTACTTTCTTTAAATTTAACATTTGCAAAGTATTTAAAAATCATTTGGAAATGTTAACGTTAGAAATTTAAAAGTTTCAAAAGAATAATATTTCCAAAGTTTCTAAATTCTTTTAAACTACTTGTAGTAATCTTCAAACGAAACAAATTTAACATTTGCAAAGTATTTAAAAATCATTTGGAAATGTTAACGTTAGAAATTTAAAAGTTTCAAAAGAGTATTATTTCCAAAGTTTCTAAATTCTTTTAAACTACTTGTAGTAATCTTCAGACGAAACAAATTTAACATTTGCAAAGTATTTAAAAATCATTTGGAAATGTTAACGTTAGAAATTTAAAAGTTTCAAAAGAATAATATTTCCAAAGTTTCTAAATTCTTTAAATCTACACTTTGTAATCTATACTTTCTTTAAATTTAACATTTGCAAAGTATTTAAAAATCATTTGGAAATGTTAACGTTAGAAATTTAAAAGTTTCAAAAGAATAATATTTCCAAAGTTTCTAAATTCTTTAAATCTACACTTTGTAATCTTTACTTTCTTTAAATTTAACATTTGCAAAGTATTTAAAAATCATTTGGAAATGTTAACGTTAGAAATTTAAAAGTTTCAAAAGAATAATATTTCCAAAGTTTCTAAATTCTTTAAATCTACCCTTCGTAATCTTTGCTTTCTTTAAATTTAACATTTGCAAAGTATTTAAAAATCATTTGGAAATGTTAACGTTAGAAATTTAAAAGTTTCAAAAGAATAATATTTCCAAAGTTTCTAAATTCTTTTAAACTACTTGTAGTAATCTTCAGACGAAACAAATTTAACATTTGCAAAGTATTTAAAAATCATTTGGAAATGTTAACGTTAGAAATTTAAAAGTTTCAAAAGAATAATATTTCCAAAGTTTCAAAATTCTTTAAATCTACACTTTGAAATCTTCAGACGAAACAAATTTAACATTTTCAAAGTATTTAAAAATCATTTGGAAATGTTAACGTTAGAAATTTGAAAGTTTCAAAAGAGTATTATTTCCAAAGTTACTAAATTCTTTTAAACTACTTGTAGTAATCTTCAGACGAAACAAATTTAACATTTGCAAAGTATTTAAAAATCATTTGGAAATGTTAACGTTAGAAATTTAAAAGTTTCAAAAGAGTATTATTTCCAAAGTTTCTAAATTCTTTTAAACTACTTGTAGTAATCTTCAGACGAAACAAATTTAACATTTGCAAAGTATTTAAAAATCATTTGGAAATGTTAACGTTAGAAATTTAAAAGTTTCAAAAGAATAATATTTCCAGTTTCTAAATTCTTCAAATCTACACTTTGTAATCTTTACTTTCTTTAAATTTAACATTTGCAAAGTATTTAAAAATCATTTGGAAATGTTAACGTTAGAAATTTAAAAGTTTCAAAAGAATAATATTTCCAAAGTTTCTAAATTCTTTAAATCTACACTTTGTAATCTTTGCTTTCTTTAAATTTAACATTTGCAAAGTATTTAAAAATCATTTGGAAATGTTAACGTTAGAAATTTAAAAGTTTCAAAAGAATAATATTTCCAAAGTTTCTAAATTCTTTTAAACTACTTGTAGTAATCTTCAAACGAAACAAATTTAACATTTGCAAAGTATTTAAAAATCATTTGGAAATGTTAACGTTAGAAATTTAAAAGTTTCAAAAGAGTATTATTTCCAAAGTTTCTAAATTCTTTTAAACTACTTGTAGTAATCTTCAGACGAAACAAATTTAACATTTGCAAAGTATTTAAAAATCATTTGGAAATGTTAACGTTAGAAATTTAAAAGTTTCAAAAGAATAATATTTCCAAAGTTTCTAAATTCTTTAAATCTACACTTTGTAATCTTTAGACGAAACAAATTTAACATTTGCAAAGTATTTAAAAATCATTTGGAAATGTTAACGTTAGAAATTTAAAAGTTTCAAAAGAGTATTATTTCCAAAGTTTCTAAATTCTTTTAAACTACTTGTAGTAATCTTCAGACGAAACAAATTTAACATTTGCAAAGTATTTAAAAATCATTTGGAAATGTTAACGTTAGAAATTTAAAAGTTTCAAAAGAATAATATTTCCAATGTTTCTAAATTCTTCAAATCTACACTTTGTAATCTTTACTTTCTTTAAATTTAACATTTGCAAAGTATTTAAAAATCATTTGGAAATGTTAACGTTAGAAATTTAAAAGTTTCAAAAGAATAATATTTCCAAAGTTTCTAAATTCTTTAAATCTACACTTTGTAATCTTTGCTTTCTTTAAATTTAACATTTGCAAAGTATTTAAAAATCATTTGGAAATGTTAACGTTAGAAATTTAAAAGTTTCAAAAGAATAATATTTCCAAAGTTTCTAAATTCTTTTAAACTACTTGTAGTAATCTTCAAACGAAACAAATTTAACATTTGCAAAGTATTTAAAAATCATTTGGAAATGTTAACGTTAGAAATTTAAAAGTTTCAAAAGAGTATTATTTCCAAAGTTTCTAAATTCTTTTAAACTACTTGTAGTAATCTTCAAACGAAACAAATTTAACATTTGCAAAGTATTTAAAAATAATTTGGAAATGTTAACGTTAGAAATTTAAAAGTTTCAAAAGAATAATATTTCCAAAGTTTCTAAATTCTTTTAAACTACTTGTAGTAATCTTCAGACGAAACAAATTTAACATTTGCAAAGTATTTAAAAATCATTTGGAAATGTTAACGTTAGAAATTTAAAAGTTTCAAAAGAATAATATTTCCAAAGTTTCTAAATTCTTTAAATCTACACTTTGTAATCTTTACTTTCTTTAAATTTAACATTTGCAAATTATTTAAAAATCATTTGGAAATGTTAACGTTAGAAATTTAAAAGTTTCAAAAGAATAATATTTCCAAAGTTTCTAAATTCTTTAAATCTACACTTAGTAATCTTTACTTTCTTTAAATTTAACATTTGCAAAGTAGTTAAAAATCATTTGGAAATGTTAACGTTAGAAATTTAAAAGTTTCAAAAGAATAATATTTCCAAAGTTTCTAAATTCTTTTAAACTACTTGTAGTAATCTTCAGACGAAACAAATTTAACATTTGCAAAGTATTTAAAAATCATTTGGAAATGTTAACGTTAGAAATTTAAAAGTTTCAAAAGAATAATATTTCCAAAGTTTCTAAATTCTTTTAAACTACTTGTAGTAATCTTCAGACGAAACAAATTTAACATTTGCAAAGTATTTAAAAATCATTTGGAAATGTTAACGTTAGAAATTTAAAAGTTTCAAAAGAGTATTATTTCCAAAGTTTCTAAATTCTTTTAAACTACTTGTAGTAATCTTCAGACGAAACAAATTTAACATTTGCAAAGTATTTAAAAATCATTTGGAAATGTTAACGTTAGAAATTTAAAAGTTTCAAAAGAGTATTATTTCCAAAGTTTCTAAATTCTTTTAAACTACTTGTAGTAATCTTCAGACGAAACAAATTTAACATTTGCAAAGTATTTAAAAATCATTTGGAAATGTTAACGTTAGAAATTTAAAAGTTTCAAAAGAATAATATTTCCAAAGTTTCTAAATTCTTTAAATCTACACTTTGTAATCTTTAGACGAAACAAATTTAACATTTTCAAAGTATTTAAAAATCATTTGGAAATGTTAACGTTAGAAATTTAAAAGTTTCAAAAGAGTATTATTTCCAAAGTTTCTAAATTCTTTTAAACTACTTGTAGTAATCTTCAGACGAAACAAATTTAACATTTGCAAAGTATTTAAAAATCATTTGGAAATGTTAACGTTAGAAATTTAAAAGTTTCAAAAGAATAATATTTCCAATGTTTCTAAATTCTTCAAATCTACACTTTGTAATCTTTACTTTCTTTAAATTTAACATTTGCAAAGTATTTAAAAATCATTTGGAAATGTTAACGTTAGAAATTTAAAAGTTTCAAAAGAATAATATTTCCAAAGTTTCTAAATTCTTTAAATCTACACTTTGTAATCTTTGCTTTCTTTAAATTTAACATTTGCAAAGTATTTAAAAATCATTTGGAAATGTTAACGTTAGAAATTTAAAAGTTTCAAAAGAATAATATTTCCAAAGTTTCTAAATTCTTTTAAACTACTTGTAGTAATCTTCAAACGAAACAAATTTAACATTTGCAAAGTATTTAAAAATCATTTGGAAATGTTAACGTTAGAAATTTAAAAGTTTCAAAAGAGTATTATTTCCAAAGTTTCTAAATTCTTTTAAACTACTTGTAGTAATCTTCAGACGAAACAAATTTAACATTTGCAAAGTATTTAAAAATCATTTGGAAATGTTAACGTTAGAAATTTAAAAGTTTCAAAAGAATAATATTTCCAATGTTTCTAAATTCTTCAAATCTACACTTTGTAATCTTTACTTTCTTTAAATTTAACATTTGCAAAGTATTTAAAAATCATTTGGAAATGTTAACGTTAGAAATTTAAAAGTTTCAAAAGAATAATATTTCCAAAGTTTCTAAATTCTTTTAAACTACTTGTAGTAATCTTCAAACGAAGCAAATTTAACATTTGCAAAGTATTTAAAAATCATTTGGAAATGTTAACGTTAGAAATTTAAAAGTTTCAAAAGAGTATTATTTCCAAAGTTTCTAAATTCTTTTAAACTACTTGTAGTAATCTTCAGACGAAACAAATTTAACATTTGCAAAGTATTTAAAATCATTTGGAAATGTTAACGTTAGAAATTTAAAAGTTTCAAAAGAATAATATTTCCAAAGTTTCTAAATTCTTCAAATCTACACTTTGTAATCTTTACTTTCTTTAAATTTAACATTTGCAAAGTATTTAAAAATCATTTGGAAATGTTAACGTTAGAAATTTAAAAGTTTCAAAAGAATAATATTTCCAAAGTTTCTAAATTCTTTAAATCTACACTTTGTAATCTTTGCTTTCTTTAAATTTAACATTTGCAAAGTATTTAAAAATCATTTGAAAATGTTAACGTTAGAAATTTAAAAGTTTCAAAAGAATAATATTTCCAAAGTTTCTAAATTCTTTAAATCTACACTTTGTAATCTTCAGACGAAACAAATTTAACATTTGCAAAGTATTTAAAAATCATTTGGAAATGTTAACGTTAGAAATTTAAAAGTTTCAAAAGAGTATTATTTCCAAAGTTTCTAAATTCTTTTAAACTACTTGTAGTAATCTTCAGACGAAACAAATTTAACATTTGCAAAGTATTTAAAAATCATTTGGAAATGTTAACGTTAGAAATTTAAAAGTTTCAAAAGAATAATATTTCCAAAGTTTCTAAATTCTTCAAATCTACACTTTGTAATCTTTACTTTCTTTAAATTTAACATTTGCAAAGTATTTAAAAATCATTTGGAAATGTTAACGTTAGAAATTTAAAAGTTTCAAAAGAATATTTCCAAAGTTTCTAAATTCTTTTAAACTACTTGTAGTAATCTTCAAACGAAACAAATTTAACATTTGCAAAGTATTTAAAAATCATTTGGAAATGTTAACGTTAGAAATTTAAAAGTTTCAAAAGAATAATTTTTCCAAAGTTTCTAAATTCTTTAAATCGACACTTTGTAATCTTCAGACGAAACAAATTTAACATTTGCAAAGTATTTAAAAATCATTTGGAAATGTTAACGTTAGAAATTTAAAAGTTTCAAAAGAATAATATTTCCAAAGTTTCTAAATTCTTTAAATCTACACTTTGTAATCTTTGCTTTCTTTAAATTTAACATTTGCAAAGTATTTAAAAATCATTTGGAAATGTTAACGTTAGAAATTTAAAAGTTTCAAAAGAATAATATTTCCAAAGTTTCTAAATTCTTTTAAACTACTTGTAGTAATCTTCAAACGAAGCAAATTTAACATTTGCAAAGTATTTAAAAATCATTTGGAAATGTTAACGTTAGAAATTTAAAAGTTTCAAAAGAGTATTATTTCCAAAGTTTCTAAATTCTTTTAAACTACTTGTAGTAATCTTCAGACGAAACAAATTTAACATTTGCAAAGTATTTAAAATCATTTGGAAATGTTAACGTTAGAAATTTAAAAGTTTCAAAAGAATAATATTTCCAAAGTTTCTAAATTCTTCAAATCTACACTTTGTAATCTTAACTTTCTTTAAATTTAACATTTGCAAAGTATTTAAAAATCATTTGGAAATGTTAACGTTAGAAATTTAAAAGTTTCAAAAGAATAATATTTCCAAAGTTTCTAAATTCTTTAAATCTACACTTTGTAATCTTTGCTTTCTTTAAATTTAACATTTGCAAAGTATTTAAAAATCATTTGAAAATGTTAACGTTAGAAATTTAAAAGTTTCAAAAGAATAATATTTCCAAAGTTTCTAAATTCTTTTAAACTACTTGTAGTAATCTTCAGACGAAACAAATTTAACATTTGCAAAGTATTTAAAAATCATTTGGAAATGTTAACGTTAGAAATTTAAAAGTTTCAAAAGAGTATTATTTCCAAAGTTTCTAAATTCTTTTAAACTACTTGTAGTAATCTTCAGACGAAACAAATTTAACATTTGCAAAGTATTTAAAAATCATTTGGAAATGTTAACGTTAGAAATTTAAAAGTTTCAAAAGAATAATATTTCCAAAGTTTCTAAATTCTTTAAATCTACACTTTGTAATCTTTAGACGAAACAAATTTAACATTTTCAAAGTATTTAAAAATCATTTGGAAATGTTAACGTTAGAAATTTAAAAGTTTCAAAAAAGTATTATTTCCAAAGTTTCTAAATTCTTTTAAACTACTTGTAGTAATCTTCAGACGAAACAAATTTAACATTTGCAAAGTATTTAAAAATCATTTGGAAATGTTAACGTTAGAAATTTAAAAGTTTCAAAAGAATAATATTTCCAATGTTTCTAAATTCTTCAAATCTACACTTTGTAATCTTTACTTTCTTTAAATTTAACATTTGCAAAGTATTTAAAAATCATTTGGAAATGTTAACGTTAGAAATTTAAAAGTTTCAAAAGAATAATATTTCCAAAGTTTCTAAATTCTTTAAATCTACACTTTGTAATCTTTGCTTTCTTTAAATTTAACATTTGCAAAGTATTTAAAAATCATTTGGAAATGTTAACGTTAGAAATTTAAAAGTTTCAAAAGAATAATATTTCCAAAGTTTCTAAATTCTTTTAAACTACTTGTAGTAATCTTCAAACGAAACAAATTTAACATTTGCAAAGTATTTAAAAATCATTTGGAAATGTTAACGTTAGAAATTTAAAAGTTTCAAAAGAGTATTATTTCCAAAGTTTCTAAATTCTTTTAAACTACTTGTAGTAATCTTCAGACGAAACAAATTTAACATTTGCAAAGTATTTAAAAATCATTTGGAAATGTTAACGTTAGAAATTTAAAAGTTTCAAAAGAATAATATTTCCAATGTTTCTAAATTCTTCAAATCTACACTTTGTAATCTTTACTTTCTTTAAATTTAACATTTGCAAAGTATTTAAAAATCATTTGGAAATGTTAACGTTAGAAATTTAAAAGTTTCAAAAGAATAATATTTCCAAAGTTTCTAAATTCTTTTAAACTACTTGTAGTAATCTTCAAACGAAGCAAATTTAACATTTGCAAAGTATTTAAAAATCATTTGGAAATGTTAACGTTAGAAATTTAAAAGTTTCAAAAGAGTATTATTTCCAAAGTTTCTAAATTCTTTTAAACTACTTGTAGTAATCTTCAGACGAAACAAATTTAACATTTGCAAAGTATTTAAAATCATTTGGAAATGTTAACGTTAGAAATTTAAAAGTTTCAAAAGAATAATATTTCCAAAGTTTCTAAATTCTTCAAATCTACACTTTGTAATCTTTACTTTCTTTAAATTTAACATTTGCAAAGTATTTAAAAATCATTTGGAAATGTTAACGTTAGAAATTTAAAAGTTTCAAAAGAATAATATTTCCAAAGTTTCTAAATTCTTTAAATCTACACTTTGTAATCTTTGCTTTCTTTAAATTTAACATTTGCAAAGTATTTAAAAATCATTTGAAAATGTTAACGTTAGAAATTTAAAAGTTTCAAAAGAATAATATTTCCAAAGTTTCTAAATTCTTTAAATCTACACTTTGTAATCTTCAGACGAAACAAATTTAACATTTGCAAAGTATTTAAAAATCATTTGGAAATGTTAACGTTAGAAATTTAAAAGTTTCAAAAGAGTATTATTTCCAAAGTTTCTAAATTCTTTTAAACTACTTGTAGTAATCTTCAGACGAAACAAATTTAACATTTGCAAAGTATTTAAAAATCATTTGGAAATGTTAACGTTAGAAATTTAAAAGTTTCAAAAGAATAATATTTCCAAAGTTTCTAAATTCTTCAAATCTACACTTTGTAATCTTTACTTTCTTTAAATTTAACATTTGCAAAGTATTTAAAAATCATTTGGAAATGTTAACGTTAGAAATTTAAAAGTTTCAAAAGAATATTTCCAAAGTTTCTAAATTCTTTTAAACTACTTGTAGTAATCTTCAAACGAAACAAATTTAACATTTGCAAAGTATTTAAAAATCATTTGGAAATGTTAACGTTAGAAATTTAAAAGTTTCAAAAGAATAATTTTTCCAAAGTTTCTAAATTCTTTAAATCGACACTTTGTAATCTTCAGACGAAACAAATTTAACATTTGCAAAGTATTTAAAAATCATTTGGAAATGTTAACGTTAGAAATTTAAAAGTTTCAAAAGAATAATATTTCCAAAGTTTCTAAATTCTTTAAATCTACACTTTGTAATCTTTGCTTTCTTTAAATTTAACATTTGCAAAGTATTTAAAAATCATTTGGAAATGTTAACGTTAGAAATTTAAAAGTTTCAAAAGAATAATATTTCCAAAGTTTCTAAATTCTTTTAAACTACTTGTAGTAATCTTCAAACGAAGCAAATTTAACATTTGCAAAGTATTTAAAAATCATTTGGAAATGTTAACGTTAGAAATTTAAAAGTTTCAAAAGAGTATTATTTCCAAAGTTTCTAAATTCTTTTAAACTACTTGTAGTAATCTTCAGACGAAACAAATTTAACATTTGCAAAGTATTTAAAATCATTTGGAAATGTTAACGTTAGAAATTTAAAAGTTTCAAAAGAATAATATTTCCAAAGTTTCTAAATTCTTCAAATCTACACTTTGTAATCTTAACTTTCTTTAAATTTAACATTTGCAAAGTATTTAAAAATCATTTGGAAATGTTAACGTTAGAAATTTAAAAGTTTCAAAAGAATAATATTTCCAAAGTTTCTAAATTCTTTAAATCTACACTTTGTAATCTTTGCTTTCTTTAAATTTAACATTTGCAAAGTATTTAAAAATCATTTGAAAATGTTAACGTTAGAAATTTAAAAGTTTCAAAAGAATAATATTTCCAAAGTTTCTAAATTCTTTAAATCTACACTTTGTAATCTTCAGACGAAACAAATTTAACATTTGCAAAGTATTTAAAAATCATTTGGAAATGTTAACGTTAGAAATTTAAAAGTTTCAAAAGAGTATTATTTCCAAAGTTTCTAAATTCTTTTAAACTACTTGTAGTAATCTTCAGACGAAACAAATTTAACATTTGCAAAGTATTTAAAAATCATTTGGAAATGTTAACGTTAGAAATTTAAAAGTTTCAAAAGAATAATATTTCCAAAGTTTCTAAATTCTTCAAATCTACACTTTGTAATCTTTACTTTCTTTAAATTTAACATTTGCAAAGTATTTAAAAATCATTTGGAAATGTTAACGTTAGAAATTTAAAAGTTTCAAAAGAATAATATTTCCAAAGTTTCTAAATTCTTTTAAACTACTTGTAGTAATCTTCAAACGAAACAAATTTAACATTTGCAAAGTATTTAAAAATCATTTGGAAATGTTAACGTTAGAAATTTAAAAGTTTCAAAAGAATAATTTTTCCAAAGTTTCTAAATTCTTTAAATCGACACTTTGTAATCTTCAGACGAAACAAATTTAACATTTGCAAAGTATTTAAAAATCATTTGGAAATGTTAACGTTAGAAATTTAAAAGTTTCAAAAGAATAATATTTCCAAAGTTTCTAAATTCTTTAAATCTACACTTTGTAATCTTTGCTTTCTTTAAATTTAACATTTGCAAAGTATTTAAAAATCATTTGGAAATGTTAACGTTAGAAATTTAAAAGTTTCAAAAGAATAATATTTCCAAAGTTTCTAAATTCTTTTAAACTACTTGTAGTAATCTTCAAACGAAACAATTTTAACATTTGCAAAGTATTTAAAAATCATTTGGAAATGTTAACGTTAGAAATTTAAAAGTTTCAAAAGAATAATTTTTCCAAAGTTTCTAAATTCTTTAAATCTACACTTTGTAATCTTCAGACGAAACAAATTTAACATTTGCAAAGTATTTAAAAATCATTTGGAAATGTTAACGTTAGAAATTTAAAAGTTTCAAAAGAATAATATTTCCAAAGTTTTTAAATTCTTTAAATCTACACTTTGTAATCTTCAGACGAAACAAATTTAACATTTGCAAAGTATTTAAAAATCATTTGGAAATGTTAACGTTAGAAATTTAAAAGTTTCAAAAGAGTATTATTTCCAAAGTTTCTAAATTCTTTTAAACTACTTGTAGTAATCTTCAGACGAAACAAATTTAACATTTGCAAAGTATTTAAAAATCATTTGGAAATGTTAACGTTAGAAATTTAAAAGTTTCAAAAGAATAATTTTTCCAAAGTTTCTAAATTCTTTAAATCTACACTTTGTAAACTTCAGACGAAACAAATTTAACATTTGCAAAGTATTTAAAAATCATTTGGAAATGTTAACGTTAGAAATTTAAAAGTTTCAAAAGAATAATATTTCCAAAGTTTTTAAATTCTTTAAATCTACACTTTGTAATCTTCAGACGAAACAAATTTAACATTTGCAAAGTATTTAAAAATCATTTGGAAATGTTAACGTTAGAAATTTAAAAGTTTCAAAAGAGTATTATTTCCAAAGTTTCTAAATTCTTTTAAACTACTTGTAGTAATCTTCAGACGAAACAAATTTAACATTTGCAAAGTATTTAAAAATCATTTGGAAATGTTAACGTTAGAAATTTAAAAGTTTCAAAAGAATAATATTTCCAAAGTTTCTAAATTCTTTAAATCTACACTTTGTAATCTTTACTTTCTTCAAATTTAACATTAGCAAAGTATTTAAAAAACATTTGGAAATGTTAACGTTAGAAATTTAAAAGTTTCAAAAGAATAATATTTCCAAACTTTCTAAATTCTTTTAAACTACTTGTAGTAATGATCAGACGAAACAAATTTAACATTTGCAAAGTATTTAAAAAACATTTGGAAATGTTAACGTTAGAAATTTAAAAGTTTCAAAAGAATAATATTTCCAAAGTTTCTAAATTCTTTAAATCTACACTTTGTAATCTTTACTTTCTTCAAATTTAACATTAGCAAAGTATTTAAAAAACATTTGGAAATGTTAACGTTAGAAATTTAAAAGTTTCAAAAGAATAATATTTCCAAACTTTCTAAATTCTTTTAAACTACTTGTAGTAATGATCAGACGAAACAAATTTAACATTTGCAAAGTATTTAAAAAACATTTGGAAATGTTAACGTTAGAAATTTAAAAGTTTCAAAAGAATAATATTTCCAAAGTTTCTAAATTCTTCAAATCTACACTTTGTAATCTTTACTTTCTTTAAATTTAACATTTGCAAAGTATTTAAAAATCATTTGGAAATGTTAACGTTAGAAATTTAAAAGTTTCAAAAGAATAATATTTCCAAAGTTTCTAAATTCTTCAAATCTACACTTTGTAATCTTTACTTTCTTTAAATTTAACATTTGCAAAGTATTTAAAAATCATTTGGAAATGTTAACGTTAGAAATTTAAAAGTTTCAAAAGAATAATATTTCCAAAGTTTCTAAATTCTTTAAATCTACACTTAGTAATCTTTACTTTCTTTAAATTTAACATTTGCAAAGTAGTTAAAAATCATTTGGAAATGTTAACGTTAGAAATTTAAAAGTTTCAAAAGAATAATATTTCCAAAGTTTCTAAATTCTTTTAAACTACTTGTAGTAATCTTCAGACGAAACAAATTTAACATTTGCAAAGTATTTAAAAATCATTTGGAAATGTTAACGTTAGAAAATTTAAAAGTTTCAAAAGAATAATATTTCCAAAGTTTCTAAATTCTTTTAAACTACTTGTAGTAATCTTCAGACGAAACAAATTTAACATTTGCAAAGTATTTAAAAAACATTTGGAAATGTTAACGTTAGAAATTTAAAAGTTTCAAAAGAATAATATTTCCAAAGTTTCTAAATTCTTTAAATCTACACTTTGTAATCTTTACTTTCTTTAAATTTAACATTTGCAAATTATTTAAAAATCATTTGGAAATGTTAACGTTAGAAATTTAAAAGTTTCAAAAGAATAATATTTCCAAAGTTTCTAAATTCTTTAAATCGACACTTTGTAATCTTTACTTTCTTTAAATTTAACATTTGCAAAGTATTTAAAAATCATTTGGAAATGTTAACGTTAGAAATTTAAAAGTTTCAAAAGAGTATTATTTCCAAAGTTTCTAAATTCTTTTAAACTACTTGTAGTAATCTTCAAACGAAACAAATTTAACATTTGCAAAGTATTTAAAAATAATTTGGAAATGTTAACGTTAGAAATTTAAAAGTTTCAAAAGAATAATATTTCCAAAGTTTCTAAATTCTTTTAAACTACTTGTAGTAATCTTCAGACGAAACAAATTTAACATTTGCAAAGTATTTAAAAATCATTTGGAAATGTTAACGTTAGAAATTTAAAAGTTTCAAAAGAATAATATTTCCAAAGTTTCTAAATTCTTTAAATCTACACTTTGTAATCTTTACTTTCTTTAAATTTAACATTTGCAAATTATTTAAAAATCATTTGGAAATGTTAACGTTAGAAATTTAAAAGTTTCAAAAGAATAATATTTCCAAAGTTTCTAAATTCTTTAAATCTACACTTAGTAATCTTTACTTTCTTTAAATTTAACATTTGCAAAGTAGTTAAAAATCATTTGGAAATGTTAACGTTAGAAATTTAAAAGTTTCAAAAGAATAATATTTCCAAAGTTTCTAAATTCTTTTAAACTACTTGTAGTAATCTTCAGACGAAACAAATTTAACATTTGCAAAGTATTTAAAAATCATTTGGAAATGTTAACGTTAGAAATTTAAAAGTTTCAAAAGAATAATATTTCCAAAGTTTCTAAATTCTTTTAAACTACTTGTAGTAATCTTCAGACGAAACAAATTTAACATTTGCAAAGTATTTAAAAATCATTTGGAAATGTTAACGTTAGAAATTTAAAAGTTTCAAAAGAATAATATTTCCAAAGTTTCTAAATTCTTTTAAACTACTTGTAGTAATCTTCAAACGAAACAAATTTAACATTTGCAAAGTATTTAAAAATCATTTGGAAATGTTAACGTTAGAAATTTAAAAGTTTCAAAAGAGTATTATTTCCAAAGTTTCTAAATTCTTTTAAACTACTTGTAGTAATCTTCAGACGAAACAAATTTAACATTTGCAAAGTATTTAAAAATCATTTGGAAATGTTAACGTTAGAAATTTAAAAGTTTCAAAAGAATAATATTTCCAAAGTTTCTAAATTCTTTAAATCTACACTTTGTAATCTTTAGACGAAACAAATTTAACATTTTCAAAGTATTTAAAAATCATTTGGAAATGTTAACGTTAGAAATTTAAAAGTTTCAAAAGAGTATTATTTCCAAAGTTTCTAAATTCTTTTAAACTACTTGTAGTAATCTTCAGACGAAACAAATTTAACATTTGCAAAGTATTTAAAAATCATTTGGAAATGTTAACGTTAGAAATTTAAAAGTTTCAAAAGAATAATATTTCCAATGTTTCTAAATTCTTCAAATCTACACTTTGTAATCTTTACTTTCTTTAAATTTAACATTTGCAAAGTATTTAAAAATCATTTGGAAATGTTAACGTTAGAAATTTAAAAGTTTCAAAAGAATAATATTTCCAAAGTTTCTAAATTCTTTAAATCTACACTTTGTAATCTTTGCTTTCTTTAAATTTAACATTTGCAAAGTATTAAAAAATCATTTGGAAATGTTAACGTTAGAAATTTAAAAGTTTCAAAAGAATAATATTTCCAAAGTTTCTAAATTCTTTTAAACTACTTGTAGTAATCTTCAAACGAAACAAATTTAACATTTGCAAAGTATTTAAAAATCATTTGGAAATGTTAACGTTAGAAATTTAAAAGTTTCAAAAGAGTATTATTTCCAAAGTTTCTAAATTCTTTTAAACTACTTGTAGTAATCTTCAGACGAAACAAATTTAACATTTGCAAAGTATTTAAAAATCATTTGGAAATGTTAACGTTAGAAATTTAAAAGTTTCAAAAGAATAATATTTCCAATGTTTCTAAATTCTTCAAATCTACACTTTGTAATCTTTACTTTCTTTAAATTTAACATTTGCAAAGTATTTAAAAATCATTTGGAAATGTTAACGTTAGAAATTTAAAAGTTTCAAAAGAATAATATTTCCAAAGTTTCTAAATTCTTTAAATCTACACTTTGTAATCTTTGCTTTCTTTAAATTTAACATTTGCAAAGTATTTAAAAATCATTTGGAAATGTTAACGTTAGAAATTTAAAAGTTTCAAAAGAATAATATTTCCAAAGTTTCTAAATTCTTTTAAACTACTTGTAGTAATCTTCAAACGAAACAAATTTAACATTTGCAAAGTATTTAAAAATCATTTGGAAATGTTAACGTTAGAAATTTAAAAGTTTCAAAAGAGTATTATTTCCAAAGTTTCTAAATTCTTTTAAACTACTTGTAGTAATCTTCAGACGAAACAAATTTAACATTTGCAAAGTATTTAAAAATCATTTGGAAATGTTAACGTTAGAAATTTAAAAGTTTCAAAAGAATAATATTTCCAATGTTTCTAAATTCTTCAAATCTACACTTTGTAATCTTTACTTTCTTTAAATTTAACATTTGCAAAGTATTTAAAAATCATTTGGAAATGTTAACGTTAGAAATTTAAAAGTTTCAAAAGAATAATATTTCCAAAGTTTCTAAATTCTTTAAATCTACACTTTGTAATCTTCAGACGAAACAAATTTAACATTTGCAAAGTATTTAAAAATCATTTGGAAATGTTAACGTTAGAAATTTAAAAGTTTCAAAAGAGTATTATTTCCAAAGTTTCTAAATTCTTTTAAACTACTTGTAGTAATCTTCAGACGAAACAAATTTAACATTTGCAAAGTATTTAAAAATCATTTGGAAATGTTAACGTTAGAAATTTAAAAGTTTCAAAAGAATAATATTTCCAATGTTTCTAAATTCTTCAAATCTACACTTTGTAATCTTTACTTTCTTTAAATTTAACATTTGCAAAGTATTTAAAAATCATTTGGAAATGTTAACGTTAGAAATTTAAAAGTTTCAAAAGAATAATATTTCCAAAGTTTCTAAATTCTTTTAAACTACTTGTAGTAATCTTCAAACGAAGCAAATTTAACATTTGCAAAGTATTTAAAAATCATTTGGAAATGTTAACGTTAGAAATTTAAAAGTTTCAAAAGAGTATTATTTCCAAAGTTTCTAAATTCTTTTAAACTACTTGTAGTAATCTTTAGACGAAACAAATTTAACATTTGCAAAGTATTTAAAAATCATTTGGAAATGTTAACGTTAGAAATTTAAAAGTTTCAAAAGAGTATTATTTCCAAAGTTTCTAAATTCTTTTAAACTACTTGTAGTAATCTTCAGACGAAACAAATTTAACATTTGCAAAGTATTTAAAATCATTTGGAAATGTTAACGTTAGAAATTTAAAAGTTTCAAAAGAATAATATTTCCAAAGTTTCTAAATTCTTCAAATCTACACTTTGTAATCTTTACTTTCTTTAAATTTAACATTTGCAAAGTATTTAAAAATCATTTGGAAATGTTAACGTTAGAAATTTAAAAGTTTCAAAATAATAATATTTCCAAAGTTTCTAAATTCTTTAAATCTACACTTTGTAATCTTTGCTTTCTTTAAATTTAACATTTGCAAAGTATTTAAAAATCATTTGGAAATGTTAACGTTAGAAATTTAAAAGTTTCAAAAGAATAATATTTCCAAAGTTTCTAAATTCTTTAAATCTACACTTTGTAATCTTCAGACGAAACAAATTTAACATTTGCAAAGTATTTAAAAATCATTTGGAAATGTTAACGTTAGAAATTTAAAAGTTTCAAAAGAATAATATTTCCAAAGTTTCTAAATTCTTCAAATCTACACTTTGTAATCTTTACTTTCTTTAAATTTAACATTTGCAAAGTATTTAAAAATCATTTGGAAATGTTAACGTTAGAAATTTAAAAGTTTCAAAAGAATAATATTTCCAAAGTTTCTAAATTCTTTTAAACTACTTGTAGTAATCTTCAAACGAAACAAATTTAACATTTGCAAAGTATTTAAAAATCATTTGGAAATGTTAACGTTAGAAATTTAAAAGTTTCAAAAGAGTATTATTTCCAAAGTTTCTAAATTCTTTTAAACTACTTGTAGTAATCTTCAGACGAAACAAATTTAACATTTGCAAAGTATTTAAAAATCATTTGGAAATGTTAACGTTAGAAATTTAAAAGTTTCAAAAGAATAATATTTCCAATGTTTCTAAATTCTTCAAATCTACACTTTGTAATCTTTACTTTCTTTAAATTTAACATTTGCAAAGTATTTAAAAATCATTTGGAAATGTTAACGTTAGAAATTTAAAAGTTTCAAAAGAATAATATTTCCAAAGTTTCTAAATTCTTTTAAACTACTTGTAGTAATCTTCAAACGAAACAAATTTAACATTTGCAAAGTATTTAAAAATCATTTGGAAATGTTAACGTTAGAAATTTAAAAGTTTCAAAAGAGTATTATTTCCAAAGTTTCTAAATTCTTTTAAACTACTTGTAGTAATCTTCAGACGAAACAAATTTAACATTTGCAAAGTATTTAAAATCATTTGGAAATGTTAACGTTAGAAATTTAAAAGTTTCAAAAGAATAATATTTCCAAAGTTTCTAAATTCTTCAAATCTACACTTTGTAATCTTTACTTTCTTTAAATTTAACATTTGCAAAGTATTTAAAAATCATTTGGAAATGTTAACGTTAGAAATTTAAAAGTTTCAAAAGAATAATATTTCCAAAGTTTCTAAATTCTTTAAATCTACACTTTGTAATCTTTGCTTTCTTTAAATTTAACATTTGCAAAGTATTTAAAAATCATTTGGAAATGTTAACGTTAGAAATTTAAAAGTTTCAAAAGAATAATATTTCCAAAGTTTCTAAATTCTTTAAATCTACACTTTGTAATCTTCAGACGAAACAAATTTAACATTTGCAAAGTATTTAAAAATCATTTGGAAATGTTAACGTTAGAAATTTAAAAGTTTCAAAAGAGTATTATTTCCAAAGTTTCTAAATTCTTTTAAACTACTTGTAGTAATCTTCAGACGAAACAAATTTAACATTTGCAAAGTATTTAAAATCATTTGGAAATGTTAACGTTAGAAATTTAAAAGTTTCAAAAGAATAATATTTCCAAAGTTTCTAAATTCTTCAAATCTACACTTTGTAATCTTTACTTTCTTTAAATTTAACATTTGCAAAGTATTTAAAAATCATTTGGAAATGTTAACGTTAGAAATTTAAAAGTTTCAAAAGAATAATATTTCCAAAGTTTCTAAATTCTTTTAAACTACTTGTAGTAATCTTCAAACGAAGCAAATTTAACATTTGCAAAGTATTTAAAAATCATTTGGAAATGTTAACGTTAGAAATTTAAAAGTTTCAAAAGAGTATTATTTCCAAAGTTTCTAAATTCTTTTAAACTACTTGTAGTAATCTTTAGACGAAACAAATTTAACATTTGCAAAGTATTTAAAAATCATTTGGAAATGTTAACGTTAGAAATTTAAAAGTTTCAAAAGAGTATTATTTCCAAAGTTTCTAAATTCTTTTAAACTACTTGTAGTAATCTTCAGACGAAACAAATTTAACATTTGCAAAGTATTTAAAATCATTTGGAAATGTTAACGTTAGAAATTTAAAAGTTTCAAAAGAATAATATTTCCAAAGTTTCTAAATTCTTCAAATCTACACTTTGTAATCTTTACTTTCTTTAAATTTAACATTTGCAAAGTATTTAAAAATCATTTGGAAATGTTAACGTTAGAAATTTAAAAGTTTCAAAATAATAATATTTCCAAAGTTTCTAAATTCTTTAAATCTACACTTTGTAATCTTTGCTTTCTTTAAATTTAACATTTGCAAAGTATTTAAAAATCATTTGGAAATGTTAACGTTAGAAATTTAAAAGTTTCAAAAGAATAATATTTCCAAAGTTTCTAAATTCTTTAAATCTACACTTTGTAATCTTCAGACGAAACAAATTTAACATTTGCAAAGTATTTAAAAATCATTTGGAAATGTTAACGTTAGAAATTTAAAAGTTTCAAAAGAATAATATTTCCAAAGTTTCTAAATTCTTCAAATCTACACTTTGTAATCTTTACTTTCTTTAAATTTAACATTTGCAAAGTATTTAAAAATCATTTGGAAATGTTAACGTTAGAAATTTAAAAGTTTCAAAAGAATAATATTTCCAAAGTTTCTAAATTCTTTTAAACTACTTGTAGTAATCTTCAAACGAAACAAATTTAACATTTGCAAAGTATTTAAAAATCATTTGGAAATGTTAACGTTAGAAATTTAAAAGTTTCAAAAGAGTATTATTTCCAAAGTTTCTAAATTCTTTTAAACTACTTGTAGTAATCTTCAGACGAAACAAATTTAACATTTGCAAAGTATTTAAAAATCATTTGGAAATGTTAACGTTAGAAATTTAAAAGTTTCAAAAGAATAATATTTCCAATGTTTCTAAATTCTTCAAATCTACACTTTGTAATCTTTACTTTCTTTAAATTTAACATTTGCAAAGTATTTAAAAATCATTTGGAAATGTTAACGTTAGAAATTTAAAAGTTTCAAAAGAATAATATTTCCAAAGTTTCTAAATTCTTTTAAACTACTTGTAGTAATCTTCAAACGAAACAAATTTAACATTTGCAAAGTATTTAAAAATCATTTGGAAATGTTAACGTTAGAAATTTAAAAGTTTCAAAAGAGTATTATTTCCAAAGTTTCTAAATTCTTTTAAACTACTTGTAGTAATCTTCAGACGAAACAAATTTAACATTTGCAAAGTATTTAAAATCATTTGGAAATGTTAACGTTAGAAATTTAAAAGTTTCAAAAGAATAATATTTCCAAAGTTTCTAAATTCTTCAAATCTACACTTTGTAATCTTTACTTTCTTTAAATTTAACATTTGCAAAGTATTTAAAAATCATTTGGAAATGTTAACGTTAGAAATTTAAAAGTTTCAAAAGAATAATATTTCCAAAGTTTCTAAATTCTTTAAATCTACACTTTGTAATCTTCAGACGAAACAAATTTAACATTTGCAAAGTATTTAAAAATCATTTGGAAATGTTAACGTTAGAAATTTAAAAGTTTCAAAAGAGTATTATTTCCAAAGTTTCTAAATTCTTTTAAACTACTTGTAGTAATCTTCAGACGAAACAAATTTAACATTTGCAAAGTATTTAAAAATCATTTGGAAATGTTAACGTTAGAAATTTAAAAGTTTCAAAAGAATAATATTTCCAAAGTTTCTAAATTCTTCAAATCTACACTTTGTAATCTTTACTTTCTTTAAATTTAACATTTGCAAAGTATTTAAAAATCATTTGGAAATGTTAACGTTAGAAATTTAAAAGTTTCAAAAGAATAATTTTTCCAAAGTTTCTAAATTCTTTAAATCGACACTTTGTAATCTTCAGACGAAACAAATTTAACATTTGCAAAGTATTTAAAAATCATTTGGAAATGTTAACGTTAGAAATTTAAAAGTTTCAAAAGAATAATATTTCCAAAGTTTCTAAATTCTTTAAATCTACACTTTGTAATCTTTGCTTTCTTTAAATTTAACATTTGCAAAGTATTTAAAAATCATTTGGAAATGTTAACGTTAGAAATTTAAAAGTTTCAAAAGAATAATATTTCCAAAGTTTCTAAATTCTTTTAAACTACTTGTAGTAATCTTCAAACGAAACAAATTTAACATTTGCAAAGTATTTAAAAATCATTTGGAAATGTTAACGTTAGAAATTTAAAAGTTTCAAAAGAATAATTTTTCCAAAGTTTCTAAATTCTTTAAATCTACACTTTGTAATCTTCAGACGAAACAAATTTAACATTTGCAAAGTATTTAAAAATCATTTGGAAATGTTAACGTTAGAAATTTAAAAGTTTCAAAAGAATAATATTTCCAAAGTTTTTAAATTCTTTAAATCTACACTTTGTAATCTTCAGACGAAACAAATTTAACATTTGCAAAGTATTTAAAAATCATTTGGAAATGTTAACGTTAGAAATTTAAAAGTTTCAAAAGAGTATTATTTCCAAAGTTTCTAAATTCTTTTAAACTACTTGTAGTAATCTTCAGACGAAACAAATTTAACATTTGCAAAGTATTTAAAAATCATTTGGAAATGTTAACGTTAGAAATTTAAAAGTTTCAAAAGAATAATATTTCCAAAGTTTCTAAATTCTTTAAATCTACACTTTGTAATCTTTACTTTCTTCAAATTTAACATTAGCAAAGTATTTAAAAAACATTTGGAAATGTTAACGTTAGAAATTTAAAAGTTTCAAAAGAATAATATTTCCAAACTTTCTAAATTCTTTTAAACTACTTGTAGTAATGATCAGACGAAACAAATTTAACATTTGCAAAGTATTTAAAAAACATTTGGAAATGTTAACGTTAGAAATTTAAAAGTTTCAAAAGAATAATATTTCCAAAGTTTCTAAATTCTTTAAATCTACACTTTGTAATCTTTACTTTCTTCAAATTTAACATTAGCAAAGTATTTAAAAAACATTTGGAAATGTTAACGTTAGAAATTTAAAAGTTTCAAAAGAATAATATTTCCAAACTTTCTAAATTCTTTTAAACTACTTGTAGTAATGATCAGACGAAACAAATTTAACATTTGCAAAGTATTTAAAAAACATTTGGAAATGTTAACGTTAGAAATTTAAAAGTTTCAAAAGAATAATATTTCCAAAGTTTCTAAATTCTTTAAATCTACACTTTGTAATCTTTACTTTCTTCAAATTTAACATTAGCAAAGTATTTAAAAAACATTTGGAAATGTTAACGTTAGAAATTTAAAAGTTTCAAAAGAATAATATTTCCAAACTTTCTAAATTCTTTAAATCTACACTTTGTAATCTTTACTTTCTTCAAATTTCACATTTTCAAAGTATTGAAAAATCATTTGGGAATGTTAACGTTAGAAATTTAAAAGTTTTAAAAGAGTAATTTTTCCAAAGTTTCTAATTTCTTTTAAATTACTTGCAGTAATCTTCAGACAGTTCAAGTTTAACATTTGCAAAGTATTTAAAATTTATTTGGGAACGTTATCGTTAGAAATTTAAGAGTTTGAAAAGAATAATATTTCCAAAGTTTCTAATTTCTTTTAAACTACTGGTAGCAATCTTCAGACAGTGCAAATTTAACATTTGCAAAGTATTTAAAATTTATTTGGGAACGTTATCGATAGAAATTAAAAGTTTCAAAAGAACAATATTTCCAAAGTTTCTAATTTCTTTTAAACTACTCGTAGTAATCTTCAGATAGTGCAAATTTAACATTTGCAAAGTATTTAAAATTTATTTGGGAACGTTATCGATAGAAACATAAAAGTTTCAAAGAATAATATTTTCAAAGTTTCTAATTTCTTTAAATCTACCCTTTGTAATCTTTACTTTCTTCAAATTTAACATTTGCAAAGTATTTAAAAATCATTTTGGAACGTTACCGTTAGAAATTTAAGAGTTTGAAAAGAATACTATTTCCAAAGTTTCTAATTTCTTTTAAACTACTCATAGTAATGTTTAGACTGTGTAAATTTAACATTTGCAAAGTATTTAAAAATCATTTGGAAATGTTAACGTTAGAAATTTAAAAGTTTCAAAAGAATAATATTTCCAAAGTTTTTAAATTCTTTAAATCTACACTTTGTAATCTTCAGACGAAACAAATTTAACATTTGCAAAGTATTTAAAAATCATTTGGAAATGTTAACGTTAGAAATTTAAAAGTTTCAAAAGAGTATTATTTCCAAAGTTTCTAAATTCTTTTAAACTACTTGTAGTAATCTTCAGACGAAACAAATTTAACATTTGCAAAGTATTTAAAAATCATTTGGAAATGTTAACGTTAGAAATTTAAAAGTTTCAAAAGAATAATATTTCCAAAGTTTCTAAATTCTTTAAATCTACACTTTGTAATCTTTACTTTCTTCAAATTTAACATTAGCAAAGTATTTAAAAAACATTTGGAAATGTTAACGTTAGAAATTTAAAAGTTTCAAAAGAATAATATTTCCAAACTTTCTAAATTCTTTTAAACTACTTGTAGTAATGATCAGACGAAACAAATTTAACATTTGCAAAGTATTTAAAAAACATTTGGAAATGTTAACGTTAGAAATTTAAAAGTTTCAAAAGAATAATATTTCCAAAGTTTCTAAATTCTTTAAATCTACACTTTGTAATCTTTACTTTCTTCAAATTTAACATTAGCAAAGTATTTAAAAAACATTTGGAAATGTTAACGTTAGAAATTTAAAAGTTTCAAAAGAATAATATTTCCAAACTTTCTAAATTCTTTTAAACTACTTGTAGTAATGATCAGACGAAACAAATTTAACATTTGCAAAGTATTTAAAAAACATTTGGAAATGTTAACGTTAGAAATTTAAAAGTTTCAAAAGAATAATATTTCCAAAGTTTCTAAATTCTTTAAATCTACACTTTGTAATCTTTACTTTCTTCAAATTTAACATTAGCAAAGTATTTAAAAAACATTTGGAAATGTTAACGTTAGAAATTTAAAAGTTTCAAAAGAATAATATTTCCAAACTTTCTAAATTCTTTAAATCTACACTTTGTAATCTTTACTTTCTTCAAATTTCACATTTTCAAAGTATTGAAAAATCATTTGGGAATGTTAACGTTAGAAATTTAAAAGTTTTAAAAGAGTAATTTTTCCAAAGTTTCTAATTTCTTTTAAATTACTTGCAGTAATCTTCAGACAGTTCAAGTTTAACATTTGCAAAGTATTTAAAATTTATTTGGGAACGTTATCGTTAGAAATTTAAGAGTTTGAAAAGAATAATATTTCCAAAGTTTCTAATTTCTTTTAAACTACTGGTAGCAATCTTCAGACAGTGCAAATTTAACATTTGCAAAGTATTTAAAATTTATTTGGGAACGTTATCGATAGAAATTAAAAGTTTCAAAAGAACAATATTTCCAAAGTTTCTAATTTCTTTTAAACTACTCGTAGTAATCTTCAGATAGTGCAAATTTAACATTTGCAAAGTATTTAAAATTTATTTGGGAACGTTATCGATAGAAACATAAAAGTTTCAAAGAATAATATTTTCAAAGTTTCTAATTTCTTTAAATCTACCCTTTGTAATCTTTACTTTCTTCAAATTTAACATTTGCAAAGTATTTAAAAATCATTTTGGAACGTTACCGTTAGAAATTTAAGAGTTTGAAAAGAATACTATTTCCAAAGTTTCTAATTTCTTTTAAACTACTCATAGTAATGTTTAGACTGTGTAAATTTAACATTTGCAAAGTATTTAAAAATTATTTGAGAACGTTATGGATAGAAATTTAAAAGTTTCAAAAGAATAATATTTCCAAAGTTTCTAATTTCTTTAAAACTACACTTCGTAACCTTTTTTTTCTGCAAATTACACATTTTTAAAGTATTTAATAATCATTTGGGAACGTTATCATTAGAAATTTAAAAGTTTCAAAATAATTAATTGTTTATTAAGTTAAGAAACGGTGCAGCCTGAGGTCAATTAGTTTGCACTTTACGCTGTTGTAGCACACCAAGGCAGGATACAACTACTATGTGTCATGGTGAAGCAAAACACTGCAAAATATACAACTTTTTGACAATTACTAATTAATGAGGCATGAATGGGTTTTAGCTGGGCAGGAGATTGACAAGACCCTTGACCTGGGCTACATCAGAGAAGCAAGACTACATTGTGGATATAAGCCCACAGTATACTCTTTGGTCTTATGCTTTGATCCACCCAACTTTTGCCCCCACATCATGACACATTAGTATAATATAGTATACTGTATATTCAGTACATCAATTATGTCTCCTGTATACCATTTTACCAACATTTACATCCATAGTATACATACCACATCTTCTCTGCAGCTGAAAGTACTGTTCTGTACATACACTTATGAATACATAAAGTTGACCTATCCTCTTTGCGGACGTGCAAAACAATAACCTCAAGTTTGGGGTTGGAGGTATCAATAGATACTGCACAGAGCTTTTATTTTTTTTGTTCAGAAACTGTTATTATTATTATTCATTATATATGCAACAAATTAAACACTAGATACATTTAAATAACCAAAATTAATATTAATGATTTTATTCATTAACAACAACACTAGTAGTCTAAATATGATCGATGTACAGCACAAAAATAACACAACATTATCATTATTAACAACAACATTAGTAGTCTATAATGAACCATAATTAACTGCCTATACATATACCACTACCTTAACTATAAATTAATATACAGTGCACCACACCTAGAGACTGGAATTTTTGTTTTACTTAAGATAAAAAGTTTAAAGTACCTTGGACTTCAAATTATGTCTTAAATATCCAATTCTGATGATTAGTAATAGCGAGCGTGGTATTTCGCCGAGTTCTGCAGTATTAAACAGCGACTTTCTGTACTTTACCAATATAAATTCGGCCATCTTTGTGACGTAATGTCATGTGACCCGTGCATGATGCAAGATCGAATTTTCGGCGGGAAAGGATAAAGAATGGCGCTTGCAGAGCACGATTTGAGCAGCGGATCCAACTGTGTTTCTAAACACAACCTATCTTCTTTGGACTGTCGAGAGGTTAGCAACCTACCATTTTCTTGCTTTTGTAATAAACGAACCGAGTAGCAAATGTTGATCAATGATCACACACGCCATCTTTCTGAAACAAGAGCACGAGGTTTCGGATGACATCACCGCACTTGGTCTGCCGACAAACACGTGACACAGTTATAAATTTAGAGGATATCATGTCATTTTTGTTATTTTGAGCAAGCGAAGCCGTCTTGTGAGCTACAATATCTCTCAAAAAGTAGGGAACCTTTTAAAAAGTTGAGTGGGCAAGATGGCAGCACAATGTCGATCACGTAGCGATCTTTATAACGCTAAATGTTTTCTTGGTTTTTGCCTTCTTTTGTCCAAGAGGTAGTTTTGAATACTCTGTAACTAGCCTTAAAACCTGTACTGGGCAGTAAGCTAACCTACAAAATACAATGTTGTGGTTTTCTGTTATGTTTGAGATAGTTATTACGCTAAAAGTTTTTCGTGGTCCAGTTTGTTTAGGCCCCTCCCACTCAAAGACGGGTATACTTAGGTATATATTGTCTTAATATGGAACTTCGGCGATAATTTAGGTACTCTTTTGTAAACTGTATTCTCTAAGTAAGGTTTCTCTCTTTAAGATATAGTCGAAAATGTTAGCTTCCAATAATAGTAACCACGCTCAGTTAAATCCCATAACCGGGGTATAACTGCAACAAGAGACCACTCAGCCTCTTATTGCAGTTATACCTCGGCCCATATTAGGGAAAGGGTAATTAGACACAAAAGTCAGTCATTACAACAACAATCTAGCACATTGTATGGCTTCATTTGTCAGCTGCATGCCCATACATTGAGGTCAAGGATTAGTAGAACTTCTGTTGTTCGAAATAATAAATTTACCGACGGGCCAGTCCGCATGTCCACGGACACTTGTATGGCTTCAGTGATCAGAAAATTTATCGTCACTTCTTAGCTTTATTTCTTACTACAAATACGCACTATCTTCTAACAACTAGCTATATAGTACCATTGTGTAGATGGCTGCATTACCCTTCGTTCAATGTCAAACTTGAAAGAATTTTCTATGTTCCTTGAAATGTATGCGCATTCTCCTTAGACATATAAAAACACGAAAAATGGCTGGGCAGCAGTGCAGCTTCAAAGCTAAGGGCACAAATGTTGGTATACAGGTCCCTTACCTAAGTATCTAAAACTTCCATGTTGGGGATTTAAACATCTCTAAGAGTTTTAGAGAAAAACGGTAAAAACCACAAATTCAAACCATGGTAGCTCACCTTTTCGCCTGTAACGTCTGAATCGGGCAATGAATCAAAATCCCCAACATGGAAGTTATTTATTATCCTATAATACAGCCAATAAATGTAAAAAAGTATGCCAATAGGCTTTTTCCCACTGCCGCCCAGCCATTAAAGTTTTGACTAGCCTAGAACTAGCTGGTAGCCATTTTGTCACTTGTATACGAACCAAATCGCTTTCGAAGATGTTTTTCGGAAGGAGAAAAGACGAAGAAACTCCGGCAAGCTAGGTAAGCCCGACCAGAAAATTACTGACATGTTCAAATTTGATCAAAGGCTTAAGATTCACTTAGTTTCGCATAGCCAGTCTCTTTCTCCTTGATGTTGTTAGAAATTTTGTAGAATGTTTATGATGTTGTCAACGGAAAGGGGCTGGAGACGCAAGACTAGGATTTACTGTAGCCGAAGGCCGTTTGACTGGAATAATTGTCGATCTTGCAGTTTTAACATCATGTAAGGCTGTTTTGGAATCTTTACGTGCACAACAACATTTTCCTAAGTCACGGGCTGGTCACATGACATCTCGTCGCGAAGCCATCTAAAGTCGCAAAATTCTTTCTAATTGACACCTCCACTGAGATTTTAAGTTTATGGACATGTCCCACATGCGTCTTCTACTAAAGCAGCGGTGGCTGCCACCTGGATTTCCTTGTACAGAACAAAAGCGATCTTTAAATCTGCTGTGCAGTTAGGTGCTTCAAAGCTAGACTCTATGTACTGCGCAACGCTGAGCGAACGAACGCACGCATGTGGGATATGTCCACGCTAATTGATTTTAACAATTGGCAATATTAATAACAATAATACATGCATACGTTAGCTCATATAAAATATGTTAATACATAAGTCTGTTCACTTGTCAATGATACATTAGATTCTGGCCTCAATGGTGGCCAATGTGGTTGAATCAGGCAATCACAGGTAGGTTATGTCCGATTTGGACATATCAACAAAATGGCGGACGCTATCGAATCACTATTACAACCCCCCCTGATTTTCGGCGTAACAAGATATACAGTTCTGAAATATGCTTATACAAGATCAAGAACATATCTAATTTGTACCTGAGCAGACTAGAGGCTTATAAAGTAACTTTAAGATTGTCTTTGTGGACCTTTCGTCAGGCCTATGTGAAACACAAAGATGGCAAATTCCAGTCGTAGAAATCGGGGGTTTTGCACACAAAAATAGGTTCAAAATGTAGAACAAAGTATAAACTTACTAAATCGAAAAATGAAAATCGCTGCTCCGTTCCACGACTTTTATGTCCAAGGTTATCCAAAAGAAATACACCCGTCCGACCACAAACTGCCGGACATAAAACGAATGGAACAACGCACGAAGATTCCTTTTTCGATTCTGAGGGTTTGGTCCTTTAGGAACAATCTCTCAAAGTTTCGATACCAAAACCCATAACTTCCACGACCGCAATTTCGATTGAAATATTCTTGTGGAGTCATCTTCCTTCTTCGTCGAATATCACATGCAGTCACGTGGTTTGATTACATCATACCAAACCAGCCTGCGAGTGCTTACTGGTAGAAAAGCTGCTGAGTTAGCTTTTTTCAACGAGCGAATTTGTCTAAGAGGTAGATCAACGAAATTAGCGATGGAAGAAGCCTTTGAGAAAGCTTTCGTCGGATCAAACTTTTGTTCAAGGCGTTTAGTCGGCGATTTCATGTGACCATTGCGTGAAATTCCTTCTAATGTAAACAAAGTAATTGCTATGTAAACAATCGTTCTCTACATAAACAATCCTCCCTATTTTCGGACATAACATACCTGCGATCTTGGGCATCTCCGGTGGCGAGATCCTCTTAGGCATGTCACTGCCGATCTGATCAGGGAGAAGTTGAGGATGCACCTGATCCATGTCATAGTGGTGGAGTATGGTTGTCCTCTCTTTGTTGCAATCTTATCAGCCAGACGTCCCTAAAATACTGCTGAGGATTTACTCATGCCTCCAGTGGTGCTGAACACCAAAGGAGTGAATGAGGCTAGCTCGATGTCCTGGATCCTTTGTTCATACATGCGCCGCTTGATCTGCTCATGGTGTGCATAGCAAGCAGGGATAGAGAACCTCTTGTTGGATGGTGCGTGGGGGTTGAAGACCTTAACATCAAAAAATGCACATTGGTAAGAGGTTCCCCAGAAGCCCTTGGCCATTATGTCGGATCTCACATTGTCGTCAGTGATAGCAGATGCATATCGGAGGGTGTGTCCATCAAGTGGTTGCAAGACTGGCTCTATAGTAGTTTCATGACATACTTCAGACAGCAAGCTATGAGTGATATCCCGGATCTCATTGTGTCGATGAATGGGGAATGCTCCTTTTGGGCAGGATAGGGCATGCTCCACAGTGAATGGTTCATTGCAAGCGCATGTAGATGGCATTCGCTCTGGCAGCCAGTTGTATCGAAGAGCCAATGCATCCCGGAATGCACTCTTATACAAGGTAAATCCCTGACTCTCCAGAGGTAGAGCAGTGAGCCATGATGAAGCTCCTTTCTCCTTGGCCAAATCAACTGATCTCTTCAATGAGGTTGTCAGTTGAATATTGGCAGCTTCTTCTTCGAACCTAGCTTTTCTTTCTTGTCTCACTTCTCGCTTCACCTGGGTCATTTCATCCCAAACACCATGAGGACATTCTTCTTCATTGATAATGAAGTTGATGAGTGGAGCAGTAATTTTCCCCGAGGATTCATACTGAAATGCACATGATTTGGCTGGGTTAGCTAGTCCCATCCCACCAAGATGCTAATTGATAGGTGTGAAATTTACGTTGATTTTTCGAAGGTTTGTTCTCAGCCTGTGTGCGTCTGAGAAGGATCACTAAACACTTTCCTAAGAGAACAACACTCGAACTTTATGATAATAACCGTTTCGAAGGCTTTCTGTTCTTCATCGGTGAAATACGACCGGTTTGCTGACCCCTACTTGAGACCGAAATCACTTGGGTGTAAAGCACAGGAACACCCCAAGGATGAGTAGGCTACGCCAGACTAGGCATAACACTATACCAGAAGATTTACTAAAATCTCCATGCATGGGATCTAGCAACTCTTTACAAAACCCGAGTAAAGGCAAAACAGGGCTTACCAGCAAAATTTCTAACGCCCATAACTTTGGAAGCGAAGCGAAGTACAATTTCCCATGCATGGAAAAGTTGAGTTGTGTGGTGAACTCCCAATACAAAGTAAACAAACCATTCTTCGGCGATTCTATGCGCTGCACCCAGAAGAAAACTGAAATTCTGAAGAACATCGAGTTGAATCACATGTGAGCGTGTGACAAACCAGCAGCGACGACAGTAAACGTCACTAAACACGGATTTGGCATTCATATACATCCGAATATCTGCCCGAAACATAAGATAACTGCATGACTAATATTTTCTAGGTGCCTAAAAATAACATTATCACTATGCAGACTGAGGAGCGCTATCATAACAAATCTGGACATGTCCCACATGCGTACCTGCCTTCTCCACGGATTCCCATAAGGTCTCACTTGAACTCTTGGATCTTCTGTACAAAGAGATCCAACTGCAGTGTCTGTGGTTCGACGCTTATTACAACACCATTTCTTCCAAGTCACATGTCCAAGTACACAATTTTGGCGACCACAGTCAATAAATATTATTAACCAAAATTGGGTTAAACGATCTAACATGTGACTAACATGTGACATTCCAACCATTCCGTGATCGTAAGCGCTAAGGCCCCTGTAGTTCGAGATTGGAATTGGTGCGCATTGCTGAATTCAAGCTGTTCTTTTTTTTCTGGCACTACTAAGATTACAAGATGTAATCCGTCCATCCTCCTAAAATACGATTGTTTCTGCCTTTATTCGAAACGTACAGCCTCAAGAATCGGCAGAAATTTTGGTTTGTATCTTGTGAAGAAACCTTCTACGTTTACCGAATACATCAAACTGTAGATACAGTATCAAAGTGTTTCGAACCCTCACCAGGACTTCCTTGCTGGTTACAAAGGCTGATGGAATTCTCCTTTCACAGAAACCATAGATACACTACCGTAGAGCGGGAAATTTTCGCGAGGTAATATTTTCGCTATATTCGCGAATTGTACGGATTCGCGAAACTTTAACTGCGAAAATTTCGACAGATGTGCACTAAAATCGGGAAAACAGCATGCTGTAACAAGATTCGCTAAGGAATGGAGCGTTAAACTCAGCGAAAAGCACACTCCGAACTTGAAATGGTCTAGAAATTGACGCAAACGACTTGAAACGTAACAAAACGCAAATAAAAATCTTCACATCGCGAAAATAAAACTCGCGAAAATTACATTTTACTTCGATTCGCGAAAATTTATGCCGCGAAAATTTCCCGCTCTACGGTAACTTACACAACCATGCAGAAGCGAACAACCTGGTCGTCCATCAAGCTCACAAGCGGCAAAAATACTATGAAAATATTTTGCTATTCTAAAGATAGACATAAGGTTCTCTTCAGTTTGTCTACTACCTTGGGAATCGATGCAAAGCAAAGTAACTTTCCACTTCCGCAGGTAGGTTATGTGCACATTGAGCAGCTGAGGGGCGTTTCTGTGGCTTCACACTATGTAATCAATTAGCATCTCATTAACTCGAAGCGGTCAGGTGCAGTTTGCATGACTATTCAGGATGCTTTTTGATTATCTAGCAAGCCAAGTAGAATTTATGCGCATACAAGTCTCAGACGTCTCCAGTTCTTCATTTTATTCAAATTGTTTTACTATTTTGTTCAAATTCGCTCTAATTCGCTTCAAATTCGACCAAAGCTTTGCGTACAAAATTCTGTATACTTTAACAACTATACGTTTACGAGTATTAGTCACCTGACAATCGTGTGAGTGCAAGTAGAAGAAGAGTGTTTGGGTCGACCAATTTTCTTTCTGAAACGCGGAGTTGTAAATGGCACTCTAGAGCTCTGAAAGTTTGTACACTTGTTAACAAAGTGTAAGTCTAACTTTTCACCGTGGTGGATTTTGATAGCTGCTACCTTTCGTTTTATGTGCATGTGTTCGTAATTTTATCCTCTTCGAAAAGTATGAAATCCTGTATATCTCAGGAACAAAGTAGAATTTCAAAATCCACCACGGTGAAAAGTTAGATACTAATCCTAGGAACCTCTCCAGGTAGATATCATATCACTTAACCGTCATTTAGAACTCCGCGTTTTTCACTAAAGGTTTTTTATATGGGTTGAGCAATCTTCATTTTTCTCTTTTGAACGATGAGAAATTAACAATTGAACAAAGGAAAAGTAAATTGCAAATACTGCTGTAGCATTCTATGTATTCAGTTTTGTTACTTATGTATCGTGTAATGAGAAAATTGGGGTGTGTTTGTGACCGACTTTGGCACCCGCCATTTTGTTTTATTTGCAAAATGCACATAACTTACCTGCGTCCCGTAGGTAGCGAGACAAACATTTCCTTTCCATTAAGAAACACAATTAGTTTCGCAGGTGTGTTATGGCCGAATCCAGCCATAAATGTAACATTATACGGCTTCGTGCAGTGAATTTCATTATAGCAGTAACCACAAGGGGTTGTCACGCGCAGATAGTCTGATTTTGGTGAAGACGTCATCTTCAAATGGAACGTATGCGCGAGTATACGAGAAATATTTTCTAACGCTTTCGTAGAACATGTGATAGCATGTGACAACAGGCTCGAGAAGAGTTGTGTTCGAGCGGAAAATTTCTTTGAAAAAGGCGGTGGTAAAAATCTCAACTTGGAGGATCGTGAGTAGGTCTGTCGTGTTCCCAGTAGTCGAAACCATGGTGAAAGATTCCTGGAGCTCTGTACCTTTTACCGTTCGAATTATGTCTTGTGTTTTGTGGCTTGAGACCTCAGAAAAGGAAGTAAACCCTTGGACATAACAACCGTGCTTTGAGCTACCAGGCTCCAGGAATCTTTCAGTTAGTTATTGAACCTAAGGAGTCGTTTGAACTTACTGGTGTGTTCAGAAGCTGAGATTTTTACCACCGCCTCTTCGCCGTTTTCTTGATTTTACAGTACCCGAGAATAATGCTGTTAGCAAGATCACGTCGTCGCAGAGAATCGTTAGAAGTGTACCAACATAACTTTGATATGTTCAGAATACAAAAGAACTGGTAAATGTCACCATAATGTTATCCAGAAAGCAAAACAAAGTGTGTAATTTGAGTGCTTCCAAAAGGGCGGCCATTTTGAGTTATGGTCAAAATTGGACATAACTCACCTGCGTTCTATTGTGTCTTTCTGTTTATCCTTCAAATCATTAAAACCTACATTAGTAGCTGACTCTTAAAACACGCTCAAATTGAGCTCAAATAATATATTGGGATAAAATCGGGGCTGTGACATCACTAATATCTTTGTCGCTGTGACCACACGTGACTCTCATTAAATTCGCAACTCTGCAATCTAATTGGTTTCTGCGGATCCGCAGATTCACATCCAAGGATTCTGGAGATAAGTACCAGACCCACCTTATTCGCATCGGCCATTTTATGCTAATTAGTAACGCAGGTATGTTATGTCCGATCTTGGACATAAACAAAAATGGCCGCCGTTATCGAAGAAGTGAAATCAATAGGTCTTTTTTCCATGCGCACAATTAGTGATGCCCAGAAAACGCTTTGTGTTATATCTTAAACATATCTACTTGGTATCTGAGCCTTTTAGATTATTGTGCAAAGTCTCAAAACGTCGTATGACCAGTTTTTTCAGACCGTACTCGAAAACATAAAAATCCAAAAACGCGGTGGTAGAAACTTAGGCTTTTGAACACAAAACTAGCCTCAAAAGAACACACAGGTACCGAACTTACTAAATCGAATTCAGGGTCTTCAGGCTCCACTGCATGGCTGTTATGTCCAAGGATTTATGCAAAATTTGAGGGTGAGTAGTTACAATCCTTTGGACATAAAGCAAATGGTTCAACGTACAAAGACCCTGAATTTGTTTCTAGGGGTTTGGTCCTTTGGGAACAATATCTCAAAGTTTCACGCTGAAAATCAGAGATTTCTACCACCGCGATTTTCGATGAAATTTTCTTGTGGAGCAAGCTGTCTTCCTTCAGGAAAGTCACGTGACATCACATGCAATCCTACAACAGTACACGAAAACAGTTTTAGTGGAAGAGGCGGAAATGTAGACAGTGGCTTTTAAACCTTACAAAGTGGGTTTGAAGTAATCGTAGGATCAATATCTAGATTTTCACCGCATACACTTTTGAAATTCTATTGCTTAACTGTTATTTGCAGCATTTTGTGGCTTTCCAGCCAGGACAAGACGAGAAATAGTGACGCATATATAATTTGAACAGAACAAGCAATCAAAAGTATATGCGGTGAAAATTTAGATCAATCCTTACATTTCTGTAGTCATGACCGCCATCTACTGAGATCTCCGCCTTTCACAAAGAAATTTGCTCCGTGAAAAGGCTTCTCTCAAGGCTAAATCAATCTTCGTACACTACACCTTCAGCATACGATCTTACGTAGCCCTGTTATTGTAAACGAAGGAGTTCAGAAAACATTGTCAACTTCTCTTGAAATCGGATTCTTCCCTTCCAAGATATCTAGTTCATACTTAAGTCGGTGAACCCCAAACCTGCCAAAGGAAGCGTTATTATCCAAAACCAACGCTTAGAATTTCGTGAACGAAACGTGCTGTGTAAAGTTGGGTAGGGTCTGGACATTTTACCATAGATAACTCGATTGATAACCTTGCTTGTCGCGGAGCTTCCTAAGCTGATTCACGTTACTGGCACATGACCAACCCACACAATTCAGTGATAATGAAAATCATGACGTGAAAACCACAAAGTGCCCGTGTTTTGGCTAGATTCGGACATAACATACTTGCGAATCGTTGGCACACGATTTTTACAGGAGGAGCCACTAAAGTGGTCTTCAGTCCTTAAGGGGTTAAAGCGACTAGCTTCCGTGTTAACATTATAGCTGTCAGGAATGCCATAAAATAGCATAGTAACCCTAATTAGCTAATGAGAAGTTACTGACAATAATTTGCACCTCTGATTCAAAGAGGTTGCACAGGGCATTTATATCAGCCCACAGCTGCTTGGGATTTGGGGCGTGCATGTACAAAATTTATAAACAACGTCACCCCTAACAGTAAACAACGTCACCACAAATTGTAAACTATGTCACACTAAAGAGGACGTCACTGAAGGTTCCCCATGTAAGCAGATACCGATATTAGTGATGTCACAGCCCCGCATCACGATACGTCATCAAAAATGGCCGTTTTTTAACAGGCAAACAGAAATCAGCTTTTCCGGAGGAGAAAATGCCCTACAACTTTCCTGTTTGATTCACTTTTCGATTTAATGTAGTCTTGGCTATAGGATTTTGCTTGTTGAATAATGTTATAATAAGGTAAGCGAAAATAAATGCCGTATTTGTTTCCATTTTTTGCCGATTTGGGCATCAAAAAAGTGTTTTTCCCAAATAAATGGTTTTAACAAGGTTATAGTAGTGAACAACAAGCAAATTCATATAGTTCAGATATTTTGCTAGCGACTGAAGAAAATTTCATGAAGCTACCGTGTCATCTTCTCCTCTGGAAATGGCAATTTCTGTCTTTTACCGAAATTAAGTTTATGGCTCCTTTGTTGTTGCCTCAAACTTCTCTGTTTCGTACTTTTTCTTCTTCGGGTGTTCCTACAAATAGCATTTGTTTAATTTTATAAAGTGTAACGTATAAGTTTATCCGTATTGAAGGCATAATATGCTATCAAATTTGGTCAAGTTGTGCGACGGCCATTTTACCGTAATATCCGAGGGCTGAAATAAATACCCTGTGTGGCCATGGCATAAGTGGAGCTAGACTGGGGGGGTGGGAAAGGTTAAATTTTTAACACCTACAAATTACCATTTTTAATTCATTTTTGGCACTTATTAATAATTAATTGGCTTAATGATATTCTAGTACCCAGAATTAATTGCTTCCGGTAATTAATTGGGTACCCACTAAATGGACAGGCTGTCCATTTTAGTTCAGTTACAGTAAGTTTTTAGGGGCTGCCTGTGGCCCTATATTGTTTTCATTTGGACTTCCGGTGTGTAACGCTCGTCCGATATATATATATATATATATATATATATATATATATATATAATATGGATTTGAAGAAAAGTCTTATAATAGACAATTTATATAATAGTAATAGAGAAGTATGAATTTATACAGGAATGAGTTATAGGAATTGTTTTGAAAACAATTGCCAAATATGGCAATTGTTTTCAAAACAATCGTCCAGTTACAATAAACAGTATGTTCAATGAATGTTCAGCTGTGCACTTACACTCCAATGCTTTGCAAGTGATTCAAGTGCGTGGGGCGGCAGCCCCCACGAGTTTTTAACTCAAATTACTTGTTTACTGAACAAAGAAGAGTTGACAGAGGATTAGAGAGTCCCCCAGTCCAGTCAGATCACACTGAACTCAGTGGACAATAAAATAAAGAGAGAAAAAGAAAGGAGTAAGATCACAAAGGACTTACAGAGCGCAGACCACAACAAAGAAAAATGAGCAACTACAGCGGGCTAGAGTTAGCTTGTGGTCATGTGCGGCAAACCTATCTAGCATCACTTAAACATGCATGGTAACATGCATGGATTGTGGTGCATGAGCTAATGAGCGATATAGTATACAAAATAGACCCATGTTGGATCTACAGAGGTGGGTGGGAGGGAAAAATTAACAGTACAGCAACTTGCTCACACTTGTGAAAGGCCACATTTACGTTTCGTGGTATGCTGGCAAATGGAATGAATCTCAATGAGCACGTGGCTATTGTTCCCAGTTGCAAGAGTCTAGCGGCTCACTCTAGTTAGCAATTGGTGCCTGGCTTTAGCATATTGCATTTGCCAATAGGAGCATGTGGGACATGTCCATGCTAATTCGAAGGTGTGAAAATTTCGGTCTTTTTTACAGCTTCTGTTCTCAACTTGCAGACACAGGGCATTTATAACAGCCCACAGCTGCTTGGGATTTGGGACGTGCACAGACATAATTTATAAACAACGTCACCAGAAACAGTAAACAACGTCACCACAAATTGTAAATACGTCATACAAAATGAGGACGTCACAGAAAGTGCTCTGTGTAAGCAGATACCGCTGCTAGTGATGTCACAGCTCCACATCACAATACGTCATTAAACATGGCCGCTTTTCAATAGGCGAACAGAAACCAGTTTTCCGGAGGAGAAAACACCCTACTACTTTCCCGTTTGTTTAATTTTTTTGATTTAACATAGCCATGGCTATGGGAATTTGCTTATTGAATAATGCCATAAGAAGGTAAGCGAAAGTAAATGCCGTATTTGTTTCCATTTTTTGCCGATTCGGGCACGAAAGTGTTTAGTTCCAAATAAAAGGTTTTAACAAGGTTATAAGAGCAAACAACAAGCAAATTCATATAGTTCATATATTTAGCTAGCGATTGATGTAAATTTGGTGAAGCTTCAGTGTCATCTTCTTCTCTGGAAATGGCAATTTTTGCTTTTTATCGAGAGTTTATGGCACCCTTGTTGTACACTCAAACTTCTCTGTTTCTTACCTTTTCCTCTTCGGGTTTGCCTACCAATAATACTTGTTTACTTCCATGAAGTGTTTTGCATAGCCCAATTCGTATTAGAGGCATAATATACTACGAAAATTGGTCAAGTTTCGCGACGGCCATTTTACCGTTATATCTGAGGGCTGAAATAAATACCCTGTGGAAGCTTCAGAGCATCAAACGTAGGCTTAACATGTAGGCAGACACATAAGCGTTTCAACGAGTACCCTTTTGAAAGACCTGCTTCAAGCACGCAGAAGCTACTAAGGTTTTAGTAACCTCTACTGAAAAGCGAAAGATGGTGGAACGCTTTTAAGACTACTTTTTCACATAAATCGCTATAGCAAAACATTTACTAACTTTTCCATGCGGCAGCAAAGACAATTCCTCTCCAAAGCCGAGATCTGTAATATTGGCCCTCAAAAGAGAAACTTCAAGCACCTATAACTTGGGACAGGAACAAAAGCTCTCTTGTGCAGGTATGTTATGGCAGAATCACTTAATTGCGTGGGTTAGTCATGTGCTGTCTCGTGTACTGTAACGTGAACCAGCTACGCGGCTAGCAAGTAAAAGCTTTAGACCTTAGCCAACTTACACAGCATGTTTCGCTCTCGTAATTCTAAGCGTTGGTTTTGGATATTAGCACTTTCTTTGGGAGGTTTGCAAAGAATGAACACCGATTTAAGTACTAACTATATCTTGGAAGGGCTGGTAGGATCCGATGATAAAAGGAATTCACAATCTTTTAACTCGTTTGTTTAGAACAACGGGGCTATGTAAGAACGTATCATGCTGAAAGTTTTGTGGAATAGTGTAAGAAGATCGTGGATACTAGCGATTCACTTGACTTTCTTAGCGTTTGTTGCTCGATTACAACACCCGCCACAAGCAACCTTCCAAAGACGAAGAAGGAGAATATACAAAAAAACGAAGCATGCTGAGTGTAGTTAATAAGGTTTGACCAAGGCTGAGAGCTTTAATCTCATAAACCGAAAATAATAAAGGGTTTGCGTTAATTGTATTGAAACTTCCGTTAACTTCCGTCTCGTGACATCATGTGACTTAGGCCTTGAGAGAAGCCTTCTTCACCAGGCAAATTTCTTCGTAAAAGCCGGAGATCTAGATGGTGGTCCATAACTCTAAAAATTTAAGGGATGATTTCTAAGAGGTAAAGCTAAATTTTCACCGCGTATACTTTTGATTGCTTGTTCCGTTCAGGTTATGTCTCGCTATTTCCTGTCTTGGCCTGGCTTGGAAACCACAAAATGCTGCACATAACAGCCAAGGAATAAAATTTAGAAAGTATACGCGGTGAAAATTTAGATATTGATCTTATGATTATTTTAAACCTACTTTAAGTTTTAAAAGCCACCATCTAGATCTCCGGCTTTTCAACTGAAACTGTTTTCAGTCGTTGCGGCAAACGTCTAATTGTGGAGCTACGGAATACAATTTACAAAGAAAAGAGGTATTGTTACAAAGTAAAAATGTCAGAAAGATTATACATGACATTTTGTGCACATTTTACCGAGTGTCTATGAAGAAAATAGGGGTACAATTAAGATCAACGTAGCGGCGGCCATTTTGACGTTGCCATAAAATCTGCCATAACATACCTGCGTGCTGCCACATGGAAAAGTTGTATCTTCCAGATGGCTCAAAGTTGGCACCAAGAAACTGCCTCTAGCTTGTTCCCTCATGCATCACCCAGCTGAAAACTAAAATCCCAAAGAACATTCAGTTGGTCACAAGCGAGCATGTGATACAGCAACCGTAACGACACAAAACGTCACTAAATCCGGATTTGGTACTCGTATATGCTCGAATATCAGCCTAAATCACAAGATAAATACGTGACTAATAACTTATAGGCACCGAAAAATAATATTTTATCACTATGCAAACCCAGGAGCGTTATCATAACAAATCTGGACATGTCCCACATGCGGAAGGCTTGCTTTATGACACTGTTCTCATATGCATTCTTCAGGCATGAGTTAATTGCCTGCCGCCACGCGCATTTGCAGAAGCAGCCTAGGCGCCCTCCCTACAGTATGTAAACCCAATTTACTTGCAGTAAACAATATTGAACATTATATCTGTCGGGAATGGCATAAAATAGCATAGTTTCCCTAATTAGCTTCAATGAGATGTTACTGACAATAATTTGTACCTCTGATTAAAAGAGGTTGGCCATGGCATAAGTGGAACTGGACTGGGGGTAGGAATGGTTCAACTTTTAAAACCTACGTACTACCATTTTTTTAATTTATTTTTGGCATATATTAATAAATCATTGGCTTAATTAGATCAATGATATGTGGCAGTCGCGAGTAGAAATTAGGAATTAGGTATGTTGCGTAATGTTGAGAAAATGAGTTTCGAATTTCCCTCGCTTTTCTTTAGCCTCTTACTAAAGATATCTAAATGATCTGGGCCTCTATTTGAAGCCTGGAACACGTAGTTTCATACTGTTACTTCCACTAACCTCGCTAGCCATTTCCGAAGTACAAACAAAGGGGTTATTTCTTGTTCGACAGCATGCAAAGGAACGTTTCATCACTAAAATCTGCTAAATGACGCAAGTTTGACACTCAAAGTGAACCTTCCTCTTCTTCTTCTCCTCCTACATCTATTCGAAGTTGTTAGGTATCTCTGCAAGCACTTCAAGACGAGTTGTTCGAAGAAAACCTTGTCACAGTGAGCTTGGCCGATTTCTGGTAGCTTAGCCGTGTTGTAGTCAAAGTTATTGAGGTTTTTAAAAGATAATAAACCTCCCCGATGCTTTGAAAGGTATGAGAAGTATTTGTTTCACTGTCCCATTGTTCTTTACACCCTAAATAGTGCAGTTTTTGCTGGCGCTGTTGAACAGGCAGCCATTTTTTCTTTGCATTCTAGCCACGATCGAGAGCAGAAGAGGACCTTCTTGTGGACCATTTACACGAAATTTGGTGGAGTTTGGTATTCAAACTTTCAGGACTACTATTCCACATATTAAAGAACGTTTTTCTGCAAAAAAGTGACTTTTCATGTCCTGTACCTAATTCCTAATTTCTACTTGCGACTGCCACATATTCTAGTACCTTCTAGTAATTGCTTCCGGTAATGTCCGTTTTAGTCCCAGGAAGAGCATCCTTCCCCTCAATCTGCTCCTTGAAATATATTTTTACATAAAATAGATTTATAGTTAAACTTATTAGTATGATTATTGACTAGGAACAGGGAGAGCCCGACAAATTAGCAATGGAAAATGGCAAAGGGCAACAAACAGGGGCTGACTGTATGGATGGACTGTCGGCTAGTGGGGAGTTCTGGCATCCATTTTTATTGGTCAGTGCAACTGAGATATGGCTCAGAAGCTCCCTTGGAAGCTTTGTGAATATAGGCATGATATGCAGAACTTGTCCATTGACCTGAATTATATTGACTGCGTGCTGGGTATCCCTTTTGAGTTAGCTGTGGTGGCTGCCCCTATTCAGAAGCTGTAAATGGCATAATTGGCTGGCTGAAGAGATGAGGCTTACACTATGTAGTTTGCACATCATGAGCCTGAAAGGCAATAAGGCTCAATTCCTGGAGGCAGACCTTAACAAAGGGTAAAGCTGTCCCTAGCGTAAAAGCTCAATTTAGGTGCTGTAACACTTTGGCTGGGCCAGAATGCATATTCAGGGGGTCAAAAGGGGGGGGGGGTCTGTCTTGGAGCCCTCTGTGGTGGCCAACATGATACTGGTACTCTGAGACTAATGGCCAGACCTGCTGCTGGCATTGTTACATGCTTTGGGTTGTTACCCAGCACCCCACATACATGCGTCTGGATCTGCCATACAATTAACTGTACTCTTGGATTTCTCCAATCAGCTAAAGGGGAATTGGTTGCTCCTCTCCCATGTCTCTCCCAACCACATGGCATCTGTATGTACACAGGGTATTTATAACCATCCAGGAATAAAATGCAAAAATGGCCGTCTTGAAATAGCTTCACGAATTATCGATCATTTCTACGTAGTTGACAAGATTTTCGCCCAGTTCTTCTTACTGGACGAAAATTGTATATATTCCGCACATTCTGTTACTTAACTAGCGATTGTTTCTATTGTCTGAAGGAAGATAGCGAGCTAGGAATACATAGCAGTTTCAGACAAACTTCGCCTCGGTCAAACCTTTAGATCCCTCTCAATTCCCATGAAACAACACGAAAAGACAGAACAAGTGGTGAGCTATCCGAAAATCATTCCGGGCTATAGGTTATAATCTTCCGTAAGAAAGTTATAACCGAAAAACCTGTTTTTTCACCCTTCAAATGGCCAAAAGTTAGCATAAATGGTCCAATTGCGAGAAACTGCTTGATTGTAGCACTATGCCCGTAACGATTTTCACAAACCAAAACATCCTAAGATTCCATCGAAGTTGGATTTGGTGAGATTCAAAGGCATCTGAGGTCTAACCAAGTAACATTATCTTCGCCCTCAACAAAACTGCCATTTTCGTGATGTTTCACAGATATGTAGGCATAGCGTCACAAAAGTCGCCTTTTTCTCCCATTCTGTTGATACATGAAATTTCATACGTCATCTGAAAGACGGCAAATGATGCATTGAAAACAGCCGCTAATTGATGACGTAAAAAACAAGCACCGCCCACAATCAGAACAAGCAACAGACGGTTATAAACACCCTGTGCACTGCAAGCTGGGTGTTGACCACTTCACATGTGGGACATGTCCACGCTAATTCAGAGGTGTGAAAATTTCGGTCTTCTTTGCAACCTTTGTTCTGAACTTGTAGAAGCTTCAGAGCATCAAACGAGGGCTTAACATGTAGGTAGAAGCATAAACGTTTCGAGAATTACCATTCTAAAAGATCTGATTCATTCGCAAAGAAGTTCGTATGGTTTTCCTAACCCCTATTAAGAAGCGAAACGCTTTCGGCGCAAGATGGTGGAATGCTCCTAAGACTATTCAATCACGTAAATCGCAATAGAGAAACAGTTACTAGCTTTTCCATGCGGAGGCATTGACAATTCCGCTCCAAAGCCGTGATCTGTAAAAATGACCCTCAAACAGCAAAATTCAAGCTGTTGTAACTTGCAACAGGAGTAAAGGTTCTTTTGCCTCCGCATGGAAAAGTTGTATATCACAAATGGCTCGAAGTTGGCACCTATAAACCGTCTCCAGCTTGTTCCTTCACTTTGCGCTCAGCCGAAAAGCAGAATTTCGAAGGACATCCAGATAGGTCACAGGCCAGCATGTGACAAAGTTAAACGTGACGACAGAAAATGTCACTGAATGCGGATTCGGAATTTGTATACGCCCGAATATCAGCCTGAATCACAAGATAAATGTGTGACTAATCACTTGTAGGCGCCGAAAAATAACATTTTATCACTATGCAAACTGGGAAGCTCTATCATAACAAATCTGGACATGTCTCACATGCGTTGCCTCCTTTTTGCAGTAGCTGTGTAGCAGTGGGAGCTGCTAACCATAGGGAACGTAGTGGATTCTGCCTGTCTTGTAAACTCTGTCAGCAGATTATGGGGGTGGGGGGCTGGCCTTGAGGTTGCCTGAGTCTCTTCCAGTTTGGTGGGACCTGCTGCATGCTGCTTTTGCATACTCTGTGATTGTCTCTGACAACATACACAAGTGCTTGCTGCGTGTTGCCTGTACCTAGGCTGGTCCCTACATATGCCAGCACCTCAGTAGGCCAGGTCCTGTGATACTGTACTGTACCCACAAAGACTGCTATAGCCTTGGCTGGTATACTTGGCTCAGCTACGGTACAATAAGCTTGTTTCTGCCTGTGCATGTGACTGGTGTCCCTGTCCATACCGCCTAGTGTCTACCGTGGCTGCTGGCCTGCCCACCTATGCATGTCATGCCGGCCCATGTCAAATTATGCCCGGCAGGCTGTTGACTTGCCCCTCCTTTACTTGCTCATGCTGAATTATGCCTACCAGGGCCGCTGTCATGCCCCTCACAGGTCTACCCATGTGCATGTCAAATTTTGCCTGGTAGTCTGCTGGCCTGTCCCTCCTATTATGCCTGATATGCCTGCCCATGTTGAGTTACACGTGCCCAGGCTGTTGGCCTTCCTCGCCTGTGCCTGCCGTACATGTGCCTGTCCGTATCAATTTGTGCTTGCCAGAGATGCTGTAGCCCCACAACCTAGTTGTATGTTACCCCTAAAATTGATTGCAGTAGTCACCTGTAAAATACAGTGGAACCTCTCTATAACGGACACTTTGGGGACTGAAAAACAGTTTGTTATAAAGAGGTTTCCACTATTCAGAGGTTGTTTTATATACATGGCAATCCATTCAGACCCACAAGAGCAGTTTGTTATAGAGAGGTTTCCGCTATTAGGGGAGTTTGTTATAAGAGGTTCCACTGTATAGGCATGCAAGAGTGAGGGAAGAAGACCAACGGAGGTGTGGGAGACGGTAGTGCTGTCAACACTTAGGATCTGCAGGGAGTGGAGCCATTGCCAAGGCAGCATTGCCTTGGTTTTGGAGCACTATAGCACCTGGGGCCTAATGTAGTAAGGATTTGCTCTCGATCAAAGTGATGCAGATGGCCGTTGGTCTAGCCATGTGAGGGTTAACTTGTGAATTGGGACTGTCTCGAAACTCCACCAAACCTAGAGTGCATACACTGCTGCCAATGTGGGTGTGCCTACTCCATGCATACACTAACATAGCTTGGCTTGTCCAGCCCGTACCATGCCCTTGCGTATATAACATGCTCCTACCCTATACCCAGGCCTACCGCATTCACTAACCTGTACTGATTAGGTGTCTACCACGAGTAGGTGCCAACCATGCCTGCATGCTTTGTCCAACCTTGCGCCAGACATGTACATGGACCCGTATGCACCCCACAGCTGCAAGCCAGTCCTTAACCTGCCTAGTCTGACGTAACCAGACCCATGCTCGCCGTGACTGACGTCACAACCCAAACTCCTAGCCGGCCGGAGCCATGTGCCCATACCGGCTGGGAGTTTGGGTTGTCAATAGCAGGGATTGAATGTCCTTCGACTTTGAGGGATACTTTTACGGAGGTATAAACTATAAATATACAGACTCTACAGTCAGTCCCATCTCTTGAAATCTTCTTTACTGATCAATCATTAAAGCTATTTGCGGCAATACACATAGGACAGCACTTGTACCACACCTTGCAAATTGCTTACTACAAATGGTCAAATGCTAGCAGTAGAAGAGCAACGATTATACTTTTGCCGAAGCCCGTGGGAAGTCTAACAAATACATCGTTGCCTTCCAAGACTGCCTTTAATCGCCTGCTGTTGTTCTTGCTTCAATGCATCAAATCCAGTTATGAGTTTGCTAGAAGATTATATACTGGATTGATTCGTCTATCATGGAACCAGCTGTCGCCATATCGTGCAGATCAGTCGTTATTTCCTATTAAGCGCAATATACGATGTTAGAGTCCGTATATGTATAGTTTACAGTACAAGTCAAAAGTAACTCCCAGTTTCTGCAGGCACAGTGACGGGAATCTGCAGAAATTCCGCGTAAGTCTTCGATGATCACCGCGGTTAGCAGAGAGGAAATCTGCGGACTGATAATTTCACTTCCGTGTACAAACGCAGATAATTAGTGGTCGCTGTATTTATCCGCGGTCGGCATCAAAGTACTAGATAAACAAACGAAGTTGAATGCAAGCTTTGATTATTAGAATTCACAAGACAAATATTATCGTACAGAAATCTCGAAACAAAATAATGGTAATAGTAATAATAAAATATATTTAATAAGAGTCTAATGTCCAGAAGGGCCGCCACCGACTTACAACACAACAGGAAGGACTTTCTGGAGATGGTCAATGTACCGCGAACACAATTCTGGCGTCATCCTCCCCCAGTATTCCTTGATACCTGCCTTCAATTCCTCAAAGTTCTTTGGTTTGACCCTGTCTCGCAAGAAAGTCTTCATTGAACCCCAAACCATTTCTATTGGGTTTAAATCCGGACTTTCTGCTGGGCTTTTCCACCAATTGATGTTATTAGCGTTAAAATAGTCTCGGATATAGCGGCTAGTGTGCTTTGGGTCATTGTCCTGGTAGAGACAATGTCCTGCCGGATACACTTCCCGAATGAAGGGCAACAGAGAAGCGGTCAAAATATCAGCATATCTGACGGCTGTCAGGGTACCATCGAAGATGACTATCTGAGTCGCTTCTCTCTTTGAGATCCCTGCCCAGACATGAATCTTCTGCGGGTGCTTGTGCTTGCACTTAAGCTTTCTTGCAGAGCCTTTCTTCCTATAAGACCTTCGTCTATGTCAGTCCAATTGCACAGTGCATTCGTCTGTGAAGATAACGTCATCAAACATTTTGCCTTCATCGAGCCTTTCCTTGCACCACTCGAGCCACTTAGCTTTGTTGCCTTCTCGAATGGCTTGACAATAGTGTACAGTACTGAAGGTCCATCCCAGGTCTTTTCTGGCTCTCGCAAGTGTCCTTTTAGAGTAACCGCAATGTCTTCTTCCGAAGCGGGCGATCATGAGATCCAGTAAGTCTGCAACTGTTAGTTCATCATTCTTTTGCATCTTTTTCTCGATAAACAGCTGATGGGACTTAGGTATCATAGTAGGCCGGCCACTTCTAGGGAGACTCTGGGTGTGTCCGGTTGTCCTCCACTTTGCAATAGTAGCCGCTATTGTTTTCCTTGTCGTCACAATTCCTTCCAAAGCAAGGGTTCGTTCCAGTTCACTTAGCGTTAGCTTTCTGTTCTCCATAAATATAGTCACAATTCTCTGTCTCTGATAAGTGGACAAAGGCATCTTGAAATTCTCTTCTCTGATCGATCGATGAATATAACTTGATTCTGAATCAATGGATGTTTGGCTCTAAAAATTATACCTTCTTTAGGGGGATACCACCATTCTAATTCGTCCATCAAATCATAGATTCAGTCTGCCTATCACCTCGGATATCTGCAGAATTCCGAGGTGTAAATCTAAGCGGACCTCTGTGTAGTGATATACCCTCTAGCTATGATTTGATTGGATCGTCTAAAAACCTTGTTATCCCTCCTATACCGTATAAAGTCGAACTACCAAGTGAAAACCATTGTATTGGGATAAAGTGAAGCAGTTAAATATGTCGAGTTATCAAGGGTTTTCAAAATGTCGGACAAAGTAATGGTGGAGTGGATTGGAGAGCGTTCGAAAGGGAAGAGGCCGTTGGTGAAGTGCAGTGATGTGAAGCAAGGGAAAGTGTGCAATGGAGAGAAAGTCAAAGTTGTGTGGGGCAAGTCAAAGAAACTTTTCGATGCCATCATCGTTGCAAGGGAGTGCGGATTTCTATCTCCCGACATTCCACAACAGAAGTCTGCCACGCCTCCAACCGCTACCGAAGACTTCAGCTTTGAGCTCGGAAGTCCTGGACCCGTTAGATCATCCAGTAGTGCTACGCAACCTGAGCAGAAACCGCTCACATTGGAGGATATTCGTCCGCTCTTCTCTCATATAGAGGAAAGGTTTTCTACTATAAGAGATTCTGTTGACGGACTATGCGCTCGACTTGTTGCCAGAATGGACAAGATGGAAGATTCTATCGCTGCCCTAGGCGATCGCCTAGATAGCTGTACTACTATGGTAACGGCAACACTGGCCTTGTCAGACGATACACAGATACAGAGAAATATCCCCGGTACTCCAGTGGCTTGGGTGGAGCCTGAACGTCCTATAGTGCCTACTGCCACCCCCCTACAGGATGTTACTAGTATTGCCAGACCAACAACCAATGATGCCTTACCCGAGGAATTGGTACTGGAATGCTTACAGTCTTGTAAGACTCTGAGGAACCTGGCTGCCCGACTTTCTGCTCGAGTTTTTACTGATGCTGAGAGAATCGTGAGTAACTGCCGGGGTATGGTAGGCAAGAAAGCCCTTAACCAGCTCAAGGTGAGGGCCATATTCGGTACCTGCATCCAGAAGTACCCCCTGGAGAGAATGGAAACCGTGGCAGGCGCTGAGAAGGAAATGAGAACAGCGATAGAACAGGGCTGCAGAAAGCTTATGCCGTGACGTCCTCTCAATAACTAGCTCTATTTGTTATTATTGTCTTTATTATGCTATCATGACGTTTGTCTATTATTATATGATGATTTCTTATAATAATAATATTATTCTTTTTATAATGACTCTTTTCCTTAAATTTGTGAACATGTCTAATAAATATTAGTGTGTTGCATGAGTTGATGATTTTCTCAGCCTCTGAATGATCAAACTGTATGTTAGCAAGGTTTCCGTGGATGTTGTTAGCGCAGTTTTCCGCGAATGTTAGCGCAGTTTTCCGCGGATGTTAGCACGGTTTTCCGTGGATGTTACTGCGGTATTGCGCAGATGACAGCGCAGTAATCTGCAATTAACAGATTCCGAGGTATGTGGGGAATTGCGGAAAACCGGGAGTTACTTTTGACTTGTACTGTACCTTCGTAAAAGTGTCCCTCAAAGTCGAAGGACATTTCCCGGCTGCTGAATAGCTAAGTCTCCAGATCCATATGCATTTTCGCCTTCCAGCCGGGGGTGACCATGGACGCAGTCTTGCACTGCACAGCGATAATGGGTCTGGCTACGTCAGACCATATAATAATAATTATAGAACATTTTATATTATCTATGGTCAGAATATAACCTATATTAGTCCAGACAGCTGGACCCATGCATGCACGTTCATATACATAAGTGTCAACGGTGGGAAAGGGACATGCATTCCCTTCTCCGCGCTGTCAGCCCTTATGTACGAATGTGTACGTGTCCATGCAGCTGGCTGGACTAAGACCTACCTGCGCAAATTATGTTACAAATTATCATGCAAGAATCACATGTCTATATTACTGTTGCAAGCACTACGACAGAATTATATAAGTAATCTTAATAATAGATGTGGCACTGCATAATAATATGCTTACAAAAAATTATGTATAATGTTGGGCATTTATATAATAATAGGCATATAAGTAATTATAAACATTTAAATCATATCAAAAAAGGAACAGCAATTACATATACTTTATAATGTCTTATTTCAACAGAGGAAAATCTGCAAACTTACTGAAAGTTATCTTTTGGTGTTTACATCCTCAGAAGTTAACAAATTTTTGATTCTTTGTTTGGCACGTTTTCCAATGTGTGATCCCATTCCACTGCTAAGCAAAGCAGCCTTTTGCTTTGGAGTGTATTCCTACATATTTGTAAGTAATTCATGTATACCATAATACTATACAAAAGCACTTCATCTAGGAACATGGTTATTACTTTGCAACTTTACTATTGTGAATCCAGGTTTATCGAGAGAAAACTAAAACATATACATACCCATATAAAAAACATTGAAAATGGAAAATGATGTAGGGGTGAAAAATTTAATCATCAAAAATCATTGGAACAAGGTCAGCTTTATTGCACAGAGCTGGACAGGCATAGGGATAGGTGGGCATAGGACTAGTCATACATGGGGCTAAATGAGCATAGGGATAGACAGAGCTTGGTTGGACTGGGCAGTGTGCAAATTCCTACATCCCACAGCTATAACGAGAGATGCAGGAATTTGCACACTGTACCCAGTCCAGCCCTGTTTATCAAACAACCCTACCTTGTTTTGATTGCTTTTCAACAATTAACAATTTTTCATCCCAGCATCTTTCCCTTTTAAATGTTTTTATATGTTTTTTTATAAGGAGAAGAAGAAGATTGAAGCTATAATCCAAGGTGACTATTCTCACTATGTAAATTATTTAAAATGTAGCACATAAATGGCATCTAAAAGGCTCTTTTATACTTATATCTATCAAAACACTGTGGGAAAAGCCTAAGAAGTAGTTAATGAAACTCCAAAACTAACTGAGTTTTTAGGGAAAACAAGGTCAGGCCCAATGTATGGGTAGCCATGTTATTTCTGTGTCAACCCTACAATGTCATACAATATAATAGTGACCAAAATAGATACTGAGTTGAGTCTCTGGATACATACACTAATCCACAGACAAAGCTTTGGAAAAGCATGTGAATCACCACGTTGTATTTGTAGATGTTGAACAATAAGGAATGAAAGGGTTTCTTCCTCAAAGACACCCATGGTCTCCATGGCCAATGGAATGAAGTGATGAGACTGCATCAATTCAGCATATATCTTACGCTTGATCTTGGCTAACTCATCAGTAACAGGACCAGCAGAAAAACAGGATAGAGGGATATTCAAAGGGGCAAAGGTGCCATGACAAGTCATATCCCAAACAAAAACAAGTGCCCAGCTACTTGACCATGGAATGATTGTTACTCTGTTCAGTCTTCTGCCATTGCCATGATATTCGTTTATTTCTGTCTTTCTTCTTTGTATGTTTCTTTTCTCCAGCTATATACACATAGCCAAAAAGTCCAGACACAAACTAACAAGAAATTTGAATGTATAAATTACGTGGGCCACCTATGACCCTGGAAACTCACATCACTTGGAAATTGTAGTTATTGACAAAATTACAATAACACTTCAAAGAACTCTTCACCAATGAAATGAGCAGCAAACACACAAATTTATCTTTCATTTAAACAACAATGGTGAAAATTGTTTCCTGTATCCGCAAATATTCGTATCCGCAAAAGAAAGCGGAAAGGTTTGTATCTGGGAGTGTTTCATCATCGTGTAAACAGCTGTTTCATTGTTTGTCCACGGTAGAAGAAGCTGGATTGTCGTATTAATCACTGCCTTTTTGGCTCTCTTGTCGACTTTGATTAGCGTCTATTCGCTTGCCTACAAATCTATAGTGCTCCAGAGTGCCTACTTTCTGTGTAAGAGGCAAAGACTAATGTACTTTGCCTTGTTTTCGACCCTCAGAAGGCACTTGATACGCCAAAGATGGTTAAATCAAACTAGACTAAGAGCATTACTACTCTCCCTTGCCCGATTTCTTACCCAGACTGCTTGCATGCAATGGCAATATTTGGGAGTGATTACTGCCTTTGTTATCTTGTCTGGACGATGAGGGAAGTCTTCTAGCCTTTCATATGCTGATATTTATCAGCAATTTTGGCCACGTGTTTGGCGATGTGGTCTCTAATTTCGTCATACTTAATTGTTTCTAATTAATCCTCAGTCAAGGTACTCTGACATTTTCTCGGTCATAACGTTATGATCAAACACTATGTTGAGGAGAAGCTCGGCATCGTCGATCCGTCCACTGAGGAAAACTTCTCACACTTAGCAGACATAGAGGTGACTAGCTGAAGTTCTTTGCAAGTTATACACCTGTACCTCTTGAAATAAATTATACACATCGTATGGGATGGTTATTGTGATCTATCATCACCAGCGTTGTGTCTATTTACTGTAGATCATAGCAGAAGACTAAACCTTTGTCATCAGCCATTTCATTTTTTGTGACAATATCCGGATATGATTTTGCCACTGCAGAAATCGGTTTCACAAACAATCGTTGTCATGTAAACGCAGCCTAAAGCATGAGTTAAATGATGGGAGGTGGAAAAGGAGAAGAGTTAGGTGAAATAGGCAGGAGAGCGAGAATGAGAAGAAAGTCAATTAACATCAATTGAGCCAAATGAAGCTTTCTCCTGGAAGCAAGTGTAGACAGACCAAGTTCCTTATGAGCAGCAAAAGCAGAGAAATTCCTATTTTTATGGAAAATTATGCAGCAACCGAAGTTAAGAAGAGTTTCCAGACAAAGGGATTGCTTTTTTGTGTAGCCAGACCAAACAATGTCACAATAATCAAAGGAGGCAAGAATGTAATATTTTAGGAAAAGAACCAGTTAATTGCTAATCATCACACCAAGGAACTTGATGCAATGGACTGCTCAACAACATTTCTGTCAACACTTAACCGAATGCTACCCTCTGTGGCACGTCTGCTAGAGTGAATCAGCATACTCTTAGTTTTAGAAGTGTTGAGTGTAAGTCCATTCTTTTGTAGCCCTGTGTTGGACAGATTGAGACAAAATTGGAGGGGAGACTGAAGGGTGGCGATGTTGTCAATGACTATGTAAGTTGTCGTGTCATCAGCAAAAAGAACAGTGGAGCCTGAAGGAATAACTGAGGTAAGGTCATTGATAAAAGCTGAATACAGGGAAGGACCACGCACAGAACCTTGAGGGACACCAGCAGAAGGAAACCAGGAGCAGAGAAAGAATTAGCAACATGAGTAACATGGTATCAACTGGAGAGATAAGGTCGGAACCAGGAGATAGCAGAAAGAGGAAGGCCAAGATTAGTAAGCCTTGAAAGGAGAAGATTGTGGTTGACAGTATCAAAAGCCTTGGAAATGTCCAGGAAGACTACTCCTAAATGCTTCTTGGCGTCAAGCACCTTGTACCACTTGTCAAGGCAGTGGAGAAGCAGTGTCTGGGTGCAATGCGATGACTGGAAACTAGATTGAAAAGGATACAGTAGATTGTCCACCTCAAGGTGGCTACATAGCTGATGTCAGACATGCTTCTCAATAATCTTACTTGGTAGCAGAGAGATGGGACGGTAGTTGGATGGGGTGGCTCTATCTCCACCCTTGTGGAGTGACTTAATGGATGTACATTTTCAGGAAGATGGAAAATGGGAAGAGTTGATGGAAGAGTTGATAATGGAGGAGAGAGGATAGCAAATAACAGAACGATCAGCAATGAGAGCCGAGGAAGGAAGACCATCAAGACTAGTAGCACACCTATGTTTAAATGAAGCTTGAGTTAAATTCGTTCACGCCATTCAGGGGTTGTGGGAGAGAGTGATAACAAGGATGTGGAGATGGATGCGACAACAGGTGGTGACTCGTAGGTTGGAGGTGGAGATACAGTTGGACAACTGACTGTTCAAAGTGTGAGTTGAGGGTGTTAGCAATGCAGATGGTGTCCGAATTAAATGAAGACCAGTTATCAGTAGTTGAAGAGGAAGTGCAACGTTTGAGTATATTTCCTAACTAGCCTATGGAAGCAATCAAATTTAGCCTTTCGTTGAAGCCACACTATTTTGTTACATTAAGCCTTAAAATGGTCCCAAGAAGAACAAGAAGGATTCCTGTGGCAGAAGTGAAATAGTCTACTGCGTCTATCCATTTCTTTCAATATCTCCATAGATATCCATGGGGAAGGGTTCTTCTTAACTTTTGTAGTCTTCACTGGAGCATGATCATCTAGTGATCATCGCTAGTGAACATCATGCAGGTTGAAAATCTCTACTTTATCATCAGGGTCATCAAATATGTCTATGATTGACCTAGGAACAGATGAAAGGTCAGATGCAAAACTGGGCACTGAAAAGTTCTTGAAAGTACGATGAGTGATGAGGGTGGGTTGCATGGTTGGGGTGGAAGCGTTAAGCCGGAGAAGCACAGGCAGGTCAGTGAAAGAATAGTCAAGAACACTTGATTTAGAGATAGAAACATCTTGAGTGGTGAAGAAGAGGTTCAGCAGAGAACAGAAGATTGGTAGTAACAAGTTGGGACATTAATTGGTTGGATGAGTGAGTGAGATGTAATGAATTGTTGAAACGACTCAGAAAGTGGCTTACTGAGATCCAACAGGTTGATATTAAAATCACCACAAGCAACAACATATTTCTTATTCAACATCATTTTCTCAATATTATCGTACACATCGTTCACAGAACGATGAAGCACCAGGAGGATGATAAAAACGACCGACAGCAAGATAAGGATGGAATAAGGATGGAAGTAACCAAGCCTAACAGAGACCCATAGAGATTCAACACCAGAAGAAGACCTATCACAACTAAGTACTGCAAGGCAAACTGTCAGCACAATAGATAGCAACTCCACCACCATTACAATTGCGATCAAACGTGAACAAATTGTAACCTGGGATATGAACTTCACCATCATCAACAGAACAGTCCAACCACGTTTCTGAAAGGGCCAATATGTGCGGACATTCTGAGGACACAAAGGCAGAGAGATATCATGAAAATGACAAATGAGGCTACGGGTGTTCGCGTGAATCACTACCAAAGGATCTTTGTTCTTGTTCTTGGCAACATCGCTCACAGAAGCTGCAGGGCCAGGGTTCTTCTCCATGTCTCCAGACTTCAGCAAAGTGGTTTTCTGTTGTCCATGAATCTCTCCAGCAATTGCAATGACAATTGTCATTGGATTTTATTCCTGCACTCACAAAGGTGCGAAAACACACTTTGGGCATGGTAACAGGGCTGCAGTGATGTTGATGACTCCGTTGGTGCAACCAGAAGTTGAATAACAACTATCCTCAATACTGTTGCAGGCTAAAGTATAAGGTAGAGTGCCCTAATTCTGAACAGTCCCTAATTTTGAACATAGTAGTCTCCTAGTCGACACAAAATGATCTAGGTTTCATTCTTCAGTAGCTGTTATGTCCTGTATTAGTGCTAAGAAATGCCAGGCTTTTAAATGTCTCTAACTCTATTTCCTGAAACTTTTAAATGTCTCCAACTCTATTTCCTCAGGAAAAGGTGGTGTTCAGAATTATGGAATGTTCAGAATTTGGGCACTCTACCTTACACATAAAAAATGAAAGGGTCAATCCTACAAGGGTCTGATACATTTTGTTGCTCAAAGACGCCATCTTGATTTTCATGTATTCAATCAATCTAATTTGCCCTATGTAAGTCTAATATCTGACACCTGCCAAGTGTGCACTTCAACAATGTTCATTTCAAGTTACATAACAATACAAACAAACCTTGTGGGATTCCATCCAATTTGTAATATCATGCTCAGTAAGATAATATGCTTTAACATACTGCTCAACAAAATCCTGCCCTGGTATATGACTGGAAGAAATAATCAGATCAATTGACATAAGTAGACATTAAAAGGGAACACAATTTTAAGCATTCACAATTGCTCACTGGAATTCAAGAATGGCTTTCAACTTTGTTACAAATTGCTGATAGTCCAATTGCATTAATGCACGCCCTTCATTACTGCAAGATTTCACTTGTGAAAAGCTACATAGGTAGATACACTTAAATTATTTCAGCCGTCAACAAAGTAGTCAACTAAGTGCAAGACATTAGTGCAATCTACTTCACATGCATGATATTACAAAGCATTAAATATGTAGCATTAACTTCACTCAATATTAGTTTCAAGACTCACCCATCTACAAAGGTATGATTAATTCTGTCAATCCCTTCATTCCAAATAATACGCTTTGCTTCCCTTGGTACTTGTCCATATCTAGCAGAAGAAATGATTCCGCAGCCAAATATATCAATGAAGTTATCCCTACCTAACAGATTTTAGAATTTAGAAATTTAAATATAGCAGCTCAAAAAATGCAGATAAAGGTTTCATCTAACAATGTGTTCACTCACAAATGATATTGTTCCAATTCCAATTACCATACTTTATGGAGTATATGTGGCAGTTTTGATACCTAAATTTACTGGTGAATATGGGGTACAAGTTACGCGGTGGATGCAACCTACATACATACGTACTGGATGTTCTGTCACTATAAGTTCTGTTTTATACATGCTTGCAGTGTTACTGAATGAAAATGTCTGCTACACGAAGAGAAAGAACTACAAAGTTAAGTTTTGGACAATAAAATTAGCATTTGCTAAAGAAAAAAGGCAATAGTACAGCAAAAAAGCTTGAATTTTGTACCAATGGAAAACTTGTACGTGATTGTACGAACGAAGAAGTGACGGTCAATAAAATGCCCAAAACCAAGCATTCTAGTTGTCTTAGTAGAACGTCACAATAGCCTGAACTAAAAGAGTGCTTTTTGATGATCCTGTGAGGTAGTATAATACATACTGTATTGATCATAATTATTGATACCACAAAAAGTGTGTAACCTGTGTACACATGTGTACACTAGGGTATATGGCTGTGTAAAGTCCTACACGAACTAATCAGCAACACATTAACACTGTCGACTTGATAATACTGTGTTCATTTTCAGCTCAAAGAACTGCTAGACTTAGTAAAATGTTGGGACTCAAACCACCTTATTCTGCCAGAAAAACTAGGAGCAATGTCAAAGAATGAGAGTTTTGTCTAACTGGATAGACATAGGTAAACAAGATTCACACAAGAATGAGAAACACATCGCCAACAAGTAAAATATGGAAGTTGGAGTTATCGGTAAGGCTAAACTTAACAGAAAACTTTACAGAGCTGTGCTAGCAATCCTTGGCCTACTCAATGATAAATCCACTTTCTGTGTGTGCACATGTGCGTCTTTACATATCTTTACATGGGAATGAAGATTAATTGTAGCAAAACTAAACTGATGCCTGTTGGAAAATTGTCGGAGGATACCCTTCCAATTTGTCTAAATAATGAAGAAATTCAAGAAGTCTGCAACTTTGAGTATTTGGGGAGCATCCTAGAATCAACTTGTAGTGTAGACAGGGAAGTGGACAGCAGACAACAGAAAGTGGGAACAGTTTATCAGATGTGGAGACACAAAGCATTTAGAAGTCGTAAGCTTAGCATAGCAACTAAGGTACAGGTGTTCCAATCAATGATGCATGATGTCGGTCTTTCTCTATGGTGGGGAGACATGATCTATGAATCAACAGAATGCAAGGAAGCTGAAGACATTCCAGATGAGGTGTTTAGGGGATATTTTAGGGTTCACTCTGCTGGACAAGAAGAGGAATGAAGACATACTGAGAATGACAGGTCAGCCACCCATTGAGATCGAATTGAGGAAACAACGTTTGCAGTGGTTTGGACATGTGCAAAGGATGGGTTGTGAGAGGACACAGAAGAGAGTTTTTAGATGTAGACCAGTGGGGAAGAAAAGACAACCTGGGGGAGTCAGTTTACGTTGAGTGGACACTATCAGCAGAGACCTTTCATGGACCCAGCTTGAGGATTGGACAGATGTGGTGACGAACAAACGAACATGGAGAGGTATCATTATTCAGCTATGTTGGCCAGATATGCGAGGGATAGTAGATTAATCTTGATCTCCCAACTTCCATGTGGATAAGGTGTAAATAAGAAGTGTGTGTGTGTATGTGTGTGTGTGTGTGTGTGTGTGTGTGTGTGTGTGTGTGTGTGTGTGTGTGTGTGTGTGTGTGTGTGTGTGTGTGTGTGTGTGTGTGTGTGTGTGTGTACATGCGTACATGTGTGTATGTATATGTGTGTGTGTGTGTGTATGTGTGTGTGTGTGTTTGTGTGTGTGTGCATTCGTGTGTGTGTGTGTGTGTGTGTGTGTGTGTGTGTGTGTGTGTGTGTGTGTGTGTGTGTGTGTGTGTGTGTGTGTGTGTGTGTGTGTGTGTGTGTGTGTGTGTGTGTGTGTGTGTGTGTGTGTGTGCATGTGTGTGCAGTGTTGGGGGTAACTAAATACCAAAGTAATATATTATGTAATATTATTACTTTTGCAGGAATTAACTAATATAACTAAATATCTGTCTTGCAACTAGTAATATATTACAAATAGCTCTGTGGTGAGAGTAACGCATTACCACATTCTGACACTAAGTAAGTTTGTGGCTATAATAATGGTTATAAGTAAAAGCAGAGCTTCTGACATCAAGGACGCCACAGAATTGCTAGTAAGATGGTCACATTATTAGTGCTCTGGGCTGTACTACATCTGCAGTATACCAGCAGATATTGTTTTGGTTGTGAAATCTACTACATTTGTTGCATAAATGGCCCAGTTTGATTTTAATATTCAATGATTCTACATGCTAAGTTGATGTTCACCTTTAGGCGGGCTAAAATTGTCTCTGGGATGCAACTTGGAGGTAATTTGCGGGAGCAAATGTAATCTGTAATATTATTACTAGTTACATTTATTACTGAGTAATATGTAACTGTAACACATTACAAGTTTTCATAGTAATATGTAATATGTAACGAGATTACTTTTCAAAAGTAACGACCCCAACACTGGTGTGTGTGTGTGTGTGTGTGTGTGTGTGTGTGTGTGTGTGTGTGTGTGTGTGTGTGTGTGTGTGTGTGTGTGTGTGTGTGTGTGTGTGTGTGTGTGTGTGTGTGTGCATGTAGGTGTGTGCGTGCATATGCATGCATGTGTGTGTATGTACAGTGGAACCCCTCTAATCCGGACACCTAGGGACTGCCTCAATTTGTCCTGATTATAGGGGTGTCCTCATTTCAGAGGTTCTAATACTAGAATTTATCAAATATGGTTAAATAAATAAATAAATGAGGTACACAAGTGTATATAATTGATAATACAGATGTAGCAGACTTTTAAGCCTAAAAAGTGCAGATAACTAGGATAATTTTAAGTTGATCATATTAACACAACAACAGTATATAGGTACTAATAAAATTGGATGCCTAAGATCATGGATTGAAGTAGTCCAATAGTGTAGTCTGTTTTTTCGTCTTTGTAGAGCACTGCAGACGTGAGACAGTGCTGACCAGGCTACAGCATTCTGTGGCTTCTTCTGTGTAACTGAAAAAGTCCAAATAATGATGAACATCCCCAAGAGTGACGATCACCTCACGCAAATTCTTTAGTTTTGGTGGAGGAATCTCCTGCTCCTCAGTCTCATCTTCAGAATCACTAGCAGTGATGGTGACTGAATTATCAGTTTCATCTTCTGTGCTTTTTTGTGTTCTCACAGATTGTAAAAAATCTTCTTCCCATTTCTCATTGTCTAATTCACTGCATATTGGTACATCACAATCTGCAGAAGCCATCTCCACCAGTGAGCCAGGTTCAGGAATGTGCAACTGATCAGCCAGACTTCGTAACTCCTGAGCATCAGCTTGCTCCATGTCGTCCCTTCCATCAAGATCACCAAATGGATCCTCTTCAATACCACGTCTTACTACGTTGAATGACTGATCTAAAACTCCAGCCCGTCGAAAGCACTTTGTGATGATATCGCTGCTCACTTTCTTCCAAGCCTGTGATACCCACCTGAGAGCTTGTAGGACTGTGACCCTCTTAAGGATCTCTGATGCTGATGTACACTCTTCCATAACAGAAAGAACATGTTGCATCAACAACTTTCTGTAGTGCACCTTAAAATTGTTGATTATGCCTAAATCCAGAGGTTGAAATTTGGATGTAGTGTTGGCTGGCAGAAAGACAATCTTGATGTTACTGAACTTCTCACGCAAGTCTTCAGGATGGCAACCTGCATTATCCATTAGGAGCAGTACAGATCGACCACTGGATCGAAGGCGCCGATTAAGAGATGCAAGAAGATCTCGCATGATTTCCCCTGTCATCCAGGATTTAGGCTGATGATAGTAACGCACAGGTAGAGATGACTTGTTAATTCCTTTGAAGCAGCATGGGTTTTCAGATTGCCAGATCACTATTGGCTGTGATTCAGAAATTCCACATGCACTCACAACAAATGCAATGGTAACTCTGTGCTTGCTTTTTTCCCACCCTTGCATTGTTTCTTTATTTTGCACAGACCTTTGTCTGGAAGTGTTTTCCAAAAACATGCAGTTTCATCCAGGTTCCAAATATCTTCTGCACCATAAACTGCCAGTATCTCTGGGAGCCTTTCCTTCCACGATTCCACAGTGTCCAATCGGACATCACCTGACTCTCCACATATAGTTTTCTGTTTAATATTATTTCTGGTCTTCCACCTGTGCAACAAGCCATTTGATGCCTTAAAGTCTTTATGTCCTAGGCACTCTGCTAACACTTTGGCTTTTTCAGCCAATAAAGTCCCGTCAGGAAACAAGTTCCTCTGAACAGCCATCTGATACCATTCCAACAATTTGTCGTTGACATCAGAGTATTCTGAGGTCCATGCCTTTTTTTGAGCAAGGCAAGCTGTCTCGTTGGCATTGGACTCGTACAAATCCTTGATTTGTGCTTTGTTCTTCAAGATTGTACTAATCTGCGTCTTCCCACAATTAAACATTTCAGATAATTTCCGAATACTTAGTTTTGAATCTTTCTCTACAGATAATACTACCTCATATTTCATTTTTAGCGTTAAGCTGTTCCTTTTCGCTACAGATTTAGATGAAGACAACGCGATAGAGGCGGCCATCTTGTACTCGCACGTGGCAACATAAACGTGACTGCACTTCGCGCAAAATGGCAATCCAGGAAAGCTCTCCTAGTAATGTAGAAATTTCGTCATTCATCAGAGGTTTTCACGCGTACAAGGAACAGTGGACCCCCCATATTGGTGAAGAGCTAATGCTTGAAAGAGAACCAGGAAACATAAGGACAAACTTGCAGTTGCTGTTATCAAGTCAGGAACAACGGTGGGGCACGTCCCGTACAACCTTGCCCCAGTCTTTTCGCACTTTTTGTCCAGACTGGATCACTCAGGCTCGGTAGAAGTCACTGGGAGCAAAGTGAACAGGGGAGGAGGTTATGGGTTGGAAATTCCGTGCAAGTATCGACTGTCGGGGTCGCCACAAAACATTCAAAGACTGAAAAAACTGTTAGATAACATTTGAAATTGATGTGTCCGCAATACTGTGTATTCTTCTGTATTGTTGGTATCATTTGGTTCTTACTACACCTGTCCGCTTTACGGTATAGCGGGAGTCCATATGTCAGGGGGTACTTCTATATTACTTCCAATTACAGGAATTTGGTACTCGTGATTGCCGTCCGTATTAGCGCGGTGTCCGCTTTTCAGAGGGCCGTATTAGCAGGGTTCCACTGTACAGGCGTGTATACGTGTGTGTGTGTGTGTGTGTGTGTGTGTGTGTGTGTGTGTGTGTGTGTGTGTGTGTGTGTGTGTGTGTGTGTGTGTGCATGTAGGTGTGTGCGTGCGTATGCATGCATGTGTGTGTATGTACAGGCGTGTATACGTGTGTGTGTGTGTGTGTGTGTGTGTGTGTGTGTGTGTGTGTGTGTGTGTGTGTGTGTGTGTGTGTGTGTGTGTGTGTGTGTGTGTGTGTGTGTGTGTGTGTGTGTGTGTGTGTGTGTGTGTGTGTGTGTGTGTGTGTGTGCATGTAGGTGTGTGCGTGTGTATGCATGCATGTGTGTGTATGTACAGGCGTGTATACGTGTGTGTGTGTGTGTGTGTGTGTGTGTGTGTGTGTGTGTGTGTGTGTGTGTGTGTGTGTGTGTGCATGTACAGTACGTGACAAAAGTAACTTATGTTTTTCCGCAAACGTACGCACAGGAATCCCCAGAATAACATCCGCACGGTAAACCACAAACATTGTCAAAGCTCTGTGCGGAAGCCCGCAGAAACATCGATCACAATACGTGTTAGGATTATCAATAACACCCACACGCTTAAAACACAGAAGTAAAAACTTAACGACTCGATGGTTCGCCGTTCTTTTCTGCAACAATTGGAATAACTTCTGAAAGATGGCCTATGTGAACTTGGAACAAACATCAGGCTTCAGGGTCTTCCAAAACTCTCTGATCACAGCCTCGAGTTCTTGGAGATTCTTGGGTTTTACTTTGTCCCTAAGGTGGGTTTTCATCACTCTCCAGATCAGCTCAATAAGGTTCAACTTTGTTCTGTCGTAGCTAATCATTATTGCAGCAAAAATGGCTGTCATTAGCGCGCTGCGATATCAACCCAAGCTCCCGGCCGGTATGGGCACATGGCCAAGTTGGCAGACCGCTCAGTATGGGCACATGGCAATACGCGGAAGGGAGGGAAAAAAAAGCGAAAAAGGCTGCCGGCGCCGGAACGCGAGGGATAAAACGGAAACCGAGAAAGGGCATCCCGGGGTCGAATCGGCGGTGCAGCGGCCGTGGCACTCAACTCCCATGCACAAGCCCCCGGTTCGGCGCCGGTCGGCGGCAGCCTTTTTCGCTTTTTTTTCCCTCCCTTCCGCGTATTGCCATGTGCCCATACTGAGCGGTCTGCCAACTTTGGCCATGTGCCCATACCGGCCAGGAGCTTGGGTTGGCGACAGCCATTTTTGTAGTTTCCGCGGACTATAATATTATACAGTATACGCGGCCAGAGGAGATCGGTCACGGCGACGTCACAGTCATGTGACTTGCTAATTTGCATATTCATAAGAATTGAATTTATATTAAGTGACTGAGAGTTTTTGTATAGCAGACTACCCGATCTTTATTTACACTGCTTTGCGAAACTTTGCGACACTTTATACCCGAGCACACACTATCTCTATGAGACAAAGTACACCGTAGTGGCGCAATATCCTTGAAAAGTTGTGAAATGCGCTTGCGCTGCATAGTTTTGAGCCAAATGGCCCAGCAGCTAGAAGTCAAACAAGAGTCTGTTGGTCCCCTGCGGGCTACACGCCTAAGAGTAAGCAGTCGAAACACTCAGATTTGGATTCTGAAGCACTACAGCAGGACCACGAACTGCAGATTAGTGCGAATGTCGAATCTGAGTCATCCACGATCGATCGCCAATGGACAAACTTGGAACTACTTTCAGTGCTAGAATTCGTAATAGATAGAAATCTGTGGAGAGCGAAAATATCAATATGTTACATAACGTATGCTAGAAAGTTTCACTGCTACTAAACTACTGTTGTCCATTACTTGCTTCACTTCACTCTTCAGATCTTCCACTATGTAACCAACTCTGCACCATGATTCCTTGTGAAAAAGCTCCACTGCTACAGTACAACCTTCTTCCAATTGCTCTACATGCAACCTCATTAGAACTACCCTTCCATTGCTGAGCTCTCTCTTGCAATCCCTTAAAATATCTTGATATATAATCTCTTTAGCAACTCCTATACACTTAAACTTGAGTGTGTTGTCCGTTAAAAACATCTGCCTCACTGCTTAATCTACTAGCACCAGATTCACTTGAATCTCCACTACAGCTTTCTTGCTTTATAGCGATTGTGTCCCATTGCCATATAACGAGTATGGCATCTTGAAATAGCGCCGTTATTGTTGGCATAGCAGTGGCACGCTGATACTCTGAATAGTCCAGAAGATGAAGGGCTACTATAATGATGGAATCCCCGCATTTTACGTTGTCTTATTGATCAATTTCAGCCTGAAAGAAACACTCTACCGTCACCAATTCATTCATGGTGAAGACCTGCACCACACAGCTAAGTAATGGCACTGATATAAAAGGGAAACTGGGAATACAGTAATAATAACGCTCTCCTACTGACAGTACAATACAACAAAAGTACTGCTCTTCCGAAAGAGATACACCACACACATAGCGTTCTGCCATTTAATGCTCGAGCAACGGCTCCATGACGTCACAACAATGATGACGGTGCCGTGACCGACCTCCTCTGAAACACGGCTATGCACGGACTAAGCATCTTATTTCCGCAAAATTTCCGCGAATTCCTGTTTCCTTGTGCCGCAGAAGTTGGCGGAAAAAAAAGTTACTTTTGTCATGTACTGTGTGTGTATGTGTGTGTGTGTGTATGTGTGTGTGTGCATGTGTGTGTGTGTGTGTGTGTGTGTGTGTGTGTGTGTGTGTGTGTGTGTGTGTGTGTGTGTGTGTGTGCATGTAGGTGTGTGCGTGCGTATGCATGCATGTGTGTGTATGTACAGGCGTGTATACGTGTGTGTGTGTGTGTGTGTGTGTGTGTGTGTGTGTGTGTGTGTGTGTGTGTGTGTGTGTGTGTGTGTGTGTGTGTGTGTGTGTGTGTGTGTGTGTGTGTGTGTGTGTGTGTGTGTGTGTGTGTGTGTGTGTGCATGTAGGTGTGTGCGTGTGTATGCATGCATGTGTGTGTATGTACAGGCGTGTATACGTGTGTGTGTGTGTGTGTGTGTGTGTGTGTGTGTGTGTGTGTGTGTGTGTGTGTGTGTGTGTGTGCATGTACAGTACGTGACAAAAGTAACTTATGTTTTTCCGCAAACGTACGCACAGGAATCCCCAGAATAACATCCGCACGGTAAACCACAAACATTGTCAAAGCTCTGTGCGGAAGCCCGCAGAAACATCGATCACAATACGTGTTAGGATTATCAATAACACCCACACGCTTAAAACACAGAAGTAAAAACTTAACGACTCGATGGTTCGCCGTTCTTTTCTGCAACAATTGGAATAACTTCTGAAAGATGGCCTATGTGAACTTGGAACAAACATCAGGCTTCAGGGTCTTCCAAAACTCTCTGATCACAGCCTCGAGTTCTTGGAGATTCTTGGGTTTTACTTTGTCCCTAAGGTGGGTTTTCATCACTCTCCAGATCAGCTCAATAAGGTTCAACTTTGTTCTGTCGTAGCTAATCATTATTGCAGCAAAAATGGCTGTCATTAGCGCGCTGCGATATCAACCCAAGCTCCCGGCCGGTATGGGCACATGGCCAAGTTGGCAGACCGCTCAGTATGGGCACATGGCAATACGCGGAAGGGAGGGAAAAAAAAGCGAAAAAGGCTGCCGGCGCCGGAACGCGAGGGATAAAACGGAAACCGAGAAAGGGCATCCCGGGGTCGAATCGGCGGTGCAGCGGCCGTGGCACTCAACTCCCATGCACAAGCCCCCGGTTCGGCGCCGGTCGGCGGCAGCCTTTTTCGCTTTTTTTTCCCTCCCTTCCGCGTATTGCCATGTGCCCATACTGAGCGGTCTGCCAACTTTGGCCATGTGCCCATACCGGCCAGGAGCTTGGGTTGGCGACAGCCATTTTTGTAGTTTCCGCGGACTATAATATTATACAGTATACGCGGCCAGAGGAGATCGGTCACGGCGACGTCACAGTCATGTGACTTGCTAATTTGCATATTCATAAGAATTGAATTTATATTAAGTGACTGAGAGTTTTTGTATAGCAGA
>CAUJGJ010000313.1:2331700-2344200 GCA_963170055.1 Halisarca cf. caerulea | reverse complement strand
TTTTCAGTGTTTTTCATTTGACACCCTACTAATCTGTGCAACAGAACTGTATACGTATGTACCTGTACGTGTTTCCTCTGCAGGTAAATGATCTGAAAACTGAAAATATGTGCTCAGACATGAACAATATTGTTGTAAGAGCCCACATTTTCTCTTCATTGAAAGCAAAGGCCACATACATTGTATATGTTAGTTTCAAGGCCAGTGGTGATGTAGCTGCAGCCTCTTGCAAATGCGTGGCTGGCAAAGAAGAGGCTTGCAGCCATGTAGCAGCTCTTTTGTTTTACATGGAAGACTTCATTTGTCAACAAAATGCGGGAGACTCCATGCTCACCTCCATTCCAGAGGATCGTACCGCAACAGATGAACTTCAACATTAGTATGTACCTCCAAAGTGGAGTATTTCATCCAAGCGACTGAGCGACATAACATTTGAAAAGGTAAGTTATGGCAAAGTCAGAGGACAGACATTAACAAACCGGCACCATAACAATACATTAGAAACACTGCCCACTCAATCCCAGAAATCAGATCCCAGTTTAGCAAAATTAATACAAGAATCTGATGTAAAAACTAACTTCCCATCTCGTGGTTTGCTACATTTCTGGATTGATGCGTGTCAGAGCCAGCCAGTAGTTTCTGATTCACTAGACACCAATGACATACAGATTGGACTTATGTTGCTAGTGGAAAAGCTTATAGTTACCACAACCACTCCATACATATATGAAGACACAATGACCTCATCCAATGCGGAGTATTTCCAGGAAATTTTTTACGAGTATGAAGCAGAATAGGTAATTGACGAACAGCTTCAACATTATATTGAAGCTAACACTCGCACACAGGAATCAACAGACCTGTGGTACAAGTTGCACAATGGGAGGATTACCAGTTCCAAGTTTGGAGAAGTTGTACATAGACGAGCAAGTACTAATACACAACAATGGTGGGTCTTCCACCAGCCATCAAGTGGGGAAGGGAGAAAGAGGCTGTTGCAAGGGAGGCGTACATCAACAAAATGAAACGAAACAGACACAAAGTCCTTTACTGTGACCTAACTGGACTAACACTCATGCTGGAACATTTGTACTTGGGAGCCTCAGCAGATGGGAGGATATACGATCACATGCAAAAGTCGTATGCAAATTGCTCTCTCTAGCCAGCTTAATTTTGGGTAGTAAGTATTCAAAAAAGGATAAGAATACTAGATATGTAGGCAGACCGGTGTAGAATTTAACCTTCTTGTCATCGTCCTTCACAACACTCAGCAAGCTGCATTTGCTACTATCTTTCCTGGAATTGGTGAGCTCCTCCTTTAAAGACATTACTTCAATAGATAACTTAGTGTTGGCATGTACAAGCTGTTGATTTATTCCTTCCAGGTCTTTATTTCGTTGTTCTAACTCTTGGTTTCTCCGTACAATGCCTTCGATCACCTCTGTCAGTCTCTTGACATCTTTTGCAAGTCCTTCTGCGTTTAATGTCTGTGCAAAAGAATCGTCCATCAGCTTGTCAACATCTGGATCACTTTGAGTAATAGCACCAGCTTGTTCTTCAACAATCTCGAGGTGCTTCGTATGCTTTTTACTACACCGCTCCTCTCTATCTTGATTGATTGACTGGGATTTGGATCTTCTTTTCGCGTCTTTAAACACTGAAGGTACATAGTCGATATCGCTAGGGTCATCTGATGGTCGTCCACTGACCAAATGCTCTCCGCAGAGACGATTGTACTTTGACGGTTCCCAGTTCGCTTGGGAAATGGCACACACCCAGGCTTTTATCATCATCCGCTGGAATGATGTAGAATTTGATGTCCGAACCCTTTTTGAAACTATTAGTACAGTTTACGGCACAACAGCTGACAGGCATCGCTATTCTTCTATGATCACGGTCGAATTGCTTATACTAGCAATACATTTTTTTGGCCAACAGCCATTAATGCGCGAATTTTGCGGGTTTGATTGCACAATTCTGCAAAGGGTCTATAGACTTTGTCGAAACAACAAAGAAAACAAACAGAGCACTCTTGGAGATAACACCATATTAATCTACACGTGTCCTTGCACATGCACAGTTGCAAAGAAGGTGCCCCTGAAGATGTCCGACACAATGGCTGGCACAATGGCTACTCAACTCAATCACCCGAACAACAAAATTGTGAATCCTACTGTTTAGTGGAAGAAAATTGAAAATCGCTGTATACACGTTTCAGACATTATTGTGCAAAAATAATGAAGATTCATAGAACATGTTTGCCCGCTTCTGTTATTGCCACTTCATTGCTGTACTTCACATTAACACCGACTTGCAACTTGCGCACAAAGAAACGACATATTGGCCAAAATATACAAATTAAGTGCATGGGCTTCTCAATCAGACTCCCCTATACGACGGAAACAATTAACCTCCCTAAACTGCTCAGTAATTATGGAGTATGGTTGTACTCCATATGTAGGAGTGACACAGAAAAAACATGGCCGCCATACATTAGTACAAATTTGTTTTCGCACAAAAACTAACGATATGGTGACTCCAAAACTTTCAAAAGTGGATTTTGACACATTTTGACACACCAGCTAAAAGGCAAAGTAGTTTTAAAATTTCATCAAGCTATGTCTGTAAAGAAACTCGAAGTACACTCGCCGAGGTATGGGTCCGCAACACCAGTACCATTTTAAGATTCTTTTTCTTCTTCTTGTCTTCTTTAAAGCAACACCATACATTAACCAGATCAGCCATTTTCGGATTACCGAAATGGCTACGCGAGACTAGGCATACGCATACGTACGCAAGGTAAAGCGTAAAGCTTCACGCTTTTTTGTTCAAGCCTTTTTTTGTTTCTACATGGGTACATTAATTCTAGTCAGGTAGCTGCATACTTTTAGCTTCTTATCTTACAAGACTTGATTGTGTTCCTTCCCAACTGCAGTGAAAATCTTTAACAGCCTCTATTCGAACAACTGTTTTTAAAGGAAAAATTGCACAAACAAGCAGGCCCAGAGGACACAATATTAAAGTGGTCAGGCCATGCAACTACCTTTAAAATTTCAAAGCAATGCGTATATAAAATTAATAACATATAAACTAATATATATATGTATATATATATATAGGTAACAATTGCAGTGCCATGTTGGTGGTAGTACAATGTATTTTCAACAGTAAGTCAAAGCGATGTATAGCCATTGTATTTCACACTACAGATAGTGTCATACCATATATTATTAGATAGATAGATAGATATAGATAAACTTAATTTTGAATAGGTGCCCCATCAGCATGGCTGGTCTTCCTGGGGGTCCTATGAACTGGCACAGATATATACTATAGGTGTGCACCATGTGCAGATCCTTGCTGATTGCATGTACTGTAGTTAACTTACTTTCATTATCCAAAGCCAATTATTGCCTTGTTTAAATAATACAGTGCAACCCTCTTGACGAAACTCAAAGGGACCACCCTTAAATAATCCACCATCTTAAGAGAATTTATCTTAACAGAACTAACTTGATACAGAAATTCAATAATTCTACCCTTGGACTTAAAACATACTGTGTTGTGAGAGAAATATCACATTAATTTAAGAATTTGTTTTAAGAGGGTTTTACTATATACCCACTAATTGCCATGCAATTTCAAAATTGGTGAGTTTGTGAGTATATTGGCATAAAAATTGTTTTGTAATTTCATCAAAGGAGTGTTTTCTTTTCTGTATACAGTCATCTATTATGACACTTAATTCTATTTGCATCAAGTTTTAATGAAACTGTGCTACTGATCTAGGATGCATGCATGTTACAATTCTTTGATAATTTTTTGGATTATTTTTGTCGAAGACTTGCCAATGAGTGCATCAAACACATTAATTTAATCTACGACATAATGGCCATGCTTCGTGACATGTTACACATTTTTAATTGAACATGCGGTCTCTTGACCTGTTGTTTCATCAATTTATTGCATTTTTATAATTAAATTAGGGTAAGCACTTATCAGACTGCATCTTCAGACTGTAAATCCTCAGTTGCATGTTAAATATAAATTCATGCAGCATATAGATACTCCAAACACTGCGGATTGGAAACTTCCAAATATATATAGGATGATACAGTCAATCAGATAAATTATAATAAAACTAGGATTCACTGGATTCATGCATGTTGTGAAGTGTGGGCTTAACCAAGTTTCCTTTCTTCTTTCATTTTCCTTTGAAGGGCTCACATTCATCCATGCATTGGCAATTATACACATTTACATACAATATATTTAGTAGTTAAGACATAGGCGCGAGGGCTGTATGGCATATAAAATGCCAAGTCCTGAAGGCACAAAGTGCCCGAGGGCTAGTGCATTTTATATGCCATACAGCCCGAGTGCCTATGTCTTAACTATTATAGCATCCGTTCGTGGACTTTAGGTAAGTGTTCTTGACTTCTAGGAATTCGACAAAGCAATTTGAACGTTAACTATCAAGTTTCCGAAGGGAATCGGTGGTAAGAATCCCCAAAGAAGACTTTTTCAGCTATGATGCTAAGTTCACTTCTTTCGGTGGCAAAGATTGACTTCTTTTGGTTTCTATTTGCAGTGTGTTTTTTTGTAAATCTCTTTAAGGAACTTTGCAGAGAGGAATTTGCCTGAAAACACAAGTTTCCAAGTATAAACTCACGGCGGGTTAGACACCCATGTTTTATACATTATAAAATCGCTGTATAATCATACCGTTACCATGGTAACGGATGCTATAATATTATATGGGTACGTACTGGTAATAAGCGTTTATGTTGAACCAGTTACTGGCCTCCCTGTGCATGCACTTGGTAACCAATACCATGTAATTGAAAAGAGTACGTGGCAGATGGCTTCAGAATTTTTGTGAATAGATTCACAAAAATGAAAGCTGGAAACTCGCTCTGATGATAATCCGTGTCTGAAGCCAGGAAAATACGTGTGTAGTAATAAGAAATTCGAATCTTGACTGTCAGTGAGTACTTTCGATGATGAAACCGTTCTACAAATTGCTAACTGTGCAAATAGAATCTTACGAATGTGAAGTCCAATCGCCTCCATTCATGCTTTAAATCCTTTTCAGGAAATGTTCACATTTCATAAAATAATAGCAAACTCCCAATAGTCCCGTCTAATATATACAGAGAACAAGCCATCAAAGAATTATGCTTTTCTTGGACAGGTGAGATTTTTTGCATGTCTTGTTCAAAAGATCAATGATGTAATGAATTAGTGATGATATACAATGAATCCACTTGAACTCACAAGTTTCCAATCCCAGTGTTTGGAGTATCTATGTTTTGAGCAAGGAGTTCATTACCTGGTCTAGTAGAAAGTAACTATAAATTTTAAGCAATGTTACGATACATTCCAAAAATGAGCATTGCTTAAGCTGGGCAAGTATAACGACGTGCAGGTTCTGGATTTATTTCAATGCCACTGCATCATACGCATGTGGGACAAGTCCACGCTAATTCAAAGGTGTGAAAACTTCGATCGGTCATTTTTACAACTTCTGTTCTCAACTTGTACAAGCTGTAGAATATCGAAGAAGGACATTTGTAGTTAGCAGACATGTAAACATCTCATTGAATATAGTTTTTAACGACTGCTGTTTATGTTGAAGCTGCTACAACGGTTTTCCCTAACCCTACGCATGGAGGAGTTTCTCTGGGTGCTGCATGGTGGAACGGCTTTTTGGGATATATTTTTACATAAGTCGTAATAGCGAAGTATTTACTAAGTTTTCCATGTTGCGTATTTTGTCATTCCTTTCCAAAGCCAAGATTGGTGAAATCAGCCCAGAAAATTTAAACTTCAGGCGCACATAACTCGGGACAGGAACCGAAATTCAAAATATGCAACATGAAAAAGTTAGATTGTGTCGATAACTCACAGTTGGCACTATAAAACCGTCTTAGCCTTGTTCCCTCATGCAGCACACAGCGCAAATCTAAAATTCTAAAGAACTTTAAAGTTTAGTCACATGTTAGCATGTGACAGAGCATCGGTGATGACAAAAAGTCACTAAACACGGATTCGGCATTCGTATATGCACAAATAACAATACGAATCACGAGATAAATGTGTGACAAATATTTTATAGGCGCCGAAATATATTTCATCACTATGCAAACTGAGAAGCACTATCAAAACAAATGTGGACATGTCCCACATGCACAACAAGTGTAAGTCTTATTGTAAGACTTTGGTAATAATTATCCTGTTACAACACTTCATTGAAAGTACTTGCTCATGTAAACCCATCAGTGTAGTAGTAGCATTGTTCTTAGGGGAAAAGCAAAATCATTCTTTATTGCAAAGTTTCCATTAAGTGTATGGTATGCACCCTAGACACATGGTTCCAGATAAAGTATTGTGAGACAAAAATTGACATTTATGCAATGCCTGAACATAGCAAGGACGAAGCAAATGCACATAGGCCTAATACAATGGGAACTCATTATAACAAATCCCAGGGGACACTGAAAATTCTTCACTATATCAGAAATTCACTATAACCAGTTACACTTTCATAGTAGAACATTCACTGGGTCACATGAATATGTTCACTATATGCAGAAATTCACTGTAAGAGATTTCTTCATAACACGTTTCCACTGTAGTTAACATAACATGTGGAAGATCTATAAGACTCAGTGAAGTGATAGAGTTCAATGATGGAGTATTGGATGGGCATAAGTTCCACCATAGTTGGAATATCTATGGTCGCTGAGTATTCATGATTCTACTTAGTACATTAAATTAAATTTAATTTAAATTGTACCGAAAAGTTCAGGTAATAGACTAGCACATGCAAGTCTGTTCAGCATATGCTTTCATCGACAAAAAAATCACGGGAAAAAAGTAAATGCAGGCTTAGATCACGTCAGCAAAGATAGTAAATAGAAAGTCCTCGAGAGCGCCATGTTCTGCAAAATCAGATCGATGCACATGCACAGGAAAGAGCGATCTATAAAAATGTTCAACATGATGGTTACCCAATTCTATCACCTGAACAACAGAATGGTGAATCCTGATAGTTGTTGAAGGAAAATGGACAATCGCTCTACAGAATTTTTAGACATCATTGTATTGAAGTATAATAGGATTTCAAAACAATTATGACTTAAGCCGCGTCTCATACAGCACACAGCCGATAAGTACAGATAACCTTTACCTCGTCGTGTAGCACACCTTTGCCTGCTTCTACGGATTAGACTTCAATGCGACTTACCCTTCAGACAGACTTGCAACTTTTGCACAAAAGAATCGCTTGTTGGTCTAATTGTCTCACATTAACTCATTAAACTCCCCCCGTACGTTAGCGTCTCGATCTGCCAACCCTTAACCTCGCTAAACCGCTCGGTAACAAGTATTTAAACACATCGGTTAAATACAGTGAGGACAAAAGTGCCCTGTACCCATCTAGCCTCATGTATAAGTAGCCCATGCTCATCTAGCCCTATGCCTGTCTTGCCCTTTGCTCATCTAACCCTGTACCTGTTTCGTAACTTACCCTTGTTCCAAGTGTTTTTGGAGGATCCATTTTTGCTAAGGCCGTTTTGCACAGTCCTGTGTCAATCCTACATCCTTTTACCATTTTAAATGTTTTTATACACCCTTTGTCATGGGGGAGAGCCTGAGGTATGTATATAGAGGCATAAAGACAATTGATGAGTAGTCAATTGTTTCACTATACAGTCAATGATGGCTGTCCACTGTGGGCTTTAGGTGGCTGTGTACACATACAATAAGCAGTGCATGGGGAAAAAGCTTAGAATCAATTGCACAATGTCAAATGTAGCTCTGAGTGGCATAATAGATTGCTGCCATGGTCATGTCTTTGGTATTCACTGTGGCGGCGGCAGCCCTGTGGCTAATCAGCACTGTGTTCACTCATTTATTATTTCCTTGGCTTAAAACAAATTCTGGGGATAGAGGATGCACAGTGGATGCATTGTCCCTGCATTGCTGTTTGCCTGGTCATTGACAGCCAAGAGTTGGCAGTCGATATGAGTTTGTGCTACAATTGAAGTACAAACACAGCCTCAATCATCCACTCAATCCTGAACTACCCAGTAAAAGAGAGGTATAGGCCTGTTGAGCAGGTGAAACAGATGTAGGAAGCGCAGAAAGCACTACAGGACTCATCGCCTACGGTGCTGCAATGCAGCTGGAAAAATCAGGTGGAAACAGTGACAACTTTGTTGGTTGAACATACAAAACCCATCAAAATTTTGTTGGTTGAACATACGACACATATCCAGCCACAGACACAACCTGCGTAGGTACATCACATCATAGTGGGGTTCGCTGAGGCTCACCCCAAGAACATTAAAAACTAACATGTTCTATAATCTGCCACTGAAATGTGGTGCATGTGAAAGCATGTCAAGGTAGTAGGAGTTAGACAACCAATAATACAACACAGCCCTTTTCAATATTAGAGGTTGTACACATTCTTGCCGAAAGGTCCAGTTGAACAAATTTCTTTCAAAGGTAGAAAAGGTACCCCCTGGAGTGACATGGGGTAGAAGATACTAAACTTGATATCACCCATCACTCTATTGCTCCCTGTTACGTTTGATAAGAATGACAATTATATCATACAGAAACTAAAATGTTCATCTTTCAAGCAAAGTAACCTAGCTTTTCAAAATTTAGCAAAGCAAAGGCCCTTAGGAGCTTGTTTTGTACTTAACTGTACACAAAACTAGGAAAATCAAGGAATATAAGTGGGTTTTGGAGCTCCAAAATGTACTACAAGAGGTTTTGTTAATAATGGTTCTATTCTCGCAATTGTGCTTCTGTGTCATCCCTAAATAATAACTACTATCATGGTTAATAATTTTGTGAAATCTTGTTCCTAGCATTAAAAACAAATGTCAGCACAAGAAATCATTCTTTAAAAGAGAAATATGAATCTCACCTGTGAAACATACTGGTTTAGAAACCTTTGCTTAGATTCTGGAATCAACTCTTCCAGCAAGGGAATTGCAACTGATTTAAACTGCACTGCCAAAAATGATCTATATATTGATATGAAAAGTACAACACTGAACACAGGAATGTTTCCTTCAGCATTACTTAACTGCATGTTTAAAAACCATACCAGTAAGCGCAAGTGAATAAATACAGTTGCCCACAAAGAAGTTCAATTCCACTCCATCGACACACGTTTCCACATTTTGGTGAATGCAAATTTAAATGGAATTGGAGTGTAAAATATGAAACAAAACTCTAGAAAGGGGAAGTGGCAAAGTAAAACACGTACAAAATCCTTTATCTTGATAACTCAGATATTCGAAATTATATCCAATTAGCGAAAAAAAAATATTCAAAGACAGAGAATGAATGGAATATTAGTACTACAATGAGAATGAAAAACAAACAGGAGAAGATTGTTGACAGAATTATAGTACGTGTAAACATACGTACATGGCTGGCTACCATACTCCTGCCTGACTTTGTGTAAGAAAGTTTTTTTCTGATTTTGGATCACCCTTTTACAACAAAAATGATGGCAATGTTTTTCTATCACACCCTCAAATCCACACTGCATCCGGCAAGTAATTGATTTCATTTACTTCACCTACTCAAATTGGTACATCTTATTCACCTCCAATTCTTTGAAATGATAGTGAGCCAGAAGTGAATAGGACTACAAATATAGTGTATAAAATGCACTAAACTGTGCGAGTACCCTGAGCACCTTCCTGTACTCTGCTCACGCCTACCATGGTAACATAAATCTAATCCAAGCTGTACACACATGCAGATTGAAAGAAAAAGAGGCATTTCATGTAACAGTGGGAACAACACTGAGTAAATTACCCATCTATTTCCTTAATTTACAGTCTACTATTGGATTTGCCTTCTTTTGCCACAGATTCACATCTTACTAAAATCAATTCTTTGTGATTTCTAGCAACACGATTGCAACTCACAATCTGTAATCAATAATTCCTTCTAATTGTGCATATTTGCCCAATATAATTAAATAAAATATTAACGCAAGTACAATGTTGACTTGAATGCAAAATGTCATTCAAGCCAAACAAAATTTAAAAGAGATACCTCTGGTCACCTGCTTTTATGGATATTCAAAAGCATTTTTTAAATCAGTTTATTTCGAATCGCATTCCAACCATAAAAGGTACATGCTTATGCACTACAGTATGGATCACGGAAAAGTAAAAGTTAACCAATTAAAAGTTACCGCTTTTGGGTTCACTAGTTGCAAAAAAGCTAAAAAAAAGAAACAGTTAACAGTTAACTGTTCACTTCTAACTGTTATTTAACACATATTTATGATGTACATAGCTGATGATATACAAGAAGAAAAAAAATGCCATTTGCTTATTCGTGAAGGTTTTAGTGTTGGTCTTATCACCATATTGCAGCAATGTATCATTATGACTGCCTTGTCGACTTGAATCCTCCCAGCGGATCTGCCTTTCTACATACCTGTAATGCTGATTCCAACAAGTGATTCAAGTTAAAAACTCGTGGGGGCTGCCATATGGAATGCCAAACGGTTCAAAATTGGTCTGGGAAAAATATGATGCGTACGTCATCATATGACGACTTATGATGCACAGCCACCAAAAGAACAGAACATTGCATGATTGAACATTTAACAGTTTATAATAACAATTAACAATGTAGTATGTTTGTTTGTTTGTTTGTTGATTCTGTACTTGTGATTACTGGGCCCCCTGAAAAGTAGCCAATGGCTAAGTGGGTGTCCCAGTCTAAATAAGATTAATCCAATCCAATCCAATCCAATCCAATAGTGCACGCTGTGTGAGATGTTGTAATATCACGACGTGGAATACTGCATGCTTTCCAAGAAGTACTGTGTGCTGTGTGAGACATCATAATATCACGATGTGGAATATTGCACGCTTTCCAAGAAGGCCTGACATTACGGGTAAGTACAATTCACACTATTAGGACAGCGAAATATTACAACGTCGTTCGGATTTAAATTTATAGTACTGTTGATTCAGAATTTCAATTCAGATTGTCATTTTCTCTCTGAATTGGCATATACAGTACAAGTCAAAAGTAACTCCCGGTTTTCCGCAATTCCCCACATACCTCGGAATCTGTTAATTGCAGATTACTGCGCTGTCATCTGCGCAATACCGCAGTAACATCCACGGAAAACCGTGCTAACATCCGCGGAAAACTGCGCTAACATTCGCGGAAAACTGCGCTAACAACATCCACGGAAACCTTGCTAACATACAGTTTGATCATTCAGAGGCTGAGAAAATCATCAACTCATGCAACACACTAATATTTATTAGACATGTTCACAAATTTAAGGAAAAGAGTCATTATAAAAAGAATAATATTATTATTATAAGAAATCATCATATAATAATAGACAAACGTCATGATAGCATAATAAAGACAATAATAACAAATAGAGCTAGTTATTGAGAGGACGTCACGGCATAAGCTTTCTGCAGCCCTGTTCTATCGCTGTTCTCATTTCCTTCTCAGCGCCTGCCACGGTTTCCATTCTCTCCAGGGGGTACTTCTGGATGTAGGTACCGAATATGGCCCTCACCTTGAGCTGGTTAAGGGCTTTCTTGCCTACCATACCCCGGCAGTTACTCACGATTCTCTCAGCATCAGTAAAAACTCGAGCAGAAAGTCGGGCAGCCAGGTTCCTCAGAGTCTTACAAGACTGTAAGCATTCCAGTACCAATTCCTCGGGTAAGGCATCATTGGTTGTTGGTCTGGCAATACTAGTAACATCCTGTAGGGGGGTTGCAGTAGGCACTATAGGACGGTCAGGCTCCACCCAAGCCACTGGAGTACCGGGGATATTTCTCTGTATCTGTGTATCGTCTGACAAGGCCAGTGTTGCCGTTACCATAGTAGTACAGCTATCTAGGCGATCGCCTAGGGCAGCGATAGAATCTTCCATCTCGTCCATTCTGGCAACAAGTCGAGCGCATAGTCCGTCAACAGAATCTCTTATAGTAGAAAACCTTTCCTCTATATGAGAGAAGAGCGGACGAATATCCTCCAATGTGAGCGGTTTCTGCTCAGGTTGCGTAGCACTACTGGATGATCTAACGGGTCCAGGACTTCCGAGCTCAAAGCTGAAGTCTTCGGTAGCGGTTGGAGGCGTGGCAGACTTCTGTTGTGGAATGTCGGGAGATAGAAATCCGCACTCCCTTGCAACGATGATGGCACCGAAAAGTTTCTTTGACTTGCCCCACACAACTTTGACTTTCTCTCCATTGCACACTTTCCCTTGCTTCACATCACTGCACTTCACCAACGGCCTCTTCCCTTTCGAACGCTCTCCAATCCACTCCACCATTACTTTGTCCGACATTTTGAAAACCCTTGATAACTCGACATATTTAACTGCTTCACTTTATCCCAATACAATGGTTTTCACTTGGTAGTTCGACTTTATACGGTATAGGAGGGATAACAAGGTTTTTAGACGATCCAAT
>CAUJGJ010000313.1:2144200-2326700 GCA_963170055.1 Halisarca cf. caerulea | reverse complement strand
CTAGTACATCATATAATATTTAGACAAATGTACATACCTCTGCCTCATCAATAATCAGTGTCTCCTTAACACGCTTCAAGGTACCACCAAGCCTTCCACTAATCTGAGCAGCACCATCTCCATTGAATGGCTAAAAATATTACAAGCAATAATAAGCATCTTATGAAAGGAGAGATCCCCCTACCAACTAGCTGGTACTAATTCCAAGTGATTAATGTAATGAATTGGAAAGCACATGCCAAACAGAATAATATAAAAATAGAAAAATCATAGATAATGCATGCTGCGCAAAAGTTTCATCCCTCACAAATTGGATCACATACAGTACGGTATAGCAATAAAATAACCTTCAAGTTAAATCTTACCTCACTTTGAGCAAAAAATATATATACCTGCGTAAGAACAGAAAGTACAAATCACATATAAAGGTGTACATTTATACACACCATTGATGGGGCCATTGTATATCGCAAAAGGGTTACAATTTCACAAATTTACAAATGATCAGACATTCATGAAGGTTCAAATTTACAAATGTTAAACTTGGCAAACAATTCAAGACACGACTGTAGTTCAGTAAAGCTCATTGTTCGATCAATAGTGGACCATAGCTTCATATTATACTTTTTCATTGTCCTTTAAAGAGGCTTAAATAATATTGTTTAGATGGAAGAGTCATGGCATTCAAGAGTAGCTAAAGTCAAAGCAAATTGACAAACACAAGAAATGCATTGTAGTGCTAATGCCCAACAATTTCATTACTTTACAACTGTGACAGCTTCACTCTTGGTATCAGTTAGGCAAAGGGTCTATACCTTTGCTACAGGCCAATTAAAGTGCTTTAGCTATTCTCTGCATGCAACATCAATGTACAATAATATAGGTATAATGGACTATACTATACATGCAGTGTCAAACACAATTACTACTTACCCTTGGCTTATGTAAAGCGGCTACTTTTTACAAATTGCACATGGTTCCCAATAAGCCTTTATACACACAGTATGTGTACAAATATTAATTTAATACTTCACTAATTCATTCATTTGCGCTCCTAAATATAATGTATCATACAGCAGTATACAGAAAAAAGATAATACTCTACATGATATGTAATATATATATATATATATATATATATATATTGTACTAATATAATATTAGTACAATATGTACATACATCATTACATTACGTGGGGGTGTCAGTGGCTCAGTAGGTTACATGTGCACTGGAAGATAAGCTGCGATGCATGGAATACCATCCCAGCAGTGTACATTTGGCATTTTCCCCCTGCACACCCCTTCCCCACCAACTCTGGAACAGATGAGAAGATGATCAAACTAATTCATAACTTACCGAATTCAAACTAAATTGTGTGTGTGTGTGTGCGCGCGTGTGTGGGAGTATGGGATACTGGGGCCTTAATAGTAGTCTTTGGCTAATGGCTAACCCTGTCAAGAAAATATTATTATTATTAAACATTTGGAATTCACCTAAGTATTTCATACCTTACAGACCAGAGAAAAGGAACTTACCGAATACAAGAAAAAATCAAACAAATGTGTCATACATTGCAGCACATCAAAAGATATGGGTTCAAGGACAGCCATCATCTGCATGTAATCTCCTACATATCAAAAACAACATTCAATTAGTATTGGTAAAATACATACACCTGAGGTATTCACGCAATTATTGTACAGCGAACAGAAAATTGCCCACCAACCGAACAACTTCATAACAGTCAAAGCTGGATTGGATATAAGAGGACCACTTCGTTCACTGTCATACCTATGCAACATTCATACAACAAAGGAGGTATGATGCATTAAACGCACTAAAACATATGTATCTAATGAAAACTTACACATAGACATCATTATAAACATGCATTCTGGCCATGTCATCACCAGTTTTCACATCCTTCAGAATAAAGGATTCATCTCAACAAGATAGCTCAATTCACCAAAAACAGTTCTGACAAACTTGACAATCCAAATCTCCATCAAAAGGGCTGCCCTCCACCTCATATTTCACAAACAGGTCACTGCTTTCTATTCAAATAGAGGCAAGGTGAAAGATAAACAACAGTAAAAAAAAAAAAAAAGAAAAGATAAGACCAAACCATGATTCTTTAGCACTTGTGCGTGAAGACTTTGATTTTCCTATTGCAGAACCAAAAACATACATATAGTACCCCTTGACTGTGATAAAATTATGCACACAACACTTTACTGGGAGAAGACTCAATGAAAAGTTCTCCTCAACTGGGACTGCTTCCCAGGCTTCATTCTGCATCATAGCATGTAGAGATTCCATCTTGGACCTACACACATTCAATAAAGTCCTTTCTTCAATTATCATTACATATAGGGCTGGAACAATAGAAGTTCAATACCTGTGATACAATTTAAAGTATTTTAAGGTTAGTTGCCGAATAGAAACTTGTAGTGCTTCTGATCGTGATCCAGTAAACTCAAACTCAGCTACAGAAAGACTAAAGAGTACATGTACATATGACAGCGGAAATGAAGTAGAAAATTAATGACAGTCAATACTTACACTTGGACAGTCCGCAGGACTGAAATAACATCATCATATTTTAAGGCAGAAAAATCACAAGCTTCCATATACAGTTTCACATGACGTTCAATTTCCTAAAGCAAATAAATTATATCCCAGAGAAAATGTTATAAAGTTGTTTCGAAAAAAGCACACATGTATTACTGTATTTCTCCCAGCATACCTCCCATATTGATATGGTTGCTCCTTCTAACTCCTTTGTTTCAATCTGTACACTATTACAAACCTGTCCATGTGATCCACCCTCTGCTACACTTCCAAACCATTTCTTTAACTTGGCATAATTTAGCATAACAGAGAAAAACTCCTAGAAATACGTAAAAGAAGGTGTCCTACAATTAGGATCAACACAAACCATAAGAAACCAGGGTAAGACCACAGCAAGTGTCTACAACATTGGATAAATGATTGCCCATGCAACTTGTAAGGGCAACGTCTGAAAATTAGTCAGAAATTACCACACTAGAATGATCACTGAAGTGACACAAAATAATCCACAAAGAACCAGTCATTACCTTGGCAAGATACCTCAGTGTTCCAGCAAATTGAGAGGGAAACACATCCTACAAGGATGAATGAAAGTATGTATTATGTATGAAGTGTATTCAAATGACATGGTCAAGGACGGATATAGAGACACACTTTGCAGAGTACAGAGAAATGTTTTCCTTCAGCATAGCAATCTCTGGGCTCAGAGCACTACATAAAAAGAACATAAATGTTCAGACCACAATGGATACAGAACATACTTTTCTAAATTTTGAAAAGTATCCAACATATTTCAGAAATAAACTCCCAAATAAGAATTTGTATAAAACTTAATTCAAAACACCACTATGATTTTCTATCTTACACAAGACATCCATCACCAATGAATATATAGTACATATGTACAAGTACAAACTACAACCATATGATGGTTGAACAACGTACAACCAGGTAATACAGCTATACACACCTTCTGCAATGATTCTGCAACAACTGCAAATGATAGGTCTCTAATCCCTGCTCTAAAGCCATTGATGGCTGTTTTCACTGCTTCCTAAAGCACAGATGTAAACACAGTAGTCAGTAGTGTTTGACAAAACTTTCAGTAGATAGATCTAATTCACTTCACCTGAACAGATCCTGTCAATTTGAGTACTTCATACAAGACTAGAAAGTTGTTAGGATCAAATTGCTTGTACAATTGCCCCAATTCCTCATCAATGTCCATCTACATAAAATGAAACAATTAAAAAGATGCAATCATAATGAAAAGTAGCCAAAAGTGTATACTCACAAGAAGCAATCATTAATATATTTTGCACTTATAAATTAAGCAAGAATATGCAGCCTCCTACACAATTTACCATATACAGTGTAGTCCACATAATTCAAATCTCTGGGAGAGCAACAATACGTTTGAATTAACAGGAATTTTGAATTATGAGTATCCATATGGAAAAAGTGGAAAGATGGTGTTGGTTGTGCTCCCCAAGGTTCTGGCTGTTTGTATCAATTCGGTCATTAACTTGGGTTGAACGCTGTCCTGGAAGATCCAGGACATTCCTAATTAAGGGCACTTCTGTCCATTTGTTCTGGAGAGCTTCTAATCGAGGTGGAGACCACAACCAGGAATCCCAGGTCGTCTTGGCGCCACCAAAGACCCGAACAAGGACTAAGAAGAAATTGCCATCACAGCAACGTAGGAGTCAGAAACGTCTTGATGATTTCATTAAGGCTACAGTCTCTGGAATACACCTCCGATTCATTGAACACTGAGGAAAGCTGGGTTTGTATGAAACCAAGTGTCAACATAGTCAAATCCGGCCACGTCGATTCGCCGATGAAAATTTCTTCTGTACAGGACCCCCTGCCACAGGTTGCTGCTGGATTGTCATTGCAGGAGAAATCTCTATTGTTAGGTGACCTTACCATCTCAAAACTTGGTGACTCTGCCCCATGCAACTCCATCTCATCAACTTAATTCTAGCAAGCTTGCCAAACTATGAAACCTACTCCATCAAATTAACTCAAAGTCTTTAGATTTGTCTGCATGTTACTCCAAGTGGTTTGAAGAAGGAGATAAGGGTGTGCCAGATATTCACTGCACATCTCCCACTGGTATCAGTTGCTGGTCGCCTGTCAGGAAAGGTCCAGTTCCAGTTACTGTTTCCATACCCTACAACATCGCCACCACCTCACTGGAGGAACTTCAGTTGGATACCTATTGTCACATCGATCACCTGTATCACATACAGTAGAACCAGATCACATACCAAACATACATAGCCTGGCTGCCAGCAGAACTTGCTGGTTGTCCATCAACACAGCTCTCTTCTTTGATTTGTCACGTAACATAATGTCATGTATTTCTACTGCTGTGTTGAAAAATCCAAATGCATGGTAAATGTTGGCTTGATAATGCCTAGATGGAGGTTTCAAGTGCAAAGGAACCATCTAAAAGTGTTACACTATATGAGAATATTATAATACTGTACCTCAAAGAGATTCGTAACATAGAGTAGCAGAAAAGTAATCCATTAGAAAGACTAAACTGACAGCTCTATGCTTATTAAAAGTCTCCTGCTTTAGATTCTTCAGCTTGTTAATTCACATCAACTTAGAATCAAGAGGAAAATCCCCACAAAATCTATATATTGGAGGTATATAAGGAACTGATTCAGAAATTTTAATGGAATTAAGCGAAAATTTGTACTAAGCTGGTTTGAATTATGTAGACTACACTGTACATACATATATCTATATAAGTCAAACTTGTTTACGACACCCTTGGTGCCACTAAAACGTGCTGTTATAACCAAGTTGTTGTTGCAACCAGGACATTTAGTACAGAGACCATTGAATCTGTTCCTGCCATGTGTGTTGTTGCAAAGAGGTTGATGTTGTAAACAGTGACTTTTTAACCAAGTTTGACTGTATACTGTATATATATATATATATATATATATATAATTCCGTAGAGCTGAATTTGTCTGTTCGCAAACTCCTCCCACAGCTTAAGTGCAATCGACATGAAAAGCGGCACACTTTTGAGGAGCCTCAGGGGGAGTATCATGGTGGGGTAGACAGAAGGCGATTCTCCCCGCCCGAGAAGAGCGCCGCAAGACTTTTCTCCGTGCGGAAAGTCCGTCCGTGCGGTTTCTTAAGCGTTTATGGAATGCGTATGCGGTATTCCGGAGACTAGATGTACGTACTTCGCGAAGGCGCAACCCTTCGAATTCTGCTTACTGCCAGAGTTAGAGGAGGTGGAAGACTAGACGAACGATTGTCTTGACGCCTAAGGCGCAATGCCTCTATGGCACTTAAATACAAGAGTTCAGAGCGGGTGGGCAAAGGGTACACTGAGACATATCGGCATATCGCATCGGCACAAGAACAGCACAGCGACAATAGAACCCCCTCAGATAGTGAGCTGCCTTTCCAGTTCAAAAGACTGCAGTTCCCTATTCGACCCTGTTTTGCAATGACAGTAAGTAAAGCACAAGGGCAAACACTGCAAGAAGTAAGCATTGACTTGAGCACTCCATGTTTGTGCCATGGGGTGCTGTATGCTGTGCAGCCAAGGAGTGGATCATGTAACTTGATCAGTAGTGATGCATGCACCAAGCAGAATTACTAGGTGTGCACAAATAAGTGCAGAACCTCACGATTGAGCCTATAGATAATACGCACACGCACACACACACTCCAACACACACGCACACACACATACACACACACACGCGCGCGTGCACGCACGCCAACACACACGCACACACACACACACACACACACACACACACACACACACACACACACACACAAACACACACACACACACATACACATGCATTCTCTCTCTCCCACACACATGCATGCACGCACACATGCACGCACATACGCACACACACACACGCACACACACACACACACACACACACACACACACACACACACACACACACACAGCAGGGTTCTATCCAGTGGGGAGGGGGGGGGGGGGGGCAGGGGGGAAGCTTCAACATGCATGTACACCAGATTCTCCTTCCACCCCCCCAAATAAAATTCCAACTGCAAATTGCTTTCACCGAAAGGTATTCTCTAGGTATTCTCACGCCTCACTCCCAAATGCTTTGACAAATGAGCATTTCATTAAAGAAAAAAACAGAAATGGGACAAAATTACCAATTTGTATTTTCATTTCTCATATTATAATACATGAACTACTCCTGTAACCGTATAGTACACAATTGGCATTCCTGGAAACATAATAATTATTGTTCACAGTCATTGCTCATGCAACTCAACAATACACATGATGCAACAATGCACATGATACGACAATACATACGTCGTGACATAGCAGGTGAGCCCGCCGAAGGCGCGCTTACCTGCTAGTGTATTATATGAACCATGGCTGCCAGGTGTATTGTGCACACATACGACCCTCAGTTTCGATCATCTGTAGTTGGTGGATAAATAACCCCTCGCCTTCAGCTCGGGGTATATCTATTTACAAACTTCCCCTGGGCTTGATTTTCAGGTGTATATATGCACAATACACCTGGCAGCCATGGTTTATATATTACATACATATATATATCCCACTGCGTGGGCAGTATCTATTATCTTCAAAGAGACCGCCTTGGGTAAATTCACAATATACCAGGGTATATCAATGACCCAATTCATATATCTCGGTTTTTAAGCGACGATAATTGATAACTGCCTTGTCAACAGGATGATGCAACAGCAGTACCCTACAGTACGTACAATGTATACTAAGCCTACAAAGAACTTTACATTGTTCTTTTTAGGAATGTTTTTATCAACACCTATCGTTTCAGACCCCGTTGCGGCATTTGCAGTCTTTTAGGAGAGCAGTAGTCCCTCCAAACAGAGCAATTGCGAATTCTTCTAACCTTTCGAGGACAACTGTCACGAATAACGACTAAAGCAAACTTTTAGAAAGAAACATGTGCTCCAGTAAGTTTTGTTTTCGCGACATAGTATTGTCGTAGCTGTCTTTTATCGAATTAAAAGTGTTATCTCTCGCATTACATTTGCTGTGCATGCGTATCCAGTATTCGGCATAGACGCAAGGGTCGTCGCTTAAATGGAGTTGTAAAGATAATAACCGTCGTTCGGTTTGAGTTTAACACCGAAGTACCTTCCCTGCGAGCAAAATCCTCCTTTCAAGTGGGATATATATAAGTTATACCCCACTTTTGCTGGGTATATGGGGAATATACTAAGTGTTAGGTGTTGATACACGAGGGTGCATATATATATATATATATATATATATATATATATATATAGTATATATAAATATACAGTACAAGACAAAAGTAACATACATTATTCCGCAAATGCTGTTTCACCTTTCTGCAGAATATTAGCACATTGTGACTGCAAATAAGCACAGAATGAGTAGAATTAACCGCAGCCAATTACAGCTAAATTAACAATCCAAAGGTCTAGGTTTAATAGCTCTCCACATCCACAACATGTATCCACATGAATTCGTAGAATCACTGCAAATGGGCATTTTGTGCCACAACATGTAATAAACTTCTGCATGCACTTGCGGATTCACGTACATTTCTTTCGTCTTGTACTACATATATATATATATATATATTTATAGATAGATAGATAGATAGATAGATAGATAGATAGATAGATAGATAGATAGATAGATATTTGTCTTCCATTACCATGGTAACTTTGGGATATCCATGGGTGATATTCTGGCTATCAACCCCTGGGAATGGATATCATCCCTGTGGTAGCTTCCAGACTAATTAATTAATACTTCACACTACTTTTGAAGTGAAAACAACCTTATGAATACAATTATCATACAATGAACACAGGGGAATGGAAGACAAAATAGTTATCACCCAATTTACTCGGACATTAGCTGTAGACTTCACCTTGGTCTGGTTTCTGTTACAGATAACATCCTAATACTTGGGTGATAACTATAACATTATATATATATATATATATATATATATATATATATATATATATATATATATATACTGTATATAAATATATACATATATTACATATATATATAGAGAGAGAAGATGGCCGACAGCGGCATAGAGATGTGATCGAGAGTTGATAAAATTTTCATGATCCGTCACTGCAACTGACAAAGTTTCTATTAGATTTTGATGGGCCTACAGAGATTCCTTCAGCGATTCAGCTTACTTAAGTGATTGGAAGTTGTTCTTCTAAGCTGTTTTGTTAATTCAGTTCAAGGTCATGTCAGAATCATCTAATCCTAGCGTATCTCGGGCGCTCTGTGGAGTTTGTTCGAGGAATGTGCGTCTACGTCTTGATGGCCTCATTTGTATTTCACGGTCCTAGGTAGCACAGGTGCCCTGGGTCCGATCAGCCTCCCGTTGCGGGCACCACGTTTTCTGCCACGTCTACTTCGTCCACCAATCCATCCATCCAGCCTACCAACCCTTCGAGGCATGCCGCTGATGCTCTAGATGATATGCTAGCTCTGATGAAATCAAAGCAGATAAAGATTTTGAAGCGTATCCCCCGAGGTTGCAGAAATCAAGCAGCGAGGAAGTTTGGCGAAATTCTGTCAGCCATCAATATTTTTGGTGATCTAGAATGTTGGGTCCGCCTCCTCATGTTTGTTCCAAGTTGCCTAGCATGCCCACGCCGAGTCCTTATAGCACAAGTGGTGAGTCGATAAATCTCTGCCGAAAATTTGCCCTCAGTCCCTAGACGGTCTAAAATTAGTGGTCTTCAGAACACACGATCTGTCACACAACAAGATTTGTCGTCAGATGCCTATCTCCAGGACATGGCATATAGGATCAGCAGTAAACTAGAAGGTGATTTCGCTGGAGATGTTAGGTTGGCGATTTCATCTGATACACACATCAGGAGTGAAGGCGCAGCCACAACTGCCTTGAGAGAGAAACACCCACCTCCTCTTCCTGAGACGAAGATGGTCATGACTTCTGGTGTTAGTGAAACTTCCCCATTGGTAGTGTCTGAGGAAGAAGTCAGAGCAGTGGTCAGATCCTTTCGAAAAGGATCAGCCAGTGGTCCAGATGGGTTGAGACCCATTCATTTGTTAGACATGACAAGCATAGAAGCTGGACATGATGGGGAATCTCTACTGTCTCACCTCACCTCTTTTGTTAATCTGGTGCTCTCAGGGGGAGTCCCTCCACCTGTTCGCCACATCTTTTTTGGAGCATCCCTCACAGTTCTCAACAAACCAGATGGGGGGTATTCGCCCCATTGCTGTGGGCTTAACACTTAGGCGACTTGTATGCAAGGTGGCCAGCAGGGCAGTTAGAGATGACATAGGTTTGATGCTACGCCCGCCCTATTCAGCTGGGAGTCAGTACATCTAATGGAGCTGAGGCTGCAGTACATGCTACGAGGCATTTTGCTGGACATCACATTCCCGATGAAATGCTGGTAAAACTTGATATTACTAATGCATTTAACTCTCTTCGTTGAGACAAAATTTAGAAGTAGTCTTGAAGCACACACCTCACTTAGCTCACCTGGTCTTCTCTAGCTATGCAACAGAGTCATCACTAATTTTCGGGGAAGAGATCATTGCCTCTGCGGAAGGCGTCCAACAGGGGGACCCACTGGGTCCTCTTCTCTTTTGTCTAACCCTCCACCCAATCTTGCAGTTGTTGCGTTCAGATTTCAAAGTGTTTTACATGGATGATGGAACGATTGATGGTAATCATGAGGTAGTTGCAGAAGATTTTGACCAGGTTTGAGATAAATGCTGCCTCATTAGGATTACATCTCAACCGAGGTAAGAGTGAGGTCATTTGTTCTTCTGCAGTTAGTATTGTATCCTAAGCTCCTTTTGATGATAAAGTTTGTCCATGCTAATGAAGCCACACTCTTGGGTGCACCAATAGGGGATGTTGTGTGTATTGACCAAGCCATTGGGTGTAAGATAGAGTTCTTGAAAACAATGGGGTTCAGGCTATGCCATTTCAAGAAGCATGATGCTCTTCTTCTTCTAAGGCATGCATTGGCTATTCCCAAAGTTCTCTACCTTTTAAGGTCATCCCCTTGCTTCTTGTCACCTCGCCTACAGGAGTTTGACAGCCTTCTCCTCTCAACTCATTCATTGGTATTGAATGTAGATCTATCTAGAGAAAGTGCTTGGCTACAAGCTACCTTACCCGTCAGTCATGGTGAGTTTGGGGTTCGTTCAGCATCCATGTTTGCTCCTTCTGCATACCATGCATCAGCTGCTGGTTGCCGAGACCTTATTACTCGCCTCCTCCCATCCTACAACACCCCCAACAGTGTGCCACTAGCCATACAAGCTTGACTTTGACGATATAGAGTTACCTCAGGAAGAGATTAGGTCTAAACAGAGAGCTTGGGATGTACCAAGGGTTGATGCTGCCTTGAAGAAATTAGTGTCCACGGCTCCTGATGATAGAAGTCATGCTGGACTTCTGGCTGCCACCATCAAAGAGTCTGGGCTCTGGCTCCAAGCACCTCCTATTGCATCACTCGGCCTCCATATGGATGATAATGTGATCCATATAGCAACAGGTCTGAGGCTAAGAGTACCATGATTGTCAACATTGTGGTAACCGTGTTGATGAGCTAGCAACTCATGGTCTGAGTTGCAGAAGAAGCCAAGGCCAACATTCCCGCCATGCTGCACTAAATGACCTCCTCCCCCGTTCACTGACCTCAGCAGGAATACCCTCAAGATTAGAGCCTAAGGGCACCTGCTCTGGGAGTGCCAGTCATCCGGATGGGATGACTTTAGCCCCATGGAAGTTTGGGAAACTACTTGCATGGGATGTCACCTGTCAAGATACTTTCGCTCCCTGCATCGATACCTGCATCGCTCATGTGTGGAGGCTGGGGCAGTTGCCATCTAAGCCAAAACACAGAAATCCACACATTATCAAGAGCTTGGATGCAGTTACCATTTTGTCCCGGTGGCTGTGGAGACTGGTGGAACATTTGGACCACAAACCTGGGCTATCTTAAGAGAAATTGGAGCTAGATTAAGGTCGATGTCTGGTGATCCTAGGTCTACATATTATCTTTGTCAGCATGTATCTGTTTGTATTCAGAGAGGAAACACAGAGGCAATTCTAGGAACTTTCAATAACAATGAATTATGTCCTCTGTTTGATTAGTTTAGGGAATTAGTCTCTAATTATATTCCTTTTAAGTTGTAGTTAAAATTATGTGTCTACGTAGGGTTTTCTTAGTGTATGTGTGTAATTTGGTGACCATTGAAAATATATATATATATATGCAATAGTTACAGTACGGTCAAGTGTGCGTTGGCGCATTTATTGCTTGAGTCCCGAAGGCGAGTGCAATAAAGAGCCAATGTACACTTGGCCGTACTGTAACTTACTTGTTGTATGTGCCCCTATTTGTTTAATTCGAGAAGTCACTTTGTCATGGTTGGCGATTTGTTTTTAGTGGTGATTTTTCTCGCTTTCTGAAGCGAGCTTCAGAAAAACAGCAAAAGGTTCAGTACTCACACGCATCGCTTTAAACTCCAGTATTCTACATGTAAACCTTGAATACTGTTAAATGTTGATAATGTTGTCTTTACCACGATTTCTAAAGCTATGGTGTCGCCGTCAAGAACAAAAGACATTCACCTTCACTGCAATCTTTTAGCAGCGAATACGGAATGCCTGAATACAAAAAAGGGACGGACATTACTCGTTAGAACTTTTGGTGAGTCAATGAGAAGAGCACCTTACCTAGTGCGCTGGCAATGAAGTTTTGTGCTAGCCTACTGAATGGTCTTCATTATTTTGAACTGATGTGCATTCATTGTTTAAGATTGATTTGTTATGATTAACGGGGCACTAAAGGTGGCAATATATGATTAAGCACAGTTGCGGTTGACATCATTGAAAAAAGTGTGCAGTTGTCCTTGATATAGGCACACTTTTCCCTTTGATGTTGACCACAACCATACAACAAATATATATCTATATACTTTATATAAAATTTATACTGTATATATATACTGTATATATAATATATATATATATATATATATATATATATATATATATATATATATATACAGTATATATATATATAAATATATATTAGAATTGTCCATCTACTATTATAATATCAATCCATAGTAACTCTATATTCATCGTCTCTCACATTACAAACATCCACTTCCACAGTGAGGAATCTGCTTGGCTACAAGCCACTCTCCCAGTGGGCTCTGGCGGTCTTGGGATAAGAAGCGCTGCCCATCTTGCACCGTCTGCCTTTTTGGCCTCAGCTGATGGAGCATCTGTGCTTATGCAGCAACTTCTCCCCCATCACCTTTCCACCATCACTTACAAGGAATGAGACTTGGCATTATCCAATTGGAGGGAGGATCTTCCATCGGACACTCCTCAGCCAGACATGGCAATTTCCCATGTTCAGAAGTCATGTGACCAGCCAAGAGTTCAGTTCCAGCAGGAATTCCTACTCTCCAACTGCAATGATCCTCAATTCAGGGCACGAATTTTGGCTGTAAGTTTAAAAGAATCCGGAGCTTGGCTTAATGCCATGCCTGTGTCATCACTAGGGCTTCGCTTGTCTAATGATGAACTACGCATTGCTGTAGGTCTTAGACTTGGTGCCCCGCTTTGTCAACCCCACAAATGCAACTTCTGTAGCAGTGAGGTTGATCAACTTGCCACCCATGGCTTGAGTTGCCGACATAGTCAAGGCAGACGTCCACGCCATAATGCCATCAATGACATCATCCTCCGCTCCTTAGTCGCTTCAAACATCCCTTCTCGTTTGGAGCCCTCAGGACTGCACAGATCCGATGGTAAACAATCTGATGGTATGTCTATGGTCCCTTGGTCACAAGGAAAGTTCCTCGTGTGGGATGTTACTTGTACTGACACCCTCTGTGCTTCCAACCAGGATCGATCCATCTCGGAACCTGGCAATGCAGCAGCTCATGCAGAAGCACTGAAGACGAGCAAGTATGCCCAACTGGGCTCAACCTATCAGTTCATCCCAATTGCGGTTGAGACGCTTGGCCCTTTTGGTCCACAAGCCCAAGATTTCTTCAGAAACCTTGGCCAAAGGCTAAAGGCAGCTACAGGTGACCATAGATCTTTTGAGTTCCTCATCCAAAGGATCTCTATCGCCATTCAAAGAGGCAATGCTCTGTCAGTGTTGGGCTCTCTCATCCCCTCATGGAGACCAGACAAGGCTCAATGCTTCTTTGAGCAGTAGAGAGGCAGCCAATTTTTGCATGTCATTGTATGATTGCTGCTTGTCATCCTTATTATTGTTATTATTATTATTGTCTTTGTTGCTATAATAATTTATATGTATATGTTGTTGTAAGGTGTAACATTGTTTATGCATAATTTTGATATATCATTATTTATTATCACAATATTATTTTCATCACTGTATCATGTATTCATTTACTTATGTATAGAGTTATTATGGATTGATAATAATAATATATATATATATATTATATATATATATATATATTATACATATATATATATATATATATATATATACTGTATATATAAGGTATTTGACCATATAAAGGCCGGGGTTCGTTTAATAGCCGGGGGTAAAAGCAGCCCTAGGTAAACAATGGCCAGGTCCAAATAATAGCCAGGTCTCAGCACACAAAATGGCTGCATCGATCGATTGAGGTACAAGGCATAGTCGATAATCATCAATCGTAAAATATCTAGATTAACTTCTACTATTGTTTAGCTTTTGATAATATGGATAAATTTACCAAAAGGAACCAAACTACCCTGTAGACGCTGCCAAATCATTCTAACAACTTCCTTCTTCGACGGGACAGACTTCGGATTTTGCTTGTAAGTGGTAAGATGTCCCCGTTCCATGAGCTATTATTCATTTAAGCCCAGTTATCTGTTCTGTTGGTGGGTTATTATGATTATATAGAAAATGCAGGAGGGTTTATCATAAGGACTTAAGAAAGTTTTTGGGTTCGAATAAAAGCCCTGCCTGTTTAAAGGCCGGGTCAAAAGTGCTAGGAAAGAAATAAAAGCCTGGGCTATCATTCGGTCAAATATGGTATACACACACACACACACACACACACACACACACACACACACACACACACACACACACACACACACACACATACACACACACACACACACACACACATATATATACGTATATACATAACTGACTCTCATTAGTAAGTAGACCAGGGGACCTTCCATAATAGTGCTCCTGTTAACCAATTGCAAAAGATCCATTTTTGACCTGTATATTAGCTACATACGTAGCAGTATAATACGCACATATTCTAGATTATCATGTAGTATGGTAGTACTACATGTGTAGGTATGATGCCAAAACAAAATGGCCACCCATACATTAGGGCCTAACGTACTTGCGGCAAAACTTCAAGAAGGATGGGGAGATGGATACCAGCTTTGCCCACCTATCCTAAACTCTACATACAGTCGACTCCTGATATAAAGAACCAAAACATCTACAAGATTTGTTCTTTATAACAGAAGTTCTTTATAAAAGAATTGTATGCTAAGGTATTACAGAGTATAAATATTATGTATATTAATTATGTAATATACCGTATGGACTGAAACTTTCACGGTACCAAACTTTCGTGTTTGCAAAAGTTTGAGGATTTTCGCAGTTTAAACTTTCGCGGTTGCCAACTTTGAGGAAAATTTCCCGGACAGCATATGCATCCTATGCATAATATATTCAATAAAAATGGCTGCTGAGACAACTGATGAAGAAGTCCGCCGACATTAGCAACATAGCTGCTGTTAATTTATTTCTTCTGTCTTTTGAGAGTTCATTGCATACTGCCTGTACAGTAGGACCAGGTAAAACGTCCTCCAGTGACAGGAAATCGGATCCGACGATTGACCATCCGCAGCCGATGAATCTCGTGTAGAGTTCATGTTGAAGTAGCGCAGGGTTGATATAGCGGTAGTAAAACGAACGAAAATTGTCTTGAATAGCAAGACAACACAAATGAATCTAAGAAAGTTGCTGCTGTGCGCTCACGATGAAGGAAAATAGTCAATGGAGCAAAGGTGCTCTGATGGATATTGTGCAATCCGTGTACCGCCGACCATTTTGACTCCACAAGAAAGAAAACAATGCTAATTTTTGCGGATTATACTTCTCGTGGACGGCCACTGATCCGTGAAAAGCACGAAAGTTTCGGTTCATACGGTAAAAGAAATATGACATAATTCACACTGATGGTCATAGTGGAACTCAAATTTTAGTTTCTTGTATGCTTTTATACTATGCTGTACACTTCAAAGCTTCTAAGAACACAAAATCCCTTTCTAATCCTTCTTAAAAGGCACTGGCAGCAGTGACGAGTTCTTTATAACAGGAGTTTGTTTGTTATAACAGAGGAAAAATGAATGCACATAAATTTGTTCTTGGGAAATTGTTCTTTATAAGCAGTTCTTTATAACGGGGTTCTCTATAAGTGGGGTCCACTGTATATACATATAATTATTATTAATTGGCTAACTGGCTAATTATTAACAGTGGAGCCATGGAAGAGTGACATTTATACATTGTTTGAGCAATATGAAGTTTCCCGTAGTGTTTTAGTGTAGTTAGACCTACCGTAGAGCAGGAAATTTTCATGGCATAAATTTTTGTGAATCGCAGTAAACTGTAATTTTAGCAAGTTTTATTTTCATGTTGTGTAGATTTTCATGTTTTTTTTTATGTTTCCAAGTCGTTTGTGCCAATTTCTGAACCATTTCATGTTCAAATCGTGCTTTCACTGAGTTTAACACTCCATTCCTTAAACAATCTTGTTATAGCATGCTATTTTCCCGACTTAAATGCATATTTGGCAAAATTTTCCACAGTTAAAATTTTACAAATCCATACAATTCAAATTATAGCTAAAATATAACCCCATGAAAATTTTACACTCTACAGTAATTCCCTATGCATCGGAGTAGCAGAGTAGCTACATTTGTGGAGGGTAATGACACAACCATACCATAGAGCGGGAAATTTTTCGCAAAGTACGTAATACTTTCGCTATATTCACAAATTGTATTGATTCGTGCAACTTTCACTGTAAAAATTTTGCCAGATACATACTAAAGTCAGGAAAACAGAGTGCTATAACAAGATTCTCTACAGAATGGAGCATTGAGCCCATCGAAAGAACAATCTGAACATGGAATGGTCGAGAAATAGACACAAACAACTTGGAAATGTAAAAATGCAAACAAAGTTCTTCACATCACGAAAATAAAACTCGCAAAAATTACTTATGCTTGGATTCATGAATGTCGTGAAAATTTCCCACTCTACGGTAGTTAAAAAGATGCTGTAATCAATCACTATTTCAAGAAATATGCTTTAGGAGATTTATACTTCAGGAAACCTTTGTGATGAGATGGGTGATGTGGTTGTCCCAAGTGAGGGTATCATTCACAATCAATCCCAGGAATATAAATTTCGCAACCGGTTCATTGAGGTGTTCATGAAGGTTTAACATGAAAGAAGGCTTAGTTTTCAACCTAGAGTAAGACTCAGTTAGACTAAATGCATCATCATACACTTAGTCTTACTGAGCCCATTAGAAGTCATCTATGAGTTGACTATGTCAAGACAGGACTGCAGAGAAGAATTCAGAAGATTGGGGTCTTTGCCTACAAGGAAAATGGTTGTGTCATCTGCAAAGAGTGCAGTAGAGTCAGGAGTAAGAAGTTTTGGGAGATCGATGATGAAAACAGACAAAAGGGTAGGGCCAAGCATAGAACCTTGGGGAACACCAGATGAAAGAGAACCATGAGAGGAAGAAGAATTTCCTACACTGGTCACTGGTCAAAGAGTGATCCATCAAATTGTATCTATGGACAAAAAGTATTTAAAGGATGAGTTGCAGCTCTTAAATACAGACCTGTCTTCAATAAGATATGAAACAAAAAAGTCTTAACTTTCACAGTAAAAGTTCTCTATACCACTGGTAGATCTAGTAGGTGTACTTCACTCTTCAAATATTCCAACCACAATAAATTTACCGTATTTCCTCTAAAAATTCGACCACCTAAAGTTTTGACACCTGTTGTGGAAGTGTTAAATGCCTCTAATCAATGACAAAATCGCTTGAAAGCTGTAGACTCATTTGCTGATTGTTCCATTGTTTCCCTGCATGTTAGTACCGTTACTGGGGCAGTTATAGGCCAGATATGGAAGGAGCACAGCCTGAATGTACACCCGATCGACAGTATTCTGCAACACCAGAGCCAATTTGGCCGTCATCGTCGGAATACGACACTAACAGCGATTCACCATCTGTATGTGTCCACGCACCGAAGAAGAAACCTTTAGCTCTGAGGAAGCGGCTAATGGCATTTCAATTTGCCTTTAAAGTTTTGTCGTCTCCTCTAAAGTTTCGACACACGTGCTAAGGCTCCGTGTTTACCTCCTATTGCTCAGTTTGACGAAAATGTTTGAATTCGACAAGTGTCGAATTTTTAGAGGAAATACGGTACTCATGAATTCTATCAGTGGTTGCTAAAATCCATTTCAATAGATGTACTATCAATTTCCGAGAAAAGTTTTGGCCTAGCACATTTGACAAGGACGCTAATACAATTGGACAACTATTGCTACAGTACATACGTACATATTTAGATCTGCCCAAGCTTTGCTCAAAATGAATGAGCTTCAATAAGTACACATTCAGTAAGGATGCATACACCGCCACATCAGGAAATTTTGGCGACCAATAAATTTCATATGTTTCATGGTTTGAACGTATCCATGAAATTATTCATCTGCAAACTTTGAAGCATAATATGGCAGTTGATGATCAGATGTATCATGTTTACAATAGGCTTTCTTCGAGTACAACTCTACAGTGGGCTTGTTTGGCTGCCAAGTTTAATTAACCTTGGACTTGCCGTTTCAAGGCATGCATGTATTGCATTCATGCATTCATTCATGCATTTGTGCCTTCTCTCGAAAAGATGACTTCTTATTGCACAAACTGTACACAAACCACAAAGTTCATACCCACAAAAATGCTTACTCCTCACATATAGCATTACCACAGCTTACAAACAGTTACAGACTTTGGTGCCAATCGAATACAACTTCAACACCATTTAATACTACAGAACATACAGTACGTACTTGAGCCTTACGCATACCATCCTGAAACTTTTCCTCCAAATCACTAGATAAATAAGAAAACATACATTGAACCAATTCAAGCACCTGCATGTGCGAACCTGTACATCCATACAATCAGTACTTCACAACTCATTAAAATTGAAATAGTAATCATTGCCATGGAAACAACACTGCTATTCTGTGAGATTATGCTAGACAAAAATAATTTAACCAACCATATGCTCATATATGAAGTATATAAAACATTCAAAAATGGAAAGAAAAAATGTAGGGATGAAAAATTGTCAATCATCAAAAACAATTGGTAGGGTTGCTTGTTGCCAATGGCTGGATGGGCATATGGATAGACATACATAGGGCTAGGTATATATGGAACTAGACAGCTATAGGGATTAGACATGCATAGGGCTAGATGAGTGTGCAAATTCATTTATCCTGTAGCCATAATGCGGGATGTAGGAATTGCACACTGCACCCAATCCAACCTTACTTATTTTATCAGTTATTCACACTTTTTGATTTTCCCCGTGCAAGTATATAAAGATTGTTATAACTTACATAGGAAAAGTTCACAGAGCTGTCATAAAAGAGCTTCCTCCCATGCATTTTACAGCCCTTGTGAATATGTCCTATCCCCTACAAGAAACACACCTGACACAATCAAATTCATCAAAGTCCTTCAAAAACTGTGAGCTTGCAACACAAAGGCGAACTACTTGAGGATATAAAGGAACCTGAGAAAGCAAATATAACATAATCAGCACCATAACAACATAAAATTGGGTAGCAGTAGACACACACGTACTTTGAGAAATTCTCTAAATTGAACACTTAATGTTCTCTACAAGGGAAAGAAAACAGTACAGCAGGTGACAACAGCAGTACATAGGCTCTGCATAAATTTACTGTTGTACACAAAAGACATACAAACTGACAATCCAAAATCACTACGGTAGCCAATGCCATTGTGACTACCACACCATACCAATTGCTGCAAATCCTTGAAAGTGTCAAATAGACACTCTGTTCGGCTTTTGAACCGATGTTTAGCCAGCAATCCCAATGTTCCCACAGATATGCCTTTCTTTGCTCTGTCCAGGCAACTATGATTAAAATATATACTTCTACAATAAAGTTCACATTGTACTACAATTGAAATTAGACTAACTTCCGAGCATTACAGCACGTGGAATGTGCATCTTGAAGTGACTCTTGAATACCTATCACACTGTCCATTTCCTGTATATAATAATAAATATATTAAATCAGTCCAAGATAATGTATAGGTAAAATGTACAGTAAGTAGAATTAACAAAGTATCTTAGGAGATATAAAAACTATACATAAAAAAGTATCTGATATAACATAAAAGCCCTCAGCTGCTCCATTTGTGGCAGATAAGGTTCACAAAGTATACTAAGACAAATAGTATCAATTTTATTAAGCTTCTCATAGGATAATCAAGATTGAAATAATAAATCATGGCGTTTCAGTCCGTGGACCTTCATCAGCTCCACGGACCAAAACATCCTGATTTATTAGCAAAAGGGTTGTAGTTGTGCTTTGACCATACTATAAAAAAGCACCATCACGGTAGCAAATTCTAACAATAAGAAGAGAGGACTTCAACGCGTAAAGACGCGACTATTATAAAATTCTGTTCTTAACTTCTAAAAAGCTTCAACTAAAGCTAGGGTAGATAGAAATGTACTAACCACGATAATCTGAGACGAAACATCGCTGTTTTGCCAATGTGCCATAAGGCCTTTTCTGGGAATTCCACCTTAATAAATTAACAATAACCCTTCATCAGTAGCACTGGGCAGAGCAGTAACGGATGTTCCTTGGAAACCTCCCATCACAGGATTGGTCAAGGAAAATCCAAAAACGGTAGATAGTATAACAGACATCTTCACCGAATGCCTAGATTAACGCTAAGTACCAGTTTGTTAGCAGGTCTAAAGTATCAGCAAAAGGGTTGTAGTTGTGTTTTGACCATACTATAAAAAAGCACCATCACGGTGGCAAATTCTCACAGCAAGAAGAGAGGACTTCAACACGTAAAGACGTGACTATTCTAAAATTCTGTTCTTAACTCCTAAGAAGCTCCAACTAAATTTCCTGATTTATTGTTTCAATTTTCATTATGCTACGAGAAGCTCAATATTGATACAAGTTTGATTGCGTAGCAATGAACATCTATGACAAAGGACAAATAGGGCCCGGTGAAGCTATTGAAACTTTCAAAGCATACTGTACATACATCATATGAGCAAAAGCCAGCTACATAATACAAATGTATTTGGTATTAGTCTGCTAGTAGAATAACTAATTTTATGATTTCTTTATACCATGCAAGACCAAAGTGGAAAGGATAAATACAAAGTTTAATCAATCTCTTTGGTGATTCATGAACAGTCTAAAAAGATGCACAGGCTGATATCAGGGTAAAAACTGTTGATTTCAGAATATCACTATAACATTTGCTGCTCTTAAAGCCTTTGATCATTATCAATGGCAGGTGGACACAATAATAATGGCTGATATAATCAATTCTCATGTACCAATAGCAAGATTTCTCTGTCAGCCCTTAAGCAGAGCGGGCCACCCTGCTTAATGTTTGGCTTAGACCATTTTTTTTTACTTAAAGTAGAGTCCATTCCTTTTTTGTTGAAATGCTTCAAGTGGATAGATAGGGTATGTATAACTGACACCATGTATATTGATCCAAAAAGAATTCTCCTTCTCTCTATTAAGAAGAGCTCATACGTAGGTGCCATCATATGGGTAAATGCAGTGGAGTGACTCAATAAATACTAATTTATAGAAGTGAACTAGATCAACGGCAGCTGTGTACTAGCCTACAACTGCATTAAGCAAGTGCCACCCTCTGTCATTATTTTCTGGTGACCACCCTGTACGTATATACAGTACTGTATAACAATATGTGGAATTTCATGGGGTAAAACTTTTGCAAGTGGCTCCTTTCCGTGAATATTTTCATTATAATATGACCTCATACAAGAAAAGGAATAACATTTTCATGAAATCTATATTATATATACAATATATACATATATCTTATTATAATAAAGATAGCTAGGTCAAGTTTTTGTTCGCAGTTCACTGACACGCACTTCGAGTGATTGCGGGTGAATCTTCATGATAGCTCACTGTTGAGTCTAGAAAGAGACCTTGAGGGCTTCTTTTTACTCTTACTTGCGAATGGAGAAATTTCAAAAATAGCCCGTATATTTGTTGTACAGACGACTCTTGATTAGAATACAACTTTTACCTTCGAAACAGTTATCCGCTAACTCCTCCTAGGAAAAGGATGCAAGTGCTTTGTGACTGTGGCTAATGCTCCTCAATATACCCGGTGAGTGATCTTATCTATATAGCGGAATGATTGTCACATGGAAATCAAAAGCAGCATCGGTGATAACAATGATGCCAACAGCCATATTTGTGCGCAATGGTATCTGTAGTGAGTATACGGGTTTCCTGTTGCCATCATTTATCTCAAAGCAAGTTCAGTACACAATAGATAAGTATAAGTGGGAATAGTCATTGATCAGGAGAATAGATAATAATATAACATAATTAAGCAATACAATGAAATAAACAATAAAGGTAAAATCTACAACATATAGAGTTTATGCAGCCATGGAGGGAATTCACCCCTCGGATGTTGCAAGGCTGATGCTGGAATCGGCTGCACAGATTGGGTGGTGGTACAGTGGGACCTGTTTTGAGAGACCACCCCATGGTTCCAAAAAAGCGGTCACTCAAGACAGGTGGTCTCTCATTAGAGGTTCACCCAAAATAGGCATTATAATAATACTAAGTGCACTCAAGTCTTTCATATAAGTGGGAACATACTTTTAACCCTTTTATACCTTCTTTTCTGCTCTCTAGACAATTTTAACCCATCTTTCTATAAAGATAGGACTCTTCCCTCACTACTCCAGCTCTAACTGGTCATAACTTATTACGAGATGGAAAATAAAATGGCCGCCGGTCGATATCCGCACTTCAATTGCAACTATTCTTGTAACCTATTGAAGGCAAAAAAACATTTGCATTTGTGGAAGGAAGGATTATACCTATATTCTATGAGAAGTCCTCCAAGAATGGTCGCTTAATACAGGTAATTTTGTCTTATTTTCAACCAATTGCCCTGGTCGCTGGTCGCGTTTTACAGGTGGTCGTTCTTCAAAGGTAAAAATGTGTTACTGAATGCCGGTGCCTGAAAATGTGGTCTTTGAAAAGAGGTGGTCACTCATGGCAGTGGTCCCTCAAAACAGGTGTATGACCACTGTATGAGGATTGGCTACCACGGATACACATGATAGAGGCTCTGATGAAAAGGACAGCCAACACCTCAGCCATCCAATTACTGTGGAGTATGGTTGATGCCTCTTCTGGGTTAACATGTCACCAGGCGCTTGTAGAAGGTCATTGCTTCCCTTCCCAGTGGTTGAGAAGACAAGAGGAGTGAAAACACCATGTTCTACCTCTCCGATTCTCTGTCCATACTGACGTTTCTTGTCCTGCTCATGTTTCTTGTAGATTGCAGAGATCCTTTGTGCGGTAGGAGGGTGCGTTGGGGTAAAAACCCCTTATGTTGAAAAATGCATCCTGCCTTGTATTCCAGAATCCTCTGGCACGAACATCTGCACGAGCTCCATCCTCTGTGTTGGTTGAGCGTGCTGACATAATCTCACCACTTAGTGGTTGGAGCGGTGGTTCGGTGGCAATATTGTTGCATACCTCAGTGAGGAGGGAGGCTATCAGCCTCGCAACCACTATCGTGGCCTGCGCATAGCTGGAGTGAGCCTGCAGCTTACTCAATATCTCCTCCGATGATCCTCAAAATAGCTTTGGCAATAATTCGACGTGGGATTTCCCCAATCCCAATAGGTCTCACATCAGGACAATCATCGAGGGGAATTAAGCGGCAAGCAATGAAAGCTGACAGTCCATCAGGATGAACACTTGTAGTGACCCTTTGCCTAAGGGATGTTTTTCATTAAGGATATCTCTAGTAGACCTCATTCTGGTTTCACCTTCCTCCGTGGTTTCAGGGACCAGATCATCTAGTTTGAGAACTCCTCCAGTTGTGTGCTTCAATAAATAACGTAACGCACCTTCTCTTCCTTTCAACATGAGATTTCTGAAAGTCTCCCCAACATCTTCATCGTTTGATGATCTGGAATGATTGCCAAGTCGTTTCTGAATGGATTTTCCTTCATCTAGTAAGGCCTGTAGATCCCCATCTAGCCACAAATCTAATCTTCTTTGTAGGTGTCTGATATGATCCTTGACCTTGCTTTTAGGATGGGGCTTCTGGAGGAGGAGGGTTGGCATAATAGTGGCAGCTTTCAAGGCAATGCTCTTTAAACTGGAGTTATCGGCATAGGCCTGAAAAAGTCGAGCCAATTCCACGACGAATGCTTTTCCAGTAGATCCCGATGGTACTTGAAAGATATTTCAACACCAATGGATCACTTCCTCCAGGTTGCCTCAATCCTATCGCACAAATACTTCCATTGTGAGATCCCCACATGAATTCATCGTAAATTAGTTCCTAATTTCTGTAACATGTTTGAATAATCTTATTGGTCAGTTTTAACTATGTCATTTGACAATGTGTGTTTTTACCTATGGTGTTAGAGTGTTTTGTTTTACTTATGATGTTTGTGTTTTGTTTTACCCATAACGTTTGTGCGTATCATTACATATTATGTATATAGTTAAGTTTTGCAAGGCTCCCTGGAAGATCAGCTGTTAGCTGAAGGGACTTTCCTGTTTAAAATTAATTAATCAATCAATCAATCATAGATGTGGTCATCAAAATTGTTATACTTGGACTTGTGACTTGGAAGAAATGGTGTCGCAGCGAGTGTCGAACCATAGACACTGCAGTTTCGAGTGTCTATGGTCAAACGAAGCATCGAACAACCGCTATGCTTCCATCGGTTGGATTCATCATAGATAATACTGGCTTATTAGCAGCAGGCACAATCTCTTGTGGCAGCAGAGGAGATGCCAAAAATGTAGGCGTCAAGCGATTCACCTTATCGCTTTGAATTTGGTTGTAGTACGCAGGTATGTTATGTCCGAATTTGAGGTAAAGTGGGCGTCTATGCGGTTGTGAAGAATGTAATACAATTGGAACACATTTAGAGCATATATCATGTGTTGTTCGTGCGACCTGCTGGCTAGTCGATGACGTCACTGCCTGGTGTTTACACGTTTTTCACTTGAGTTCCAAAAGAACCAGTGTTTTGAGCACATAATATGCTTTTCAAATTTATTTTTGCGACCGTTGTGAAGGCAAAGGTAAATTCTAAAGGGAAGTGGTGGGCTTCAAAACATCGAATTCGTGCACTGCACAGATAGGCCACCCGGAACAAGGCTAACATAATTGATCTGATAAGAGATTAACTTGGTAAGGAGCACAGTCCTGCGAACGTACGTTCCACAGTAGTTCTCTGAAGAACAAAAACTGGTATAGCGAGATTGTGGAAAAGTGACCACGAGCACAACTAGCCTGCTGGCACGATTGCATGTGACATCACGTGATTTTACTGAAGGAAGCTAACTTTCACCACAAGAAAACTTCATTGAAAAACGCGGTGGTAGAAATCTCCGATTTGCACCATGATACTTTGAGGTATTGTTCCCAAAGGTTCAAACCCCTAGAATCTGAATCAGGGTCTCTGTACGTTGCTCCATTTGTTTTATGTCCAACAGATTGTAACCAGTCACCCTAGAATTTTGCATAAATCCTTGAACATAACAGCCATGCAGTGGAGCCTGAAGACATTGATTCAGATTTAATAAGTTCGATATCTGTGTGTTCTTTTGAGCCAAGTTTTATGTCCAAAAGCCTAAGTTTCTACCACCGCGTTTTTGCATTTTTATGTTTTTTATATGCTCAGAAAAACTCGTCATACAAAGTTTTGTCACCCTTTCAATCCAAAAATTTAACACGTAATGATATATAATATGATAATATACATTTTCACGATGATGCAGGATATTGTCCTACAAATTATCAATATTTCATATATCATAATGATACATATGATAATATACCCTTGACACTGTCACCCTTTTGTCTGAGTGTAATTATGGACAAATCACACACATGCAATGGGTGATCTCTTGTTGGACTAAACAATAAACCGGGTCAAAAACCTGTCTTGAACTAACACCATAGACACTATTGTTTGACTATCTTCTATGATTGTACACAGCATATATAGAGTAGTCTAGCTGGCGTAGCTCAGACCCAATCTCGATAGACTAAGTGGTATATAGAAGGAGCTTGAGTACTGCAAGCACGAGGTGATACCACTCCGATCACAAATGCCACCTGATAATGGCTATACAATTGGTGGAACTAACTGCCGCATACCCTTTCAATCAAGAAGAGATTTAGCGTCAAAAATTTCCAATGTTGGCCTTAAACGAGCAATACCCCAATTAAGTGCGTGGGATTCTCGATCTGAGTCCGCTACCAACCGGAAGCCACTAAAGAAATTAGTAAACCTCGCTTACGCATTATTATTTCGCTAAACAAAATGTAAACAGTCGACTTTCAAGTGATTCACGAAATTTACATTCCGCAAAAATTTCAGACAGTAGGGTATTCCCCTATCTAGAATATTCCTTTTAGTCCTATACTGTGTACCATAGGATGGGTTTTAATTGCTAGATTGAAATAAATGCTGATTGCTAGCTAATTGTAAAAATGCAAATATTAAAAAACTATAGCCTGGCCTGTGTGAAGTTATGTAAGGAAACGCAATTATTAAAAACACAATCTAGTGTCTATTCCCTTAAACGCAATTGTTGCAATACGTTATTAAAACCCATCCCCATGGTATGTTATTAAAAGTAATCCACTGTAGGAGTACAGTAAAAAGTTCTCTATGACAATTGAGGTTGAGAAGGAAACTAGTGGTAATTGTCTCCAAGAACGTTACCATTGTGTTTCCTCACTATCATGCCAGACAGACTGCTCACAGTGACAAAGAGTGGCTTCCATTTGGTTGACCTAGAGCATCTTTCTATGGAACATTTTCAAGAAGTACCAAAGGAAGGCATTTGGCCTTACACAAACATAGGTTTCTAACTATAGGTCAACAGTGAGTTACATACCCAAAGGTTTTGTACAATATAAAATCACCACATAAGCATGTCATTTCTCTGGTAACATGCTACATAATATAGAAATCATTCAATTCCTAGAAAACACATATCAATTTTAACAAATAACTGAATATGTCCCAATAACATAATAATAGTGATCCATAAACGAGCTATACATATATGTAGTAACTACCAGCACACCTCTAGCTAACCATAAGTATATTATACACTTACTTGAACATAAGCAAAATGATTGTCCGAAATAATTCTTACAAGACAACTGGAAATCTGTCAAAGATACACATATGCAAATAAGAGCACATTCATTTAATATATACATATATCAACACACTTTTTCTTTTGATCCACCCATAATTCATAATTCACCCACACACCAGAATATAAACTCCAGAAAGTACCCCCTGCACATGCACACTCCTATAGATTTATGCCCTTCTAGTATTGTAACTGGAACAGTTGACCACACTACACACCCGCACACTAGCTTGTTTCATTAACACCAAATTGACTCTATCAACACTTGGTAGTTATTAACCAGGTGATAACTACCATACATGCCAAGTTTTTCCTTTGATGTTTCACAAACTGCGATAGTATATATACATGTATATATATATATATATATGCAATAGTTATACAATGGCAATTTGCGGAGTATGGATTATACACGCATGAAACCCGAGGGCGCGTAGCACCCAAGGGCAAGTGTGTGTATAAATCCATACTCCGCAAATTCCATTGTATAACTATTATATACCCCGCCCAGGGCTTTTGTTTGTGGAGAATCAGCTCACCGATATTTAGCAGAGAATCTCTACATCCGATAACGAAAATCCAAACTAGCTCTTCCGATGCTGCTAAAGGTCATTTCAAGGACAGTAGTACACTTGTGAATAATCAAAATGTACAAAGTTTCCGCACCGGCTTCAAAGAATCTCAAAGCGGCAAGTTTCACGACGGTATGTTTTCAACTACGAGAGGTTAGCTATAGCAAAGTGGCAGCCACCGCTGCTTTAGTAAAAGACTGGCCCGTCAGTAAATTTATATATTCGAACAACAGTACTATCCTCGACCTCAAAGTATGGGCAGCTGCCGAATGAAGCCATACAATGTGCTAGATTGTTATTGTAATGACTGACTTTTGTGTCTAATTACCCTTTCCCTAATATGGGCTGGGGTATAACTGCAATAGCCAAGCGGGCTCTTGTTACAGTTATACCCTGGTTATGGGATTTAACTGAGCATGGTTACCCCGGAAACGGGGTATGTGTATATATATACATATATATATATAATATGTTATAGTTATCACCCAAGTAAGAGGACATTAGCTGGAATAAATACGAGACCGAGGCGAAGCCGAGGTCAAGTAATCTATTACAACTAATGTCCAAGTATCGGTTGATCATTTTCCTGGGGTAGCCATTTAACTCTAGGGCCTTGTCTACTTTCTGCGGTTCTTCCATTTTCAAACTGGCATTGGAGGGTATGGTCTGGGCTCTATGGTGGAGGGTTCTGACGACAGCTGCCTTATGGGCTGAGGGGTGGTGGGAAGAGTAGTCTTGGTACTTTGTGTGGGTGGGTTTCCTATATACTGTGGTATCTATGGTCCTGTCAGAATTCCGGAGGATCAGTACATCTAGGAATGCTAGCTGGGCTTGGGCTTCTCTTTCTAATGTGAACTGGATGGTATCTCTATGGTTTCAAGTGGCAGTGGAAATCCTGCACAATATCAGATCTAAGGGCACAACATGTGTCATCTACATATTATCTTTTCCAAAAATTTGGAGGATTGGGGTAGGTGCTTAGGGCTCTTGAGTCAACATCTTTTATAACTAGGTCAGCCACCACTACTGATACAGGTGAACCCATGGCTGTTCCATGAATCTGCTGGTAGAAGGTGTCACGAAAGGCAAAATAAGTAACATTAAGGCATAGTTCTAGGAGGGATATAATCTCATCTACAGAAAGGGAGGTGTGTTCAGGGAGAGATGTATCATCCTGAAGACGTTGACATGCAACTCTGGTAGCTAGGCCTGTAGGAATCTTGGTAAAGAGGGATACTACATCAAAGGATACTAGGACCTCATCTTCTGCTATGGTCTGTGAGGAGATAAACTTGGCAAATTTGGATGAGTTACGGACATGGTGATCAGTATTACCAACTAGGGGGGCAAGAATACTACCTAGGTGCTTGGAAAAACAGTAGGTTGGAGAGGTGCACTAAGGTTGGGTACTGAAGGTTTTGCTTTACTGAGAACACCTACTTTATGATCTGGGTGTGTGCTTTGTCTATGACATCTGGGGTGGCCTGGGTTCTTCTGAGGGCATCTTGGGTACTGGCTACAATTTTGGAAGTGGGAATATGTTTCAAGGGGAGGGCATAGTTAAGGTCTTTTGCTAAGACAGATTGTTGGATCTGGTTTAGGTCTTTGGAGGACAGGTTGACTACCCATTGCCTAGGAGGGGGTTGCCTGGTGTTTCTGTGACTAAGGAGGTTATCAAATTTACGAATCTTGGTGGTTTTTGATCTCTGGGACTCATACTGGGACTGTTCTATACATTTCTCTTCTAATTGTTCAAAGAGTTCTGGTCCTAAGGTGAATTCTAATTGATGTCTTTGGAAGAACTGGTCTGTCTCTAATTAGTGTGTTTTCCTATAGCATTCCTGGATGCGTGCTGCTAAAAAATGGTGGGAGGCCTTATTAACTATCCTGTGTCCTTCTGCTGCTTTAATAGGGGGGTTGACTTGTAGACATCTAGGGGTGATGTGGTGTCGTCTACATTTCCTGTTGAAAGTTGTTAGCTGTTTGTGCTTACCCAACCTGCATGCAGTCTTGATGTAGTAGCGTGTTGCTTGAAGAGTCTCTTGTCCATAACAATCGCGGATCGTTGAGAAAAGGCTTGAACGGCTAGGTAGCATTGTAGTCAATGATCTTAACGGAAATCACTAGCCAAAAGAGAATATTAACACCAAACATTGACCAAAGAGATGCTTAGTGGAATCCTGGATGATCCAGAAGGAACCCTCATCCCTGAACAGAGAACTAGGAACACTCCCTACAGTATACAAAACCTTAATGTAAACCTATAATTATATTATTTCCATTTTTTTCAACATCACTCACAATCTCATTTAACTCTGTTCATCACCCACAGTTAATATTATTCATCACCTCGCATCAACAACTGTCACATGCTGTCTCTTGAATCATACCACTGATGAAGGTAGCAGTTGGCTGCCGAAGCGTTTGGTGTTAATAATCTCTTCTGGCTAATGATTTCCGTTAAGATCATTGACTAAGAAAGAATACTTTCACAGACTTATCTTTGAAATGGTTCCACCCTCTACCCCCTGGAACACTCTCAGAATTGTTTGCACTGCATCCAAATCCAAGTCTACCAACCGGAACCTTCTTGGTTCAGACCATGTCACCACTGCAACAGCTCTGAGTACGCATTTCCTCTCAATTAGTTCCTCTGTTTCTAACCTAACTGCTCCCACTTGTACCTACTCTCCTTCCTCAACCTTATCTCTATCTCCAACTACTCCTAAATGGTGCAAAGAAGCACTGACTGCACTCAAACCCTCTTCTTCTGGTACTGACCAAATCCCATCTCGTCTACTCAAGGCTTCCAAATCTGTCATTTGTTATTCATTGTCCTCTATCCTAAACTCTTCTATCTCTTCATGTACCTTTCCTCTTTCTTGGAAGTGCTCCTCTGTTAGGCTTCTCCACAAGGGTGGTGATCATGGCTGTCTTTCCAACTACCGACCTATTTCTATCCTGCCAGCGTGCAGTAAACATCTCAAAAAATGTGTCCAAATGCAGCTGTCTCACCAGCTTTCTTTAAATAATCTCTTCTTCTCAAGCAGTCTGGCTTCCACTCTGGTCACTCTACTCATACTCAGTCTCTCCTTTTGTACTGTACTGACAAGTGATACAAATCTTTAGACTGTAGAGAATATGTTGCTGTTTTATTTCTTGATGTCTCAAAAGCCTTTGATACAGTTAATCATGCTCTCATACTGTCCAAACTCCAACTCCTCAGTCTTAGCTCTTCTTCTCTTTCCTGGTTCAAGTCCTACATATCAAATCTCTCACAGGTTACGTCCATCCTTGACTCAGCATCTTCTCCTGGTTATCCACGTTGTGGTGTGCCACAAGGCTCTGTCCTTGGTCCTACTCTTTTCTCTGCGTTTATAACTGACCTCCCTCAGATGATTCCTCCAGATTCCACAGTACTTATTACAGATGATACAATTCTGGTAAGGACCCTCACTCAAACTCTTCACTGCAGTCTCGTGTGGATTTTGGCAAACATGTGGATGACTGACAATACCAGCAAAACCAAATGCATGGTTATCCACTCTTCTCAAGCCAAATGTAGTCCTTCTCTAAATCTCAATCTCTGATCAGGTGATTGAACAAGTGCACACTTTCAAGTTCCTTGGAGTCTATTAGGATAAGTTTTAACTTTGGACAGATAACGCATGTCATAATTTTCATCAACAATCATTCAATTGTACAACGTTTCGCCCACTTGGGTTTCTTCAGGTACACACAACTAAAAACTAAACTGACTGAACAATGTAAGTGAGTAAGTGAGTGGATGGAAAATTAACCAATGGGATCAAAACATGCATGATGCCTGTCCAATCAGGGGATCCCACACATGACTCAGGGCTAACCCTGAGTCAAGGTTGTAGTTATCCGTGCTCCTGATGTACAGGCATGTGTGGGATCCCCTGATTGGACAGGCATCATGCATGTTTTGATCCCATTGGTTAATTTTCCATCCACTCACTTACTCACTTACATTGTTCAATCAGTTTAGTTATTAGTTGTGTGTACCTGAAGAAGCCCAAGTGGGCGAAACGTTGTACAATTGAATGATTGTTGATGAAAATTGTGACATGCGTTATCTGTCCAAAGTTAAAACTTATCCTAATCGATCTAGCATGTCGAAGAATTTCTATAACCATTCCTTGGAGTCTACATTAGCGACACCCTAACTTGGGGAGATCATGTTGACAAGGTAATCTCTAATGTATTGCATAAGATAAATCTGCTTAGACATCTCTGGTTTCTTCCTCAATCCGTTCTTCTCCTACCTAAAATCATATGTCTTGCCAAGTTTCAATTACTATGATGTTGTGTGGAACAGTTGCACTAAAAAGGATTCAGATCGTCTTTAGACTCTCTTCAATTATGGCTGTAAGTTGCTCTCCACCAACCTTGCCACAGCTCCGTAACTGCACTTAGGAAGAAATTAGGATTTTCATCGATCATCTCTCGTAGAATACTCCACCAGTCTCAAGTCATGTATAACTGTCTCTCTTTTCATGCTCCTTCATATCTGTTCATTCTCTTTCAAACTCCATCTCATGATCACAACACTCGCTCTTCCAACCTACTTAATCTTCCCCCTGTATACAGTCTTCCTATGGACAAAGGGTTTTCAGCTTCTCCAGGGCTTCTCTTTGGCAGTCACTTCCCTCATATGTGCACACATCAAAATCTTTTGAAGAATTCTCAAGACTTGCTTACAATATTTTCAATGAACTTGTAGCTTAATTCAAAATTCAGCTCATCTAATATTCTGCATGTTCATTTTTCTCCTATATTATTGAATTTTCATCGCATGGTATATATTATTAAGTCAACATCTTATATTAATCAATCTTTACTTATTTTCTGCTTTTGTAATCTTCTTTATCCTCCCACCCTCTTTTGTACTTGCCCTATGTATCTTTTGTATCTTCTTACTGGGTGCCTAGAGTAGTAGCCTCTTGGCTAAAGGCCTCCCCAGGTAAATAGGCTTCCGTAACCGTAAGCTGGGCTGGGGTACTATTAGACATATAAGCAGCCTCTGCATTAGTGCAAGAAGAGCGTCGCTGTATATATATACAGCGACAATAGAACTGCACCTTAACTTCCCCAGTAACCGTATACGCAAAAACTTTTCCTGGAAACATGCCATTCACAGTGACAGTGACTGTCACTGCTCAACTCAACCTTACACACAATGCAACAATGCACACACTGCAACATAGCAGGCTTTGCCGGCTTACCTGCCAGTTCATAATAATTATATATACATATATATATATATATATATATATAGATCAGTGTTCTCCCCAGGCCATTTTAGAGTAGCGGCCCACTACGCCTTCATTTTGGAAGGCATAGCCGCCACTACTCCTTAAATTTGCCTGTGACTGTGCTCTATAAAATAACCTTATCAGTTTTACCACTGATGGTTGCACTCACCAAGAAATGTAGCCACAAAAGGTAATCTTCAGCAAAGGTTGAAAATTTACTGCACGTAAGAGTTCATACAAATTGAAATAGATTAGTTACTTAAATTCGAGCGGTACTGTTCTCAGCATTCCTTTTCTTAGACTGAATAAACTAAATAGCATAAAGAGCGGCCATTCTTAGGCAAAGTTGTGATATAATACATGTGTTCTCATTACGCGTGAAATGGCAAAGCGAAACGTACTCGCTGATAGCACTCCTAACTCTAGTACTGCCAAGCACCACAGCCGCAGTACACACACTGATTCTTTGGCTGATCTTTTTAGATATTCTATAGGATCCTTTGTGATTGATCAGATCCTGGAAGCCAATTGGTGTAGGAATGACAAAGAATGATCACCGAATACTCCACTTGATTTGAAGGTCAAGGGGACAAAGTGATGAGATCGGGCAACATGTCTATACACATCAATCTTTCACCTAGCAGCCACGTCAGCAACTTGACCAACACCTGCAGACAACAGGTGGAGGTAGGAAACGGCAAAGGTGTCCAAGATTGTAACATCCCAAGCTAGAGGCTGTCCTGTAAGCCTAGGGATTATGGTAGCCCCATCTGGATGTTTGTTGTTAGTGCATGATAATTCCACTGATTCAAGGATAAATGGAACCTTTGCAGCAGTCAATGACTTCTGCATGTTGGAGTTTAGGGCTACATGCCGAGGAATGCGACCTGGGGATCTGTGGCAGCTAAGAGATTCATGGGTGTTCCAAGCTTGTCAATTTTAGATCCATAGGGAAATAGCATGTCTGTGGAGCCATAGAGCATCATGGGTTTCCACGTCTGAGAGACATTCCCTCATCAAGCACAGGTTGTCAATTTTTGCTTGAAGGACAGTATCAATAGACTGAGTACTCCCAATGGGCGAACCCAGAACAACAGCTTCATCTGAATCAGTGCAGCAGAGGTTTGGAAAATCTGACAGCATCTCATCCCTGTGCTTACCAATGATTTCTAACTTGGTTGGTTAAGGGTCAGCCCAACTAGGGATGAGTGGCATTCCAGGAAAGACAGATCCTCTTTAATGCTTGTTATTGAGCCACCCAAAGTGCCATCATCCATGTAGAAAACACGGAAAGGAGATCGCAGAGCAGCGACTAGGACATGAATCCCCAGGCAATAGCATAGGGGTCCTAGGAGATCACCCTGCTGGACTCCTTTCGCTGAAAGGACAATTTCTTCCCCAAAGAAGAGGAAGGATGGGTGGCAATAGGCAAAGTAGGCTAGTGGATAGACTCGGGAGCCTTGCAAAGGGTCTTCTCAAGGATGACATCTCTTCTGATGCTATTGAAAGCACTTTGGAAGTCAACCTTCAACAATAGATGGTCTGAAGCCAAATCCCTAAGAAGAACCTAGCTGCAGGCACATCCCCACAGCTCCCATGTGGATGCCAAAATCTAGCTGCATAGGAAACAACAGGGATTCCATTTCCTCAAAAACAGAGACACACACACTTGGACAATAAACAATGCAGAGTACAATCTATAGCAATGTGTCTAATTCCTCCATCAGCTTTGTTGAGACCCAGAAGGTTAGCTACGATAAATAGACTGACATGGATGATGGAACTCTGCCTGCAATCACCAAATTGACAAAATCTGTTTAAGCTGTAAGCAAAGTAGTGGCATGCAGGCTCCCCAACGGTCAGTGACAGCAGATCTTTGATGTGTTGGGGTAAGAGGCCATCACGACCACCTGCAGAACCTACTGGAAAAGATAACACAGACATCCGAACAGTGGAGAGAGATATTACTAAAGGATGTTGGTGATCAGGGGGCAGGGAGAACGAGGAAATCCAGATACGATAATGGATATTTTTCCTTGATTAAGTCTAGTGATCTAGAATCTGGTGGATAGATTGACTCAGAGGAACTAACAACGCGTTCAGCCCCCTTGAAGTCTCCATCCTCGAGTTTAGATAAAACTTGGGCAGCCAGACTCCCATTCTTTTTCCATGAAAAGTCCGAATGAGAGGAGCGGGATTGACCTTGGGATTGAGGTGGGATAAAGTTAGCTTCCTCGTCCATTGCTAGATTGACTATCACAGTCAGGTTCTGTCTGTGTACTCTTCTATTTGGCATCGTTTAAGAAAGAGGTACAGGTGCTCCCCAGAGGCTCTGTCAATACTCACAGTAATGTTAGAAAACGATTTCAGTTAGTTTCAGGGCTGTACGAGAACTTGATGCTCTAAGGATCCTCTTGAGGATCCTCCTCAAGAAACGGCCCGGATTGAAACCTTGAGCTTACAGAGGAAGTAGTCATGGATGTTAGCCTATCATCTTGCGGCATTGATGCTGATGCTGAAGGGGAATGATTGACCAGGAGGTATTAAGCAAGTTCCAATGTATAAATCACAGGAATGAATATAACGAAGTTCATTATAAAAATCTATAAAACATAAGAAATTTCCCAAATTCAGTGAGATTTTTTTTCACAACCATACACAACTACTTAAAATCTGCAAAACATTTCATACGTATATCAACAAAATTGTTCAAAAAATACAAATTGCATTTGGAATTCTTTTGTGGAATCCACTACCCACGAAAGGGTAACATACAGCCACCTTCTGCCTCCCTAACAGACCTAACCCCATAAAGTTTGTTAGGGAGACAGAAGGTGGCTGATATCAACTTTTGTTGACTAGTGAATTACATTAAAAACTTCCATAACATTGACCTACCTGATTAACAATAGCTCACATTGCATCTCTTCTAATCTAACATTTGCAATATGCTATTGCATTAAAACAACAAAGTTGAAATCTACACTGTAAACTTATCCCAAACAGGCAAACACACCAAAGCTACAAAACATCAAACTCACAGCTTTCTCCTGTATAGCAAGATGTTGTATCCTCTCCTCAATAAAATACACATCAAACTCCGGCAATCTCTATAATTATATAACTTTGTGCAGTGTTTGATCAAAGCGATGTATATCTCATAGGTGCTCACCATTAGCTCCTTTTCACACATACTGTCATTCTCTTCATAATAAACGTCTTCAATCTTTTTAATTATCTATGCAAATACAAAACACTATTACATATACGTATGTATAGCAGAAAACTTTTGGAGGTTTTAGTTTCAAGATTATAGTGACTCAATCACATGCAACATTTTTCTTTCCCTCTAACTGTATTCTGTGCTGACGGACTGCCCCTGCTTGGATACGCGTGCACTACAAGATAAGCCTTGAACCGTTTTGATCAGAATACACACAGTTCAGTAAACGCCACAGAATTTTCAAATCTTGAACTATTTGGCAGTATCATTGTTCCATTTGGAGCTCAATATATCATGTAACAAGGTCTAAAACATGAATATCTTGAATTTCTGTCTACTGATTGTCAAAATTCAATAAAGAAAAGGTAGGATTTCTGATTCTAGTGTTTGGGTCACTAACTGCATCAACCATGATGAAGGCCATTTACAACATCATCTCGTTCCTAAAATCCCAGACCCACACACATGCAACATTCCTGTGCCTGCCTTTCAAGTTTCATCTCATACTGTGCAGTATTATTCTCCTAATGCTTTTGGCAGTGGTTGAAACTTGTGACCAACATGCTCACCACTGTGCCCGGATCTTACTCCCACGTGTATTTCTGTATCTCTATTCAAAAGTAAAAGTGACACGTTTGGAAAAAAAAAGAGAGATGTAAAAAGCACACAAGATCTAGTAATCTGGAACAAGGATGAAAGTGCCACCAACATTATCAAGTTGACTGTATCCTTTGAGACAACAATGGCAGATACAGCAGCTAGGAAGAGCGACAAACACTGAGCTCCTTCAAGAATGCTCCAGTGTGGCCAAGACAGCTTGGCTCATCACTATAGAGATTGGGTCACACGTATTCCTCAACCTAGCAAGTCTGCAGGAGCTTACTCCCACGTGTACATAGACCATCTCAATATGATTGCAGGGATCCAGCGAAGGAGGTCACAAGAGCCAGTCTGATACACTCTTGCCAGATTGGTGCAAGAGAAATTGGAAGAAGACTACTGTAGTCCCAAGTGGGAGAGTACATGAAGCATAACAGTTACTGCCTTCCTTTCTTCTTGTCTCCCATCATTTATATACCATGATATAACCACTGCATGGCGTATGTAATAGTCATTGTATGATCAACTATGCATTGGCGTATTTATTGCTCGAGTTCCTGGGGGGTGCAAAGCACCCAAGGGGTGAGTGCAATAAAGAGCCAATGCATAGTTGGTCATAGGGTAGGTGTACCATAAACAGGACGGCTCCAACAGCAGGACACTCAACAGAAATTTCGTACTAGGAAAAAAGGAAGAAGTTACAAAATTTCGACGTCGGCAAAGTATAAATCTTAGCTATCATCGATTGCAAGGATGTTCTTGCGCAGCGGCCATTTGCTGTTCATTTGTGGCAAGTTCCAAAAATAGGGGTGGAGCTAAGAATTGACGAATTTTAATTTTCGCGCCATTTAGTCGGGGAGCGACAGATCGGCACGCAATAAACGGCATTTGAAAGCTGACTTTTCAGACTGTTTACTAAGCGGAACAATAATTAGAAAATATGTGATGAAGGTGAGCTGTTGCTATAATAATACTGCATACTAGTTGCACCAATACTTGGGTAGCACATGTGATGTCACTATAATTGATAATCATAGATGGCTGGAGTAACCAAGCGAAAGGAGCACAAATGGACAAAAGAGGAATTAACTGAAGGTGTTGTACTGGTTACAGAACATGGGAAATCATTGAGAGAAGCAGCAGCAGTGACCGGCATTCCGAAGAGTACCCTTGGTGATTATGTCACAGGGCAGCGAGAGATAGGAGCAACCAAGGGGCCACCCACCATCCTCACGACTGAGGAGGAAACACAGTTGGCCAACTGGGCAAAGGGCATGGCTTCAATAGGGTATGGATGCACAAATGAACAAATTCTGCAGGCAGTCCACAAAATCGTAGTAGCTGATAATCGCCCAAACACCTTTATTGACAACAGGCCAGGTAAAAAATGGTGGACAGGATACCTTAAGCGCCATCCCGAGCTATCGCTACGAACTCCAGAGAACTTGGATTCACATCGAGCAAAGTGCTGCACACGGGACACACTCAGCAAGTGGTACAGTGACTTCCGACAATTCCTGGAAGTCACCAGCATTCGCAATGATGCACAGCTTTATTGGAATGCTGATGAAAGTGGTTTTTCACTTTGTCCGAAGACTGGAAAGGTGCTTGCACAAAAGGGAGCATCTGATGTGTATTCTCTAACATGTTCAGGGAAAGACCAGATCACCACGCTTTGTGCTGGGTCAGCTTCAGGTGCACTGATTCCTCCCATGCACATATTCGCAGGTCAACGATTTGCATACAATCCACTTGAAGGAGGGGTACCCGGGGCTTACTTTGGTAAGTCAAAAATGGCTGGATTGATTCTGAACTCTTCTATGGTTGGCTGGCAAATCACTTTGCAACCCATGTAAAAGAACACCCAGTTATCCTGCTCATTGATGGCCATCGGTCCCACATCAATCTTGAAACATCCAGGTTTTGCCATGAGAATGGGATTTTCCTGTATTGCCTACCACCGTACTCCTCACACATCACCTGGAAGAAGGAATGTGCTGCATACCGCCATGCTCACCCAGGTGAGTTCATATCAAAGTGGAATTTTGCTAGTGTGTTCAAAGATGCCTGGTTTCAAGCAGCACGGCCCATCTTGCTAGTACAGTCATGCCTGGGTTATCCGACACAGTTTGTAGCCAAAATACTTGTCGGATAACAGAGGTTGTTGGATAAGTGAGGCAGATTTGTGTACATAGAGATAGTCAGTGTTGCTGAATTGATGGTCGGATAAATCAGGTTTCTGGATAACTCAAGTCCGGATAACCCAGGCGTGACTGTAAATGCATTTAGAAGAGCAGGTATCTTTCCATTGGATTTCACAGTTATCCGGGAATCACGATTCACACCGTCTTCTGTTTTTCAACCTGCCACTGATGAGTTGCAGCACTCAGAGAAGTCAAAGATAGCCACCTCCACACCAACAGGGAACCAAGCACTTGTACAATTGGAGTCTGTGCTTGATGAAGACTTGCTGAAGAAATATGCTATTCGTTATGATGAAGGCTATGATCTCACAGTTGATCCAGTGTACACAGTATGGAAGAGATTGCAGGATTTGCACAAAGCAGCACAACAGATGACCCAGACATACTCACTCACAACCAGGCTAAGGACAAGTCCAATGAACCAGTTCCCACGCCATCTGTTTCCATAGAGATCACTCCAGGAAGAGCTAGAATACCGGTATCCACATCTTCAGTGATTGACAGCATCTTAGTGCTTCCAAAGCAGGCTAAAAGTAACAATTTGACATCATCTAACAAGAGGAGGTCCAAATCTGCGGACATACCAAGGCATGTTTCCAGTCAACAAATGATAGCCATCCTTGAGTTGAAGAAAGTACAAAAAGAAGAAGCAGAATTACAGAAGGCTGAAAGGAGAGCAAAGAGAGAAGAAAAAAAGAAAAAACGACAGGAAGATTTGGAAAGGAAGTCAGAGGAACAAAGGAAGAGGAGAGAGGACATGGAAAAGAAAAGGCAGGATAAAGCAAAACAAAAGGAGGAAAAGATGAGAGAGAAAGAAAGGATAGCTCACAAGAAAAAGAAGAATCAACTGAGTACTAAGTCTGATGAACCAACTGCTATTTCCAGGGATGTTTGTGGTTGCTGTCATACAGAGGAAGATGGAGATTGGGCTTGTTGTGATGGTTGTAACCAGTGGTACCATCTTTCTTGTGCTGGGGTTCAAAAGGACCATGCCAGACTTCTTCGGGAGACAGAATGGCTTTGTAACAACTGCTGGCATTTGCTTTTATGTTTACACTTTCTTTGTTGCGTTTTTAATGCTGTGAATCCCTTCGTATCTGTTTGATTACTGTTGCCCGACTGCCGGATAAAATGGCCGTCAGTAGGCCTGCGAAGTAGTGTAGCAAATTTCTGTTTAGAGGAATAGCAAAACAAAATTTCGATAGATATTTCACATCATATAGAAGACAAATAGAAGGGATTTACGAACATGTATCAAATAAGGTGGGTTCCTCTGTCACTTTCAAATGAATTGGCCGCAAATGTTGAGTGGGCAGGATATGGCTACGCTACCCTATAGTAACTTACTTGTTGTGGGCACTTAACTTGTTCTTCCTATTAGGTTGTGTAAGGTGTTATGTGTCACATTGAGAGGTGTTTTTGGTTAGGTGCGTTATACTTTTGTATGGCAAGCAAATTGACTTAATTGACAAAAGGTAATTATTATCATAACATTCTGGCGCTTGCTTGATACTGCACACTTTTTGACAAAAGGTTTTGTTTAATGTTGTTGTTTGAATAATAATGGTCCATGAGTAAAAAAGAACACTAACCTCTTCTTCATTATCACCCTGAATTTCCACACTTTCCTATAAAAAGGAAGAAAAAGGGGCTTGGTATTTGCTTCAACAATACAAATCAAGGGAAAAGAAGCACAATACACCCTGACACTGTAAGCCATGATAACTCCACTACATCACAGATATACAGCCCAACACATGACAGCATATGATTGTGAAAATACACTATCAATATACTATGTACTGTACCCAGTGCAGTCGAGTTAATAACTACTGGTATGTAAGTAGTAAAAGTACATCATACGTACATAGTTACGATAAAATTGCAAAACTACTATGCTTTAAAATTAGCAGCAAGTACAAGTTACTGATGTGTACGCAACCATGATCTACTGTAATAGGCTGAGTAAATTTGCATTTATGTAGTAACCTTCACCTTTTCTACTAAAACTGGAGTTGGCACTTCAACTTTAGCTTCCTTCTATGTAGATACAACAATACACAATATTACAAGAGGTACAATGAACAACAAGGATATGTAATATAGCACACTTGAAAATAGTATAATGTGAGGAACTGCTGTTTGTAAACATAATTGACACTGCAACAAATTCCTGCTATCAAACCAATACCTTACATCATACCAATCCAGTATATTATATATATATAAATGTATATAATTTTATTATTATTATTTATATAAAAACAACTACAACATGCTACAACATTAATGAAATGGAGGTTCAAAGTTGGCCTGATAAATAAATTGATCCTAGAACTGAATCTATGTTGCCTCTCTGAATCACGACTGAAACATGTTGAAGAAGATGGAATGTAGAAGCTAAATCACCAGACTCCTGTCTCAATTTCCTACTAATATTGTGGTCCAGAGCACTTGGTCCTAGTGGGCCAGCCGTTTCCACAGCAACAGGGGTGAAAGAAGTTGTTGATTGCAGGGAGTGGTAGTTGGACACCTTTCTGGTTTCCGCATCAGCTGCTACTGTTCCAGGACCCACACTGGCTAGTGCGACATGGCTGGCAGCAAGGGTGCCTGGGCAGTGAAGTCCCATGAGAGGGGGCGTCCATATTTCCAAGGCACTGAGGTAATCCTACCAGGTCTGCCGTTACTAGAAATGCAAACCCCCCTCGGCTCAACGCGAGATGGGATGCCAGCAGAAGACAAGGCCCTATGAATGATAACATGCACAGCTGCATAACGTGAGTGATGGCCCTGGCTCTTCCTGCAGCTTAAGCCACGTGTAGCCAGTTCATCCACAGGCTCAGAACAGTGCTGACACAGGTGAGGTGAGCAAAGTGGTACACCAAGGCGGAATCCAGCTGCAATTCGGATGACTGAGTCATCCATGCACAGACCTAAGGATGTAATGGGCGGAGCACACAGCCAGTACCCCAACTCCTTACAGGAGGCTGCCAAAAGTCAAGCACAGCTACGGTTGTCAGTAGCAGAGTCCAGCAATGTCTGCATACAAGACTGCACTCTAGGCTCATCCCAGGCTTTTTGCTGTTTAGCATCAGAGCCGGAAGGAGGGGAAGAATTGTGGCCCTGTGACCAATCTTGCATAGCCAGGTCTAATACCTGAGGTAAACTGTATGTGGGTACCAGCAACTTCACTAGATTATTGCAACCTGCAGCAGAACACAAAAAGGCAGAAGGCACAAGCAAAGTTGCAGATCTGACATCGATACCCCTGGAACAAACAGGTTGAGAGGCCTTCGGCCATGCCTCATCACTGGAGAGATCAACATGGAGAATAGATGAGAGGATGCTGTGCAGCTGGCAGTCAAACTCCTGGAGGAGGGAAGAAAGGAAACAGGGCGATGTTCTTAAGATGAACAAAACCTTGGGCAGTGCAAGAGCATGCTTCAAAAGGAGCAGTGCATCGTGCTCGGCAAAGTAAGGAAGTCTTTGACCAATTGTTTGAATGGTTTCCAGCTTCTCTCTAATAACACCATCAATGGTACTTACATCACCTATGGGAGAGCCCAGGAGAACTGCATCCTTGGGATACACAAGCTGCATGTCCCTGAAAGGAGAGATGACATCAAAGTCATCCTTAGAGACGGTGATGAGCTCACTCTTTTGGTGGTTCAAGCTGAGACCAAGTTTTATTGCTTCCTGTTCAAAGAGGACCAAGTCGTTAGCAACTGTGTTTATTTCTCCACCTATTGAGCCATTGTCTAAGAAGAAAGCCTTGAACTCAACCTGTAACATTTGCAAGACTGGCTGAAGTGCTAGACAGAAAAGAATAGGATCCAACGGGTCATCCTACTGGACTCCCTCTGCCGAAAGGATGCATGGCGTTGTCCCCAAGCAATAGGATGGAAGGAGTGGAATAGCTGGCATACACAAATGGGTAAAGCTGAGGAATAACTAAAAGAACACAATCCAGAGTCTTATCTCTCCTGATTGAGTTAAAGGCATTCTTAACATCAAGTTAAAAAAAAAAACTTTTGTAGCATCCAAACCATCCAAAAAGTGTTTAGCAGTATACACAGCTGCCTCCACTCCCTGTGGTACACCAAACCCCAGTTGGTAAGGTGCAAACATTTCTCCAAGCTCTTCGTGAACAGATCTACTTGCAACATTAGCCACCAACCGACGGAGTGTACCACCAACGGCAATGAGACATACACCACCATCCTACTTCCTCAGTGCTATGAGAGAAGCACCGAAGAATACTTCCCGAATAGCAGGAGGGACTTTGCCAGACATCACCAAGTTGGCAAAAGCTACCAGTGATTGGAGCAAGCTCTGACCACCAGACCCAGCAGAGGTGCTAGTGAGGTAGACTAGATGTTGGGGCCTTAAACCATTGGGACCTGGGGCTGAAACTTTGCAAAAGGAACAGATGGCTCTGCAAACTTCCTCTTGGGAAAAAATGAGGAGAATGCAGGAGGGATCAAGCTCTGCTGCCAGATGTGCTTCCGGGTGGGGAAGTGGGTGCTTTGACAGAAGATGCGACTGGGTAGTCTCATTGCATTCTGCAAACGAGTCAGTAGAAGCCGTTAGCCTCACCGCCCCAGTGAAGTCACCCTCCTCCAGCTTTGAGGACACTCGCGCCGACAAGTGCTCCAAATGTGCAGAATCAGATGACGGTCTTGAAACGGCTCAGTGGGGGCACTGCGAGACATTAGCAGGAATAGAGGCTGGCGACGGTGTACTTTCAGATTCCAACTGATGGTTCACCAATGTGGACAGATGCAATGCCTGCCCTCACAGGGGGGGGAGGGGGGGGTACTCGCAAACATGACTTTGGGAACATCAACAGACGGATCCAGCAATCCATATCGTTAGTACAAGAAATATTATTAAGGATATCAGATAGCTTAGAGCAACTTTATTCCTTGAGGCCAAAGCTGAGTGGCGTTGGCATACCAAAACACTCTGTCGCAGGAGGCAATTAAACTGACACATCGACGGCTTGTTGGTCCATGGATATGAATAAGACCATCTCGTCTTATGGCTATTGACCTGGAACAAACAGAGCATCTACCGCATGGAATGGGATCATCGTTGTCTACTGACATCTCCTGAGACGTCTCCAGACATGTACAGAAAAGCCAAAGAACAATTGAAAAGAACACAATATGATAAATTCACATCAGTATTGATCACAACTCTTTAGAGTGACAGATTCGAAATCAACTGCGATTGAAACGATCTGTAAAAACTTCGAGATCTCCTGACAAATGTCCATCGAATCACTCAGTCGGCCATTTTTTCGCTATCTATTAGCCAGTATATATATATATATATATATATATATATATATATATATATATATATATACATATACATATATACTGAAATTTAAAAATTATTAGAGCCATACATAGCACAAAGATCAGTAAAAAAATAACTAAGCAAGTCTAAAATAATTAATGCAATCTATGACCTATGGATTGTCATCAAATATAGAAAAATGCTGTAGAGATCCCAGAATAGACATGGCGTTCCCCCTTTGAACTGCCACTGACAATCTCTGGATGAGGAATTGCCGAGACAAAACCTCTCCTGTGCACATTCTCAGACGATGGGATATCTACTTGATGAAGAGAAGGGTCTCTGTGCCAAAAGCTCCAGTAGTTTCTATGGAGACTGGTGCAAACAAGTGGCTGGCACCTAAATGGCTGTATTGTACTGCCTTGCGGGTTCAGCTAGGTCAGCCACAGCTCCGCTACTCTCATAAGCTGAAGTGGAATAAGATTGAGCAAAAGTATCAGAGCAAGTAGCATCCCAAATGAGTGGACGACCACTTGGCCATGGGAGTAGAGTTACTCCATCAGGCCTCTTACCATTGGCCCGGCTGAGGCCATGAGGTTCAACCTGACATGGGACTCCTGCTGCAGACAAGGACCTGTAAATGATGTCATTGACAGAATTATGACACAGATGGCGGCCCTGGCTCTTGCGACAGCTCAAGGCATGCAGGGCTTTCTCATCTACAGGCATACCACATAGTCGGCATGAATGAGAACGGCAAAGGTTAACCCCCAGGCGGAGGCCAACACAGATGGTGACAGTGTCATCATCCATTCTGAGCCCAAGGGATGACACTGAGGGTGCATTCAGCCAATGCACCGAACTCTTTGGGGAGATACCAATAAGTCTCACTCTGGATACTGGGTCTGTAGCCTTCTCCAAGAGGGAGTTGAAAATAGCTGATATTTGGGGCTCATCCCAGGCTCTCTAATATATATATATATATATATATATATATAATAAATATATATACAGTATAAGACAAAAGTAACATGCGTTATTCCGCAAATGCTGTTTCACCTTTCCGCAGAATATTAGCACACTGTGACTGAAAATTATCACAGAATGAGTAGAATTAACCGCAGCCAATTACAGCTAAATTAACAATCCAAAGGTCAAGGTTTAATAGCTCTCCACATCCACAACATGTATCCACATGAATTCGCAGAATCACTACAAATGGCCATTCTGTGCGACCGCATGTAATAAAATTCCACGTGCACTTGCGGATTCACATACATTTCTTTTGTCTTGTACTATATATATATATATATATATATAATACATATACAGTAAAATCTCGATAATTCAAATCAGTATATTTCAAATATGTGCGTTATTCAAACCATTGCACAGAGTACCATTTGTATTTACTGAGTATTAAAGATGTCCTCGTAATTCAAATGTGTGGATAAGTCAAACAAATTGGCAGGCTCTGAGCTGGTTTGAATTATCGAGATTTTACTGTATATATATATAAGTGTGTATAAAACCATTTAGAAATGGTAAAAGGATGTAGGATTGACACAGGGTCGTGCAAAAAGGCTTTACCAAAAAAGAATCCTCCAAAAACTCTTGAAACAAGGGTAAATTGCGAAACAGGCAGGGCATGTGCAGCACATTATACAGTACATATGTGCTGCAGGATGTAGGAATTTGCACAGTGTGCACTCAGTCCAAATAAACTCTGTCTATCCCTATACCCGTCTAGCCTCATGTATGTGTAGCCCTATGCTCATCTAGGCCTATACCTGTCTTGCCCTTTGCCCACCTAGCCCTGTACCGGTTTTGCAACTCACCCTTGTTTCAAGTATTTTTGGAGAATCGCTTCTCAATAATGCCTTTTTGCAAAATCCTATGTCAATCCTACATCTTGTACCAATTTAAATGGTTTTTATACACCCTTATATATATATATATATATAATATATATATATATATATAATATATATACATAAATATATGAATGTAGATAGTGTATTGATACATATATGTGAGTTAATAATGTGCACGTATGACTTTTGCAATTCTTGCAGGCATCGAGTTTAAAAGATTAAATAGAACATCGCTTGAAAAAAATTGCCAAGACTCCTGTAAAACTTGAAATCTCGTCATCTTGTCCAGTGCATCCCAAAGATGTTCGATGGGATTAAGATCAGGGGACTGTGGAGGCCATTGCAAAACGTCGATTTCAGCTTCTTGGAGAAAGTTCTCCGTGTGTTTGGCGGTGTGAATTGGGGCATTGTCCTGTTGAAAGACCTTTTCACCTTTTGGAAAGTGCTCCAGGAAAGGTACGAGGTGCTCTTTGAGTATGTTCACACAGTCCACAGCCTTCATTCGGTGGTAAATCCGGACGATTGGTGAAACACACAAGAATGTGAAAGCACCTCACACCATCACATTGTCACTGCCGTGCTTTACAGTTTGCTGAACACATTTGGGTCAAGAGCTTCCCTCACACTTCTTCGAACATACGTGCAACCGTCGCTCTTGTAGAGGTTGAATTTTGACTCGTCTGAAAAGACAACTTTACTCCAGTCCTCCACAGTCCAATGTTGGCATTCTAGGGCAAATTGCAGACGTTTCTTTTGGTTCCCTCTGCTTAGGAAAGGCTTTCTCCGAGCAATTCGTCCATGCACCCCAGCATCCCTGAGAGTTCGCTTAACAGTTGACACAGAGACTTGAAGACCATAGGTGGTTGCTAGTTCGTCTTGAAGGAGTGTAGCTGGTCGAAAACGGCCTTTCTTACACATCATCACAGCTATGCGGCTTTCCCAAGCTGTAAGTTTCCGAGTACGCCCCAACTTTGAGCGGTCTTCAACACTACCGGTGTTCTTGAACTTCTGCACCACCTTCTGTACAGCAGTGTGACTGCAATGCAATAGAGCAGCAATACGGCGATGAGAAACACCCTGCTCAAAGTAAACAATAACACGGACTCAGTCTTCTACACTCAATTTCACCATTCTCCACTTTTCAGTGTTTTATGGCAACTATTTTCAGCTGATCATTGCTTGAAAAGTTTGTTGCTTTACTGCGATGTAAATTTAACTACCATTTTATAATATTGCGCAAGTGGCAACTATCTTTTGAGCACATGTGCATATGATATAATATATATATATATAATTGACTCTCATTAGTAAGTACAACAGGGGACCTTCCATAATAGTACTCCTGTTAACCAATTGCAAAAGACCTATTTTTGACCTATATATAAGCTACATATGTAGCAGTATAATACACACTTATTCTAGATTAAACTCAAATCAAATTTGAACTGTTCGAAGACTTCCATGATCTTAGTCTTGTTCTTTACAATGGTAAATGGTCTTTGACATATTGATGCTTTTAGCAATCTAAATCTTCGTAGTCGTCTTCATTTTGTCTTTGCATTCGACTGCCACGATAATTACTCTGTATGCTTAGTGGCAACTGAAAGTTGCAAAAATACCGGCTGTGACCCCTTGTACTTGTTACCCAATGTAGTTATGTATAGAAAAAGCCTAGCAGGGGAACAATAATCTGTACGTTTTATCACATAATTCGTATAATCCATTTGCATACTAAGCGGAGTTCATTTATATCAATTTATATAGGTTGTAAGCTAGGGCATTGAAACTTTGTGCGTAATATCTGATCTTACTCCAGAGCTAGATAACTGTCTGCATCTGTGATTTTCCGAAAAAATATGAATATGGCTGACCACAAGCCATCTAGCCTTGTGTATATTACATAGCCATATTATATTCATCTAGCCCTATGCTCATCTAGCCCTATACCTGTCTCGTATATACACTACTTAGGATATTCCAGAGTCAGAAGCACATTGTATCATTACTATTCCTGAATCAGGAAAGACAGAAGGTGTCTGCAGTTGGTCAGGCCACAGATAACAGTAGTCACTAGCACACCATTTTCTCCGATTAATACTCACATAATAATGAGTGTCACAGATAAAAATGGTTGCCCAAGCACAACCACAAGGTTGATTTCTTTGCAAAAGGCTACATTTTGTAAAGACAGCTCAAAATTATGTTTATATCTTTATATAATGTGATTTATAGTATTTTATAATGCAATTATTTAGTTGGATTCTTATTTAAGCCACTTTGAACTGAGGTTTTCTAAGACTTGCCTAACATTGATCTGGCCATTACCTGACCACAGATACTCGAAATACTGTATTTTGAGTATCTACGACCGGACTGGTTCTGCTAACCCTGTGAATTGAATAATAATGTGTGAACAAAATATATACACCAGTATTGTACATACTGGCAAGCTAGGCCTAGGGTCTGCAGTACTATAGAATACTTTGTTACTGAACATGAGTGCACGGGGTACACATTTTTCTCTTCAAATATTCCTAGTTCAGTTTGTGATGTGTGATAGTGTAAAGTGTGAGGTAGTGTGGAACACTGCGGAGGATAGAAACAGGATCTTTAACTTTGCTTGCTATGTTCAAGCACAGATATTCTATACTACGGGTACGTAGTATAGAATATCTATGGTTCAAGTAAACTAGACATACTTGCTACTACTGAATTCCTAATTCACAGAGTCGACACTAACAAGACCCAATGTGTGATTTGCAGTTGACATTGCTGTCGGCCCACCGTTACAAATTACCCTGTTTTGTCCCACATTAGATAGTAGTCACAAGTAGATGTAGTTCGTACGATCCATGCCTGCATCTAGCTATACACAATACACAATACTTAATATCATAGATATTCAAACCGCATCGGGTAAACTCACTATCTTAAAGAAAGCTTTGAACCCCTTGAGAGCTGACATTATTCCTGAAGAATAGAATAAGTTTGAAAACTAGTAGTAATACCAATAAAATAACGCAAAAGAGTCACACTTGGATATATTATGGGATAAAACGTCCAGTTCAGCTAGAAGCCATTTTATGCGAATGCTAACGTAGCCAGTCAACTTCCGGAGTCGTGTGGCGAGAGACTCGACTTCTGATCGTGCATCGAGACTATCTATGCTCGGCTCTGACTCACTGAACATCATTTTATACTTTTTTAACAAGAATGTGCATGAAAAGAAGAAGAAAAAGGGCCGGAACACAAGCTACCATGAGTGATATGGGCTTGGCAAGACATGTGAAAAATTAACAATAGCATAAGCCGGGTATGATGTTAGGTAGGTATATATGATATAAGAATGTGGACTGGTTACAACTACAAGAGTACTAGTGTTCGCATAGAGATTGGAAGCTGTTCATCAGAGTGGTGTAAACAGAGGCTCTGAAGTCTGCCTTGTCATTAGTCAACTCATAGATGAGAAGTAATGGACAGAAACTTAATTTGTCCTAAACAAAATGTATGTTTATCCATCCACAAAGATCACATCCACCTCCATTTGATGATTGTTGCATCGAGCAAGTTAGCACTTTCAAACTATACTGGGTGTTATTATTGATGAACATCTACCCTGGAGTCCTCATATAAACCACATAGTTAAAGGTGTTTCAAACAAACTTTGTCTGATGCGTAGACTTTCTTGGCTTTTACCTAACCATGCTTACATCCAATCCAGTTTTGATTATTGTAATTTAGCTTGGTTTGTTTGCAGCTGTATACCAATTCCAAATGCCTCCAGTGATGGTAGAACTATGCAATCCACATAATTCTTAGGAGATCTAGGATGTCGTTAGCCTCTGAAGCCCTCAATACTCTACAATGGAAATCACTGATAAATCAAGGAGAGGAAATCAAATTATGCAAATAAGTGATTCAGCCAAACTCAGGAGATATTCCTGGACCACCCTCATATTTAGACTACCAGCAGAGCCTATAGTATCAACCCACTCCTATGCCACACATAGTGTTACTAGAGGCCACCTCACATTGTGGGCTATTAGATCAGGCTACAGAATGAAGGATTCAGTTACAGAATGGCCAAAGCCTGGAATTCAACTATGTAAGGCCAGGCAAAATTGATTCCCAGTTTATCGTCAAGCCTTCTAAATTAAAGCATGAGGGAGGGAGGTCATTTTTCATTATTCATTTATATTGAAATGCACTTAAATGAAATGCAAGTTATTATTGAAATGCATGTTACTATTTATACATATGTATTCGTACTCCTTGATCATTGTAATACTACAAACTATGTAAAGAAACAAATGTATTACAGTATATCATTATATTATTAGTTCTAAGACTAATACGTGCATAACTACACAGCATACTGAAATCACATTTTACACACAAATTAATGAAAACAATATGTAGGGTAGTAATGGCTAGGCTCATCTATGATCACATAACCACAAATAATGAATAATGAAAATAATCAGGCACAAGCCAAATCACATGTGGGCAGAAACGATAAACTGGGAATTAACTTTGCCTGGCCTAACTTGCACGTATATATATATATATATATATATATATATATATATATATATATATATATATATACGATGTAACTTGCATAAATATACGTATATATGTATATATATATGTATGTATGTATGTATATATGTATATATATAACCATATGAATCCCATTTAAAATGGAAAAAATGATGCAGAGATGAAAATTGTCAATCGTCAAAGAAACATTGGAACAAGGTTGGGAACATCGCTCCACCACCACTTCCCCATCTGATTCTTTTCGATAAATTAATGTATCCCTTATTCACTTGATTGCCTTGAAAGTCAGTGGAGCAGCTGGTCCCTCTGGTTTGGACACCTCTGCATTGAAACATAAATTTACTTTCATCATTCAAAAAATGCTCACAGGACCTATGTGAAGCTTTATCCTCAATAGCACGAAGTCCGTGCACTGAGTATGTGGATCCTTCGATCATCACTCACTGCCTTTCACTGCTTGCAGACGCATTGCATTTGATAAAAATCCTGGTATTTATCCAATTAGAATTGGTGAAGTCCTGCGACGAATCATAAATATAAGGCAATAATGAAAGTGAGCAAAGATAAGGTCTTGCATGTCACTGGGGGTCTCCAGCTTTGTATTGGTCAGCAGGCAGGATGTGAGGCCATGATACATACAATGAATAAAATCTTTTCTGATTCCAAATGTGATGCAGTGCTATTAGTTGCAATTGACCCCTCAAATAACGCTTTCAACCAGCTCAACCATAAGGCTGCCTTGCAAAACATTGTACATCTATGCCCCTCTGTTGCACCAGCTATTGTGAACAACTAGCAGAGCTATTTGTCAACAGCAAGGTCCTCCTTTTTGAGGAAGGAACTGTCCAAGGTAACCCTCTTGCAATGTGCATGTATGATCTTGCTATTATGTCATTGATTTTGCATTTGGACAAGGAAGCACTTGTCAGTCAAGTATGGTATGTTGATGATGCCGCTGCCAGCGACATAATCAACAAAACAAGAAAATGGTTGGATCTATTGAGATAAATGAGTCCTAATTTTGGATATGTTGTAAATGCTTAAAAATTCTAGCTAATTGTAAAAGACGAATCCTACATGGAAGCAAAAGATATCCTCAATGGTACCAAAGTGTAAATCATCACTCAACGCTATATCGCCATTAATTTTGGGAGCAGCTCTGGGCTCATCCACTTTGTGGAAAACCATAATATATTATGTTTCAGACAAGGTTACTGGGTGGGTGAAAGAAATCCTTGTTTTAGCTGAGATTGCTCATAGCCAACCACGTGCCATCTACGCAGCTTTGTGCCATAGTCTGACAGCCAACCACATGCCATCTACGCAGCTTTGTGCCATAGTCTGATACACAAATGGACTTACTTGGCAAGAACTATCCCAAACATCTGTGATCTGTTCACCCCCCTGGAGGAAACCATTCGTTACCATCTATACTACCTGCACTATCAGGATTTCATGTTTTTAATGAATGGAGAGAGACCTTCTCTCCTTGCCAAGACGCCTTGGTGGTCTGGGTGTTATCAACATGGTTAAGGAGTCAGAGGACTTCTACAATGCATCCAAAGAAATCACTGCTCCCTATCATTACTGATCCTACAGCAAAGCAAGGTATATATATAAAATATCCTGAAAATGTTCCATCACAGCAACACCAAATCATACAAGACTTGAACAGAAGAAATGCTTGAAACAGACCAGCCTTGCAAACTCCCTCAAGAATAACCTATCTCCAACGCTCCAGCGATCGATAGGATTGAACCAAGAGAAAGGATCTTCACAATGGCTGAATGGCATTCCTCTATTATCACAAGGATTTGTCTTGCATAAAGGTACATTTCATGATGCTCTTTGCCTAAAGTACAGCTGGGGTGACCTAAATTTAACATTTTCCTTCTCATTGTGAGAACCACCAACTTGGGAACGGAGGACAAGATGACCTAATGCAGCCACCGAACAAATTCTAATTTGATTCAATTTGATTTAATTTTTATTATTATATATAGATTTAATATATATAAATGGACATGTACAACTAAATTAAAACACTAGATACAGATAGTCATTATTATTAATAACTATACACAACTATACACTTACGATTAGCTACAGATACAAAATTAATACAGATACAGCTAAATAAAACTACAGACTAAATTAAGAAGTCCTCATCAGAAGAGGTAGCTGGGAGGGACCCAAGCACTGATGTGGCATTCCCCACCTGGATGGCCACTGAGATCCTTTGGAGGAGGAAGATGTAGGATCTAGGTTCCCCAGTAGCCATCTTCAGGCGTTTGCCGAGTTCCCTCAAGAACGAGGCAGAGGTGGGACCTACTGTACCACTGGTTTCAACAGCAACCGGTTGGAACTGGTACATGGGGTCCAGGTGGGCATACTTCCTTGTCTTTTCCACCTCAGCATGGGATGCTGCACCCCCTGGGACTTGTGAGGCTCTGTGCTGGTGCGATTGACAATGCGTGTCCACACAAGTGGCATCCCAGACAAGGTACTTCCCCTGGGACCAAGGGACCATGGTAATGCCATCTGGTCGGTTCCCGTCAGAGCGACAAAGACCAGATGGTTCCAGTCTTGTGGGAATCTTGGCAGCTTCGAGGGAGTGGTATATGATGTTATTGATGGAATTGTGTCTTGGCAGCCTACCCTGGCTGAACCTACAACTGAGGCCATGCCTGGCAAAGCAATCCACATCTTGGCCACAATGAGTGCACGTATGGGGTTGACAGATTGGGGCCCCCACTCTCAGGGCTGTGGCAACTTGAATGGTGTTGTTGGACATACGAAGACCAAGGGATGAGATTGGTGGGGCATTTAGCCAGGCACCAGATTCCCTGGAGCTAGCAGCCAGAAGCCTGGCTTTTCCTTCTTCTTCGGTGCATGTTGCAAGGAGAGAGTTGAATAACGATTCAACTCTGGGCTTATCCCATGTTTTCTGATGACTAGAAGTTGTAGGCTCTGATATGTCGGGTGGAAGGTCCTGCCTCCATGCATACAGAGCAGAATCCCTTTCTGGGTAAATGGCTGTGGACAGGTGATCAGGTAGTAACTCGTGCATACATGAGGAGGCTCCATCAGCCGAAGCTAAAAAAGCAGAGGGGGCAAGATGAGAGGCACTCCGGATGCCCAGGCCACCAGACCTGACAGGGAGGGATGCCTGCAGCCAGGAGGGATCACCAGGAAGAAAATTTATGTTGGTGATTCTTGAAACAATGGATATCAGTAAATTGTCCCAAGAGAGCAGTAAAGGAGACAGGAATGCTGGGGAAGTCCGCAAAACATGGAGAAGCTTTGGCACAGCAAATGAGTGGCGCAGAATGGTAATTGCATCATGAGAGTGCAGATGGTGAAGCCGTTCGCCAATCACTTTTAGCTGGTGTATTTGGGTCTCCAAAGAGATGACCATGGCCTCCTCTCCCAAAGGAGATCCCAACAAAGATGCTTGGGCTGGCGGTACATACTGAAGGCCAGGAAAGATGGATAGCACATTACTGGCTGATGACTGGTCCTTGGCAATCAGTTCAGATTTCTCCACATTGAGTTGCAAGCCAAGGTCCTTGCCCTGTTCTTCGATGAACCTCAGATCTGCCGTGATGTCTTCCAATGTACCACCGATGGTCCCATCATCCAAATAGAATACGTTCAAATCAGACTTCAAGCTAGACACAAGTTCGTGAATGGTGATACAGAACAGCAAGGGACCAATGGGGTCACCCTGTTGAATACCTTCAGAGGAGGAGATCTGGAAGCTATCCCACAGGAGAATGGATGGGCTGGAGTAAGCAGAGTGGACAAAAGGTAACAGATCAGGGATATATCTTTTGACAGCAGTGAGGATTTTGTCTCGCCTGACACTGTTGAAGGCATTCTGGAAATCGACCTTTACAATAGCTTCATTGGGTGGGAGATGATTCAAGTACACCCTGCATGCATGCACAGCAGCCTCTGTCCCACCTTGGACTCCAAAACCCAACTGATGGGGGGCCAGCAGGTGTGGGACAGAGTTGAGAGCATGGAGAACTGCACATTTGGAAGCAAGTCTTCTGATGGTGCACCCAATGGCAATTGGGCGTATGCCACCACTCTTTTTCCTAAGAGGAATGAGTGTAGCTCCGAAGAGGAGAGGGCATATGGACTTTGGGGTACGACCTTCAAGGATCAATGTAATTATCCCCACCAAAGCCCTCAACAGGAGCACACCACCCTCGCCAGCTGACGGCCCTGTGAGATTTGATTTAATTAATATAATGTGATTGTGTGTGTGAGCAAGTGCATGGGATACTGGGGACCGTAATAGTAGCCTCTGGCTAAAGGCCCACCCAGTTTAATTAAGAAAATATTATTATTATTATTATATTGTCAGTGTGGGAAAGTTTTCATAATAGGGTTAGGGTTTCATAATAGAGCATGCATGTTTTCACCTGCACATATGGTGGCTACACCATCCTCAGAGACTATGCCATCCGTGATACAATTTAACAGCCAAGCTGATGAGAGAGATTTGTCATAATGTCAAGATGGAGCCACACCTCCAACCGCTCTCTGGAGAAGCATTTTTCCACAAGACCTCGCTCACTGATGACAACACCCGTCTTGACATTGAAGCCTAAGGTTTCTGGGGAGGATTGTTAGAATGTGCATTTTTCGATGTTAGGGTTTTCAACCACCTCACACCCTCAAACATGAAGTCTTCCCTGGAATCCACATTCAGAAGACATGAACAGGAGAAGAAACGATCGTACAAGCAAAGAGTTTAGGAAATGGAGCACGGATCCTTCTCACCAATAGTTGTTTCTGCATCTAGAGACATGGGCAAACTGGCCACCACCACATACAACAGACTTGACAGTTTGCTGGCTGAGAAGAGAGACATTGCATACTCTCAATGCATTGGATGGTTTTGGTGCTGTATCTCTTTTCGTAGGCTGAAATCAGCAATCATGTGCCTGAGAGGATCTTGTGGCTTGGGATACACTGCTGAGTATTCAGCTGTATGAGGATGTACAGCTGCATGGTTAATTTAGAGGCCAGGCTAGTACCATAAATGTATTACTGACAACAGAATCTTGTAATGTTTTATTGTTGTGATATCTTTGTCCTCGGTATACTAATTTTAGTTCTGAATTTAATTATGATGAGCTATAAAAAATAATACGCGTTGCCAAAGTCTGCATAATTGCCAAAAGCAAGCTACGTGAAGTCTGCATAATGTTACACATTGCCAAGAGTAAGCTACACAGGGCTTCATACAGGAAAACAGGCATTTTGTCTACATCCTGCAAGGCCAAAGCTTAGATATTATTTATAATTTCTAAGTCATCTCTACATAGGTAGATAGATACTTTCATTGCACTGATTGCATATACCATGCATATTGCACCCCTTGGGTGATACCTTCCTCTGATACAGTGAATTCTCGTTATAATCTGTCACAATTCATCTTTAAAAATTCAGATTATCTAAATCAATATTATACATCCTTTTCAATCAATTCATGTACAAAATTTATGGCAGATAAAAGGGTTTGGCGGATAAAGCGGTGGTGGATTAACGAGAATTCACTGTAGATCCTTTGACTTCCCTTTAATTTCAAATTTGGCATCATCTTGCAAGTACTATACTTTGCATACATCTAGGACAGTCACACCGGTTTATCCAAAACATATTGGTTTAAATTAAAATCTCATTTATCCAACACGCCACTGTAAATCACCACCATTACATTGTGTACAATTTATCCTGATTTATCCAACATGTGATATTCAACACATTTTGTGAGAAACAAACATGGTTGGATAAGCCATTGTAATATAATATTGGCTTGTATGTGTGTATAATTATTATATACTGTACATGTGTGCATTCATAGATGGGGGGGGGGGGGGGGGGCTTAAGCCCCTCCACTCTGCAGAACAGAGGGGCATAGCCCCCCCCCTCCCCCCCCCCCCCCCCCCCCCCCACTTTAATCCAAGACTCAAAATAAACTATCCAGAATATGCAAAGTTGGATACTTGTACAATCCCAAGGACCTGTGCACCTGTAGAGGCTTCCATGAATGCATGACATTGTGTTTATTCTTCATAAAGTGCAATTAATAGTTACTTGAGCCCCCCACTCAATCACTGATTGTGCTTCTTCCCGTCAGTGCTGGTGTGAATTTGGAGCAAATGACTTCTTCTAAATGGTTGGAAGAGATGCCCAATATTCTTGCATGTTCTGGATAAAAATGTCCATTTGTGTTTCACACAATGGATGTAAGCTGCATATGCGGTGTGTGGTTGAGATAAGGCTATCTCGGACAGTTGCACACTTAAGCTCTGCGGTCCAAGATTCAACCCTAGGCGTTGCCTTTATAGCAAAGGTGCACGTGGGCGTGCCAAGACTACAGTCCCCCAACAGAAGGCGTGCCATAATGGCGAGTAGGGTCTGGCAACGCGAGACTAACACAACTGATAACTGAAGCCCGTGCTGAAGCCGGTGAAGGTGAAGAGCACCAAACTCCCCCCAAAATCCACTCTTCAGATTTGTCTGAGAATCTTTAATACAGCAGGTCAGACTTAGGAGACCATAGAAATGATGCAACAGGCTTACCAAACACGCCTTTAAATTATGAGTAAGTGTGAGTTAGACCTTCTTATTAACTTTGTTATCGTCCACCTTACTTAGTAATTTCAACATGCTCAAGGAAATCTACTTTGTTCATGTGTTGATCTTTCACTTTCTCACCCTTACATCAGGTGAGTAGGATATCTTTCGATCAGATGTGCAGTGCAGTGTATACCTTACACTTTCGGTTACCTGTCTGAAATGCTTTACTATTTTATTGTTATGCTTGTTCATAGAAGCTAATCGTCAGTACAAATTGGATAGCGGTGGTTTTGATGTATTATCAAAAGTTGATAAAGATGCCCCGTTACAAAAGTTTCTGACGAAACGTAGCGAGAGCTCCCCTCCGCCAGGCTTCAAAAATGGAACCATTGAAGTGGTAAGATCCATGTGCCACCTTTAGTAGTTTATGTCACACGTAGATAGACATCGTGTATATACAGTATATACCAGGCAAAATTATTCCATTATCAGAACTAGGGGGGAAGGCTTCGGCCGCCTTCCCCCCTAGTTCGGGTGGCGGGTGCAACCCTTGTATTAAGAGGTTGTATCAAGTGAATTAATCAATTGATTTGAGTGTAATGTTTCTATCAAGAATAAGCTCGTAGAAAGCTAGTTAGTTAGTCACATGGGTGCAACTCTTATGTCAAGTGTATAGTAGTTACATGAAGTGCAGTTCTTGCATTCAAAATTGCTTAAAAGCTGCTTTTAAGTGTTACATGTACACTCACACACACACACACACACACACACACACACACACACACACACACACACACACACACACACATACACACTTGCACACCACACACATGCACACGCATGCATGCACGGACACACACACATACACACATACACCTCTCACACCTCTCTCTCCCTCCCTCCTTCTCTCCCTCCTTCACTCCCTCCCTCCCCCTCCACCCACACACGTACACACATAAACACGTATACAGTAACACACACCTCTCACACCTCTCTCTCTCTCCCTCCTTCCCCTTTCCTTTTCTCCCTCCCTCCCTTCCCCTCCCCCACACATGTACACATGCACACACACCACTCCCTCTATCTCTCTTTCTCTCTTTCTCTCTCACACCACACACACACACACACACACACACACACACACACACACACGCACACACACACACACACACACACACACACATACACCACTCTCTCTACCTCCTTTCCCCTCCTTTTCTCCCTCCCTCCCTCCTACACACACGTACACATGCACACATACACCTCTCCTACCGCTCTTTCCCTCCCTCCCTCCCCTTCCCTCCCTTCCTCCCTTCCTACCTCTCTCTCTCTCTCTCTCTCTCTCTCTCTCTCTCTCTCTCTCTCTCTCTCTCTCTCTCTCTCTCTCTCTCTCTCTCTCTCTCCTTTTTCACTGCACATGAGCCATAATTATTGGGGGAAAAAAACAGCAAAAAAAGGGTACATGTGAGGTCTTACACAATCCAGACCCTGCTAAAATGTTTGACAAAAAAATCCATACACAGTTACCAGTCTGGTCTAAGATAATAATTCATGCAGAGTTGGAGTTATACCACACTCCCAGCAACGCTGAAATAATGCCAACCATACACTTTTCAGCATCTCAGCAGACACACCATCTTTCCCTCATGTAGGAGATTTCTTCACCTCAGAGAGAGCCCGATCAACCTCTTCCTGTGAAATGCACTTAGAGAGGATCTCAGATATTTCCGTATCAATCGACCTCAACCTTTGATCACTAGGACATGAAGGATTAGAGGCTGAGCTCTGTGGGTTATTCATACCTCCACCAAGTAACACTTGGAAGTGTGATCTCCATGCATCTACTGCCTCATCACCAGATTGAGAACTTCTTTCCGGTTGAACAACCGATTCTTGCTACAAAGACCAATTGCTCTAGCCTCCTTCCAAGAAGATTTGGATCCATGTTTCTCCTCCAATCTATTACATAGTCGCTCCTTATATGCCTTCTTTGCTTTTTTAACAGCTCTACAATGCTCTCTCCTTCTTCCACATACATTAGCCGCCGTTTCTCTAACCTTCCCCTACTGGAAGTACGTACATAGCCATTGGGACTCAGCCTTACGCATCGCCCTTCGCAACTTTGCCAATTTCTCATTGAACCACACTTGGCTTTTCTTTTGACGAACTCTCTTCTCAACCAAGCCATCAATCATTCTCTTCAACAATTTGTCATATACATCTTCTAGTTTTGCCTGGTCCATGCCAACCTCTAAGACCTCTGAGATGAGCTGCTGGATGCATCAGCAGATATTTACTTACCCCCTTATTGCTATTTGACACTCCATCAGAATCATTGAAGCAATTCTCGACAACACCTGAAGACCAAATCAGGACTGAGTGAAGTGGAGCGAAATCATTATCATCTAACAATTCACACTTTGACATGGTTTTGACCTGGAACTTGGAGATCAAGTCAAAATTATCCTCTGAAATGATGCAAACATCTACCGCCAAGCTACCTTTGGCTGATACAAGTGAAATTGTCCTCACCCTTCCTTCCATTAACTAAACACAAACCAGCCTCCATCAAGAACTCAACCAATATCTCCCCCTGCTCATTTTTGGTGCCTTTGATGGTTGTTCTTGGTATAGTTCCCTCCTGTAGGTAGCTACGTACATCTTGCATTGAAATCACCACACAGGACAACAGTCCCCAATTGTGAGTGTCTGGCAACCTGTTCAGCCAGCACTGATAAGACTTCATATACATCAACATCTCTGCATGAGCTCATGGGTGGTAAGTAACATACAACAAGCACAATCCAGGAATGACCTCCTTGGCAGTTGACCTTGAGCCACAAAATGTCCTCAGTCTCTGAATCTAATATAGACACAGTCCAGTCTCTGAATCTAACATAGACACAGTCCAGTTATTCAGGATGACGTTACGGAAGAACACCCCAACACCACCAGAACCTCTCACAGCCCTCCTCGAAAGAGACCTTCTGTTGCAACTAAGCCAGGTATGTCCATCAAATCTAGCAACGTCTTCACCCTTCAGCCATGTCTCTGCAACACAAATGATATCAGGCTTGAACCTATTGAAGACCCCTAACCTCATGTTCATGGACTCCACCTCTTTCACCACATCAACTTGCCCACAGGACCATCCATATACATTCCAAAACATCATTTTCAATGAAGACCACGATTCCAAGCTATCATTGTAATCAGACAAGTCGAACATCCCATTACTACTGTCTGAAGAATCAATAGAAGAAAATGAATAATTACCTGAATGCCTCTCCCCACCCCCCCTAGGGACGTTCTCCATGGCATCACTGGCTATATATAGTGATAACACTTATCACATGATGACATCATACATCAAAAGAGCCACCTATGTGGTAATGAATTTACCACCTGGGAGTAAACTGGCCCAAGGTGCAGGGTGGCTCAGTAGCTAGCCTGTGTAGATTTGACATCAAAGTGTGTGGGTTCGATTCCCAACCTGCACCCCTTGCTTGTTTATGAAAAAAAGTGCAGCTACTGAAGCCACACAATGTGTATGTAAAAATTGTGCGTAATTTGCATGAGTTTCGTAGGCCCCTGGTGGAATAGCCTCAGGCTAAAGGGGTCCCACATAAAATTAGATACAAAAAAAAACAGAGAAAAAACTGCAGGAGACCCGGGGCGCATTCAGTACTTGACTACAATCATTAAGCCTTGATTAATGGTTAAAGAAAGACTTTTAGAAGTGGGGAATGTTGTGCACGCTATATAAAACAATCAGTGATGGCCAGCACGACCTACTTGTAAATTCTCTGATAGGCTCCTACCAAACACACTAACCTTACTGCACATTTTAAAGGAGTTTGGTTTGTTAAGATACACAATTGATCACGACAACGTTATTCAAAGTGTATAAATACTCAAATGGCTTGTCTGAGAAACCTTCAAATCATCATCCTGCGAATTTATCAAAGCATTTATTTGGCAATAAAATAACCAGTTACGTACTATACACCCGTCTCTCGGGAGTATCACATTCACTGCACTTACCCTCGGACACTTTGCACATTTGGGTCTTGAGTTAAATTAAATGCAATACTCCCTCGCAGTCATGTAGTAACTAGTACTTATTTCTATTTTATTATATTTTTTATTCTTTTACTTGTTATTCTGTCAGGATGATCATGATTATTACTCCTCAAAGTATTCTCACGGGAAAGAGGAATTTCAGAAGTATTGGCTTGACTTAGCTGCTTTGCATGGGACAGATGAACAGGTTGCGATATCACCATTGTCAAATAAAACAATGGTTGTGCAAGTAAGCTTAAGACAAAATCACTTAAGAATAATAGTTTTTTTTGTGTGATTACCCCTGTTTTATGAGTGATAAATCTTTATTTATCTGCCAAACAGCATGATCAGACTGCTTTCTAATCATAAAATGGTAGTAATTGGCATATTTTTGTCTAGGAGACATACCACTTTTTTGTGTTGCATACATACACATGTACATTATATGCAAGAATCCACTTTTGGTCATGTGAATGTATACGACTTGTCATTGTACGAACGAGATATTCATATTCATGCACTGCCCTCCAAGTGTAAGTTAACAGTAATGTCATGTTAAAATGGTGGCAACGAAGTATGTAAAGGAAGCTACTCAAAACTATGAGTCTAAATTTTGCAAGGAATACTAACAACTACTGTCTTAGGTATGTTACAGTTCTAGTTGGGTGCATGACAAATCCAATGCTTCCTCAAGTTCATGCTCATATATGTTTGTACCTGTAAATACGTATATTTGGGAAATTTGTATTAACTTATATTTTTGTGAACACTCAAAAAGCCCAACATTCAGAAAACAATACATGTAGGAATCTGAAGTTTAATTTGGAACCAAGTCACAAGCAGTGATTGATCAAGTTTATAGCTCTGTACATTAGGAATGACTGATATTTGCACTTTGTGGAGAGCCCCAAATCTCACTTCTCCACCCCCATTTGAAATTGGAAAGCTTGGACGTGACATATTCTTAAATCACTAATTTCATGCTTGTTAGGCAGGTTTGTTAAAAACATGAGAATATTAGACCACGAAGTTAATATTTCATACTGTACAATAGATGGCATGTGTGTGAATAGCACTAATGTTCCATACCTATCTCATGATGATTAATGATTGACCAATTTGTGTCCAGTTCCTTGATCAAATTGCCTTATGTACAACAGATTGTAGTGTATCTTCTATATGCAATTAAGGTAGTTTTTAATATATGTACAGTGGAACCTGCCTAATCCGGAACCTCTATGAACCAGGATTCACCTAAACCGACCAAAACCATTAACTTTTACCATGCAAATTGACCTCTATAATTCAGCACTGTTTTTCATTCCCCAATGGGTGAAAGATTATACTGTACAGGTTCCAACTGCCTACTATTCTACCTTGGACCAACTGCAAGGTGGTTGTGTGCACAATGCAGAGGATGATGACCATGTTTTCTAGATGCTCAATTGGACCTCTGCAGCACCACTGGCTTGTAATAATCCCATTAAGAATTTGATTAGTGTGAGAACATGAATCAAGTTTTGTCTGGTCTTTTGAACCAGTCCACTTTGGGAATTGTTTGTCATCAACCAGAAATGATTTCCAATCTTGTGTAGGGTATTTACGTATAAGGCAGTTACCCTCATGCGTAATCAGTATTGATTTCCTTGTTTCAGTTTTCTAAACCTGGATGTTATATGAGCATCTGCACATTCACTTTCGTCAGATCACCAGCACTGCAAGTACAGTCACACCTTGTTTATCTGACACTTTTTTACCTGAAAACCACATTTGTGAAACATCTTTTGTGAATCCCCACCACAAAGTTGTATACACTTTTACTGTTTGTATTCTCTATGATTTCACTGGTCAGTTCAGCCTGTAATCTTACCCAGAACTTTACTCTGCTGCTATTTTATATGCCAATAGCATTCCGGCTGAATTTTGTGCTGGGTACTAAGCAATGGAAAGCACATATATTGTGATGTTTGTAGTATTGACAGATACTAAATTTGGCATTCTAAAGCAAATTGTCTGTCACACCAAATTCAGCCCCCCCCCCCCCTTCATTAGGCCCTATGGGGCCAAATTTGGTTGCTGTTTTGGGCCCCATGGGGCCTAATTCACCCTGATTCGGTTACTACTTTGGGCCCTACCAGGACAAAATAGGCCCCCCTTTTATTTTGGTCATGAAAATGTAAAGCAAGGCTGAAAAATTATGAAGTTAGTAAAAATTGTAGGAATAGAAGGGTAAGAAAAGATTAAACAAACACAGATTCTTACTATGTGCCACCATTTTATAGGATGAGTCTGGCTTTGTCAGACTAGCACACAGCAAGAATCTGTGATTGTTGTACGTACACTGGATTGAACAATCCTCACAGACAAATTGTTCTTCGTTCGATATAGTATAATCGACCTATCGTTGACGAAGATCTTTTATGAGCTCTTGTATGTTCTTAGAGCCTCCACTGGATAGCAGCAAACGGTGCCTTGAGAGCAAGCAACTACACACCGAATTGCTTAAACAAGAATTTCGTCTTCTTCAGTTCAATTTTTGTACTTAGTTTCAGACATAACTATCACTTCAAATTGCTTTTGATTTTGTTCAATTTCTTCCTGTTTCGATCATTGTGTTCACGGCGATCGCTGTACTTTTGCCAATTCCAAGGGCCACTTGCATAGTACTAAGGCATGCTTGATGCAGACAGAGTTTAATAGTTGATTTATGTAGGTCAAAGCTAAGGTTGAGTAGTGGAAGGTAGCAGAATGGAGCCTCAAAACGGACTCCCTTTTGGGTTCCCCTCTCATACGTACCTCAAGTAGGCTTTTAGATTAGAGATAAATTAGCCTCTAGATACGTATATTGCATAAATGTAGAATACTGTGAATCTTGCTTAATACGTACGTACTTCAAAGGGGACACAATATCATGCAGTACTTGTCATCAGAGGTCCTTACTATCAGGGTTGGTTTATGTACATGAGGTAGTAGAAGGGGACAGAATGAGGAGTACTTATTATCCAGGAGTATGTACATATAAGCCAGGTACTTATTAAGCACGTTCCACAGTATGTAGATATTAATAATAATATTGGAGTGTTAACTAGTTGCAATTACTGGCTTCCTAACATTGCAGTAGGTCTGGTAGTTTGTGCTATGCATGGTTGTTGTAAATTTTGTACAAGATGTTCTTTCTGGTTTCCTTTTTTAGCTTTATAAACTGAAGTTTTCCTTTCCCTATTATGGTCATCAAGTTGATTACATTGGAGTTGGAACAAATGGTAATTCCTGAAATGTGGCATGTCCACTTGTACTGTACACACAGAATAGAGATTTCATTTCATTCTAAAAATAATAAAGTTGCATTATTGCAAGCAGATTTCACTGTACATACATCATCCAAACTATTGTGAACCCTTCCGTAGGTTACACATACAGTACATATATTTATTCAAGTCTGCCCTCAAATGTAGTAAATTTGCTCTGTATTTACGTATATGCAGGATTCTTGTACACTGGAACTTTGAAACATTCCCTTATTGCGGATTTTCAGTATATTGCACCCCTTCAAGCAAATTTTGATGTAACACTGAATTCAAATTCAAGTGTTTACACACGTAGCACTGGTTAGTCTTGTTGGTTCATCTTGTGCCAGTTTTATTGATTACATGTGATCATTAGTACATTTTGTTTTCATTGCAGAAAAACAGTTCACTGCACAGTGGAATAATGTTCTAAATCTTGATCACACAGAAGGTAGGTGTTGCAGGTACATGAGCCCCTGCTGTATATGACACTACTACATACAATCCTCAGGCAGGACGACTACTTATACAGCCATCACATAATATTCACTTCACAGACCAATTTGTTATGATAAGATATGGTGATGTTTATGTTTTCCTAGCTCATGTAGAGCCCTAGTCTCATTCCCGGCCTCACTTCCAGCTGCCATTTTCTTCTGCCGGGAAAGGTTGGTCTGGTGACTAATACTGCAAAGACCACGTGCAGTCTTTGTGATTTGGCATCAGTCACTTATCCATTCATGTGTTTTTTTCAAACAATTAGGAATCACTATGCGTTCCTTGTCCAGAAATAACGGAGAAGTATGTTGCTTGTGAAATAGTTGCAGTTGCTTCAAGGGATTTGAGGCAAAGGAATGCATCGTCGTTGTTAAATGGAACTGGTCCGCTTTATTTGATTGTTTTGCGATCTATTCATGCACGTTTTGGGGGAATAATATTATAGGAAGAAAGGGAAGCAGAATATGCATATACTTGCTCCAAGTACTATCTCTGTTGAGCAAAGCAATTAATCAACTCACCGCAGTGGAAGAGTCAATGGAGGAGATTTCGAATCTTTGTTTGTCTTCAGGTGTGTCATCTTTGATCGTAAATCCTGTGATTTTATCTGCTCAGCTAACCTAAAGATTTTGAGGCCTTAACAATGGCTCGATCCAATGCGCTGCCTTAGTAATACTGATTTCTTTGCTGCAACAAAGGAACTAAATACCGTCGCTTTCCATCGTGTGTATATACCACAATGCCCCGCTCATAAATTTGTGACAGCTGATGTCAGGTGACAAGATCATTAATATTCTCAGCTGAGCAATCTGATTGGTACTTAGTATTCAGTATAAGACCTTTGACCCGCCAGTAATTTTCCAATTAGTCACCAGACCCATCTTTGTGTGCAGAATGGGTCTGGGAATGAAGCTAGTAGAGTCCGTGAGGGAGATCTACACACCCACAAACAATAGACCAAGTGGTGATAAACATCTGTGGAGACCAAACCTAGCACTGCTTTGTGTGTGTAAATAGCCATGAAGAAGAATGAACATCTGCAGGAAACAATCTACTTTATATCTGCCCTACAGTGTAGATAGCTGTAGACTGAGAGAATTTCAGTAGTTATTGTCTTGCATTTACGAATGTACAGGTTCACAGATAAGAAGCACTATTTTCTTGTTATTTGGCAACATCTCTAAGTGAATGTGATCACATCTAAACAAAAGATAGCTATGCAATCATCACATCCTCTGTTCCTAATGTCTTTTTCCTCACCTTTGTAGACTAGGTTATTGAGCTGAACTTATTCTCTAAAACTTTGTCACCCCTAAAGTTCGTTATCCTTGGATTTGTGCCCAAAGTACCTATAAAATTTGACGAAATGGCAATTTTATCACTTCCTCCAAAATTTTGTAATTCAATATTCATCTTCTAAATTTCCATCATATACATGCAAATTGCATCAGCCTTTGTGCCAGCCTTGAATGATTGTTCGGCTTGTTTTGATTTCAATAGTTTTATCTTTGCTTTACTGGTAATTGTGCTGCAAAATGACAACAGAATCTCAGGATTTGCTAGAGTACTTATCTGAGACACCTTGTTCTCCCTGTTTGCTGGATTCGCCGTACCCTCAATCAACACCAGAGCAAGAGGTGTTTTTTTGGGCAAGGAAGAAGGACGTTGGAGCCCAAGCGAAATTGTTGAACTAGGTTCAAGTTTTGATGACTCTCCTCCTCCCAAGAAGATGTTGATTACCCACTATTTTTCAAAAGAAACCCAGTCATCATCCCATTTGTCACAACTCTCTAACTTTCTAAGAAAGTACAGCCCTAGAACTGTTCAGTTTGCATCAGAACAATCAACGCAGGCACAACCAACAGTAGGAAGTGGATCTTCGCTACCAACAGGCAAGACAAGGTCAACAGTTTATAAATCATACACACTTGGACAAAAGCTAGAAGTGTTAGCATATGTCAAGGCACACAGTGAGTCAAAGGCAACTAAGCACTTTGGTATACCAAGGACCACAATTTCATCCTGGAAGGGTTTGGACCAAGCACCAGGGCCAAATGACCAAAAGAAAAAAGGACAACAATTATCTAAAGGATCAGGTCATCACCTCTCCCCCCCCCCAGTGTGGATAAGGAGATTGTTTGCTGGATACTCCAAAAGAGAGACCTTCAGCTCCCAGTCCAGCAACAAGACATATGCAGGTAAGCAAAAGGTGTCATTACCCAGCACAATCCCAACTTCAAAGCCTCAACTGGGTGGCTTGGGAAATTCATGACTCGCCATTCACTGTGCCTTAGGAGAGCCACCTCTATCAGACAAAAATTGCCAGCAGAGCTTCAAAAGAAGCTGGAAAGGTTCATGCACGAGGTAACAACACTTTGAAAGCTCCATAAATTTAATGATAAACTAATTTTAAATATGGACGAAACACCAATTTGGTTCAGCATGCTGGGGAATTACACTGTTGCTACAAAAGGTGAAAGGCAGGTCAGAATAAGAGGAACTGGTTCTGACAAGAAAATAATTTCTGTGGTTCTGACATGCACAGCTTCAGGTCAGATGTTGAAGCCCTTGCTTATCTTCCGAGGCAAAACACCAAGGGTTCTCAAGGATGTTCATATCCCTTTAGATGTCATTGTAGCATACCAAAGAAGGGTTATATGGACAATGACACAATGATTGTATGGATCAACAGGATCCTGAAGAAATTCACTCATGAAAAGCACTGCCTCTTGATGTTTGATACGTTTAGTGCACATTTACAGAACAATGTAAGAGAAGCGCTGAGAAAGTGCACCACAACAACTGCTGTAATTCCAGGAGGTTGCATAAGCAAAATACAACCTCTCAATGTTTCGCTGAATAAGCCTTTCAAGGCAATGATGAGACATCAGTGGGAAGCATACGTGCAGGAGAAAGCAGAACAGTCAGATGGAAGAATCCCACCTCCGTCCAAGTCTGACCTTGTAACAAGAGGCCATGTCATTTAAACACACAGACAAGTTCAAGGGAATTCGAATGCCATGTAGCGAAAATGATGTCATTCACTGTGCACAAGAACTACCAGACATCCGAATACTGTATGGTGATAGTTTGTAGCAATTTAGATGAAGACAGCAGCCAGATGATATAATGGTTGCAGATTGAAGTTATTGTTTCTGTCGTGCATGTACATAACCTTTTCAATTCTACCTTGGGTTTATATAAGCAATTCATCATTTCCAAAGAAAAATAGCATGTACATACTATATTCTGGTGATGGGTAACAAGAATTTTTACACTTTGCTCTGAACTTCTTCAACTTCTGAATATGCTTCGTTTTCCAAGTCAATGTTTACTTTCAAGGAACTTCCATGCCACCAACCTCTCGACAATATTTTCTGAGCTCAGTAACTGTAGCACACCATTGTGCCCTAAAAAGTCGAAGTATGTTTGAGAACCATGGGGCAAATGACCCACAATCATTCCATCTGCCTTTTTACATGCAATGAAAAGTTGTTGTGGTTGTTATCCTCTTCACATTTGCATTCTAAAACTTCCCCAATAACTGGGTTCCAAATGTCCTTGTAGACGTGATACCCGTGAATAATTGAAGCAATCCACATTTTTAAATAGAGAGGACGCCATTTTTCGCAACTACAATGGCTGAACTCTAAAACTTCGTCAGCTCTCTAAGTGTTCGTCCTTCAACTCCAAGGTTTCATCTACCAATCTCAAAGGGACGAAAACAACTCTAACTTCTCATCAGACAAAATTTTTGTGAATCTAGGTGTGACAATTTTTTACAGAATATATGGTGCATAGGTGTGTTTATAACATGATGACATCATACGTCAAAGAAGCCGGCATGTTAGTAATGAATTTAACACCCGTTAGTAACCTGTAAGAGCCCATGCACTTACTAAAAATGGCGGGTGAATTCGAATAATTCTTTTCGGTCGATTCCACAATAGAGTACAGGGGTGTAGGAAGATGATTCCAATTGGGGGGGGGGGGCTCATCCAGGTGCAATAGCTAAAATCGTTGCTTGTAATAATTATTATGCCAAATCAACAACAGTACACTTAATATATAATGCCTTGGAAACAATAATATACTGTAGTTAAAAGAAGCATTATTGAACAAAAACGACCAAAATAACATAATCTCCTATTGGTGACTGATGAAAAATTGCTAGCTATAGACAGATACAGCATTTAATTTTCCAGTTTCGTCTTTGAGTATGTGGTACATTTCTTATTACTCGTTCCAAGCTAGCTGCTTCCGCTTCCAAAATGGCCGCAAAAAATGTCGTTTGACGAGTTTTCTCGACGACCGGGCTTGGAACAAAGGATCTGTTAGCTAATTCAATGCTAAGAATCTTCCATATCTGAGTAGAATCGATCTGTATGCCAGGTACTGACTTGGAATGGTCCTTTCTAAGAATATCTATCAACAATAGTTTGTTTGTTTGTTTGTTTTTTTTTGCAAAACTTTAAGGATTTGAGTAGGGGGGGGCTCACTCACCCCCCTGGATTTCAACTCAAGGGGGCTCAAGCCCACCCTGTAATATAGGTTCCTACGCTTCTGAAGTATCTGTAATTCCACTCAAGACTATAGTTTTCATTGTAGGGTAGGGCCAGTAAAGGATTGACGGGTGGTTGGATCGAAGATGTTGACGGTGGGATGATCTGGAATACACAGTTGTTAGTAAAAGTTGCATCCACTGAAACCGGGAGCAGGTAATGCACTTTAGAGTATTACACTAGATGCTTTTAGGCACGTAGCCTTGCGAACTCCTCAAAGTCTGTGTCATCTAGCATGAAATCAAACCAAATTTTAGATTACACAGGTAAATCATTTTCAGCTGCACACTTGTCTTTGTATATCATGACATCGAACCGAACTTGAGATTCTGTGAGTAAACTCTTTGTTTTCCGCTGCAGCTGTGATTACTTTGCCATTTTTACCAACCAACCACAAGTTTCGAATTGGCTGAGCCTTTGTAGGGCTTATATTCTTGTGATGAACTAGTTACTTCAGGGCCTTGATTGTGCGTAACATGTTACTAACCTCACCCCTCAGGTCTGCCGCTAGTAACACGTTACACCCTCAAAGCTCTGTAGTAGCTAGTACTTATCGTGCACTTCACTGCGCATAGGTCTGTTGTGGAGGAGTAGACCTCCCTCGTGGGCCAACTGTGCAAAACTAGGTTCATGACATGCAAGTTGATGTAGTTTAGCATACCCCAGACCTTTGCTGTACGTACATATGGGCACTGATTTCTTGGAACTTTATTTCACTTCTAAAAATAACTTATTTATGAACTTTTTCCAGTATTGCTGTATTATAGAGCTGTTGATCATTGTGTATGCTCACTGATGACATCACAGTCTCTGAATAAAGGGGCCAAAATAGTGGGCTATTATAGGCTTGCATGTGAACTTTTTTCCCTCCTCCTTAAGCATAGTGACTCTAATTGCTTGTGTACAGTAGTTGGGAGTCACCTGTTTGTACAGAACCCCCAATTCAAACAATCTTTCTTGAATCTGTTAGAATTTGTTTCTCCTAGATGGACCGTTTACTTTTCAAGTGTCACTTTTTCAGAATGGGACCATTCACTTTGTTTACAAGGAGGTTAGTTTTTTTTCATCTATAATCCACAGCAGTAGATGTATTTAATGATGTACCTATATAAGTAACCCCCGGTATACATTGTTATATTGTAGCTATTATCGTGTCGCTCATCTTTAATTTATGTATTCAAGCCTCACAACATGTACATTTTGATTTCCTGCTGATTTCACTCTATAATATGTAAAATTGCCTTATATGCTATTGAGTAAAAATTGAGTAAAAATTTTTGTGTACACTGCAATCAGTATATATTACACGTAATGCGCATTATTGAGTATTCCAAATGGTAGTGTCTTGTATGGAATGTACATTAATGTACGTTCATATACAATTGGATACCTAAACAGTTGGTTTAGGAAAGGTATAGTAGTCAACGGATTTTATTTAGTAGTTTTGTGTAATGCTTGTAGAGATGCTATGCATATGTATTTACATGTAGCTTTTGGATTATATAAGCCGTCCATGTTATAATGATACTTTTCATCTTGTCCTGCGTAACCTGCCTAATTTTAATGTTCATAATCATATTCTTTTTCATGTAGATCCCAATTCACCTTTCTCTTATCAACAGCACTAATCATCCACTGAGAGTAGGAATTTCTGATGCTTTCTTTTGGATCCGTTTTATATTTAATGGTCAGTTGCAAGATTTTGATTCTTTTTCCATGTACTGTATTTTCATAATTGTAGAATTTCAGTGTAGTCTATGTTATTCTTTGTCAATAAAGGATTTCTGTATGGAGTTATTTCTGAATACCATGCTGTTGATCTTCTTGTGAAGAATGTATCATCAAATTCAGTTATAATTCTGACCCCACTAGCAAGTAGGTTTCTTGGGGTAGCTTCAGTATTCAAATGGTAATGATGTGTATATTTTTAAATACCTTGGTGTCATAGATTGTATTAGTGCTAATTCATGTTTGGACTGTTCAAAGATGACAGAACTTACAGATTTTGTCTGTGGATGGTGCTCAAGCTTAAATAGGTATCTTTCAACATTCATATGATCATTATCAAGCATATGATGTTTATGCATGCATGTCGTATGTTCAGCACCATTGTGTTGTGTACCTATGTGACCCATCCTTATTGTAGATGTTCAGATGGACTTGATAGACATAGACAATCATGGTTACAGTCAGGATGTTCAACTGAAGTATGTGTGTGTTCATAAGTTGTAGCCTAATTTAAATTTATGAATTGTTTCACATAAGGGATGACAAAATATTTGCAATCAAGAGCTTGCGAATTCTGCCATCCTTCTATTGTATGAGTAATATATGCAGTGGTATACTGTGGACCAGTAATTCACATTTTAAAGTGTTCACAAATGAATCCCACTGGTGTCATCTGTGAATGTTAATTGATCAAAATTTCACATTGTACAGTATGCAAAAGGGGAAACTGGGCTATGGACCATAACTTATATCTTCTGCATTTTCTTGGGAGCTGTGATTATTGGTTGTATCGACCAAGTAAATTTTTGTACAGTGGTACCTGATTTGAGAGACCACTGCCATGAGCGACCACCTCTTTTCAAAGACCACATTTTCAGACACTGATGTTTAGTAATATATTTTTACCTTTGAAGAATGACCACAACCAGCGACCAGGGTAATTGGTTGAAAATAAGACTAAATTCCCTGTATTAAGCAACCATTCTGGGGATAATTTATCATAGCACATTGCTATAATCCTTCCTTTCGCAAATGCAAGTGTATTTTGCCTTCAATAGACTACAAGAATAGCTGCGATTGAAAGCACAGATATCGATGGACTGCCATTTTATTTCCCACCTCGAGGTTATATATCTATGGATTAGGCCACACAAAGTAAATGTAATATGTTTCTGGTGTAGGCCATCTTTGAAAATTGACCAGGCCACCAGGGTTTTTATTTATATTTTTTTTTTCAATCTAGTCAAAGGCATTCATGCGAGTATATTCCTTATAAATGTGAACAAACACTATTAATGCTAATAAGAATGTTGAAGCAAAGGAAGTTGAAAGATACAAACTTATAAAGCATAATTAGATGGGGAGTGCATGTCTGTATGGAACCGGACAGCCACTAGTCCCACAATAACACAATGGTTGTCCATGTGTTTAATGCTGAACCCATATACTTTACTGAATATAGTTTGCAATATTTTGGTCAGTGTTTGAACCCAGCATGCTCACTAATTTTTCTTTTTTTTTTCTTTTTTCCCCATTTTTTTTTGTCCAGGAAGGGGACTAGAAACATAAAATTAATTTTGTATGGCCTTATGGCCATTTCAAACTCAAATACTAAGGGGAAATTAAAGACAAACATCCTTTCTTTAAAAGAGCAGATAAAAGTTATAGAGAGAGCAGAGAGGAAGGAATAACAAGAAATAGAAGCATTTATCGCCTGATGACACCATACATCAGCACTGGTGTTTTCAGGAACAAATCCTCTCTGTAGAATTTCAAAATCTTCATCATCTACATCGAAGTTGAAACATGGTGCTTTTGATGTGGTAGCTGGAACTATAGACTCATGTGAGTGCTTGCCACATATGTTTGAGGAGCCTGCCATTGCAAGTAAATCGCAGAAAAATACATCAAATCTTGAGAAAGAAACCTTCTTCAGTACACCTTCAAATTAGCCGACACTTTAGAGCGTTTACTTAGCAATGTAAAGGTATGAGTTACAATATGTAATAGTTACTACTGGTCCATCTCGGGAGTAACGCATTTACTGCTCTCACCCTCAGGCAGTAAATGAGTTACTCCCTCGTGGGCAAGTAGTAACTATTACATATTGTAACTCATACCTTAAAGATTTGAGTATAAGGTTGAGTGCCCTAATTCCAAACACAGTATCTCCTAGCCTACACAGAAAGATCTAAGTTTTATTCTTTTGCAGCTGTTATGTCCTGTGTTAGTGCTAAGAAATGCTAGGCTAAAATATCTCCAATTTTAGTTCCTGGGCTCAGGAAAAGCAGTGTTTGGATTAGTGACTGTTCGGAATTAGGGCACTCTACCTTACATAGTTTATTTTATTTTTATGGCTATATATTTGAGGTGAACCTCTGATGAGAGACCACCTGTCTTGAAAGACCTCTTTTTTGGAACCACAGGGTGGCCTCTCAAAACAGGTAACACTATATTTAAACCAGTTGAAAGAGGCACAAATATTAGTGGGCACTTTTGAATTTTGTATTGTTTTGCCTGAAATGTTGGAGGGCTATTGATTTGATGTATTGGCAGTTTGATCAAGGACTGCCAACAGCCTATATTGCTAAAATCTCAGCTCTATTTAGTTCAACACAATATTTCCACTTTTTGCTTTTGGGTCTGTGAAGCTCTAATCATCGTGGCAGTGTACAACTATTATCAACTTGGTTATTGATATTGACTTGATATTGACTTGACTTGATTATTGATATTGGTAAAATCAAGATGGTGGCGACCACGTGGTGGTGAGAAGTGAAGACGATCTGATGTGTAACTCCGAAGAAATGATTCACACACATACACAGTCTGCTTGAGGGAGAGAGTACAAGCTCCAAAAGGATGAGATGAACTTGGAAGATTGACTATTCCAGAAGCTGAAATGTTCTTTGGTGACTTAAGGAAAACCAAGTTGCCCCGATCAATTGAACCCCTACTCACAACTAGCAATTACAGGGGCACATTGGTTAGCTGAGTTTCGTCCTCTCTGGCCCTGCCAGAACCCAACAAACAGTTTTTGGACTAGGGAATTCTGTCTCCTGGGCCTTTAAACCTCATCAGACTCCTATTATTGCTGCATGCATGATTTTTGTAATTAGACTATTTGGCAATAGTATGGTATTTCTCTCTCAAAGAAGAACATATTTGCAGTGACCTACCTTGCTACATCTATCTAAATAGAAGTAAAGAGTAAAGTGTGTATAAATGTGAATCAATGAATTCATTGAAAAAATAGGGAGTAGTGTGCCAATATTACATCAGTTACGTACATTCAATCCTGGTAATGACAGACCATATTACTTGCTGACATTGGATGACCAGGAGTTTAGAGAGGAGTGATGTCCTCGCATGCTGTGCTGACAATCAAATCCTTTTTGCTGCCTGAACCACGTGGCCAGTGGCTATGAATGTACAGTAGTATCCCTTATGAAAGACCACCCTTAGGGACCTGTGAAAGGTGGTCTCTGATTAAGTGGAAGTTAGTATGGGACATACTACATTTGTAACCAGCAATACCAGTCTTACAAAAGAGCTGGTATTTCATGAGGGTGGTCTCTCAAAAGGGGTACTACTATAATTATAACCTTTTACTCTAGTAATTAACCAAGACAAAGTCTTATCCTTCCTATATACAAATATCTCAGGTACTGATACTTGTGGCAGCTGAAAAGGTTTGATTCACTTCCATTGTGTGCAACCATATTTATACTTTAGTTTGTATGTTTCCTTTTGCCCTGACTTTATTGTGTTTTCAGACTCATGCAACTGTTATTTTCTTCAATAGTCACTTGCTTTTATTTATTTACTAATGTCCATATCATTTATAGGCAAATCTTTCTTGTATAGTGGAAAATTCAACAAAGGTTAGTAGAAGGAATTAGTGATGATTTTGAATACATGTTTATGTATGTACATGTATATAGTACATTTTATATTGTACACTACTACAAGCTCTTGATGTTACTTGTTCAATGTTTTTTGCGTGTTCCAAGCATAAAATATTATGACATAGTTTATAACCTTGTACTGTACATGTTAATGTTTCTTGTATGATACAGCGATTTTTACCTTCTGTGTCTAATTATGTCAGATAGCACATCCAGAAGAATGTATGAGGGTGGGGCAATCAATTGCTTCTCCTCCTCCCACATGACAATGAAGCCAACATAAACCATACCGTATAGCAGGAAACTTCAGCGATGGTTTTGATTTGGCTTTTTGGCAGATTTGTGGAAGAAACGCCAAATTTAAAAGTCATCAATATTGTAATCATTGCAGAATCTATGTTTTCTGCACTTATTTTCCACATACTTCTCTCAGCCACCATGTTTTAGCATATAAGATGGCGGCAGAGCAACGGTCTCATTACAATCGTGGGACAAAACCCCTCAGAAATCATTTAAACTAACAATAGTTTATAGCATTTATGTTCAATTTGCCAAATTTTATTTTCATCAATACCATCTGGAACCAAATTAAAATTCCTGCTATATGGTATGTCTCTTCCTGCCTCTTGTGATGATGTGCAGACTGGTTTTGAGACATCACATTTTGTAATCATATCAATAGGAGGAGATGTTCACATCAGCTACTGCCAGATTCAAATCTAAACTTAACAGTAAATGGTAAACAGTACCAATAATAGGAACTCCATCTATATTGCTCCTGCTAAATCAACTGAGTGCTTTTATCGTTATGACATAGTGCAATAGTGCACTCCCTAGCAGATTTGGAGACTAAGTTGGTGGGTTTAGGAGAACATCTTGTTTCAGATAAGCTATACTAGTATACTTTTGTGTCCAGAAGCATAAATGCACAGGCAGATATTTTTCAGTGCTCAACAACTTACCCATGCACAGGCCTCTATGACCCCCTGGATCCAGGCTGTTCATGAAAAGCAAATGCAGTAGTAGGCAGATGTGTTCATGGGTGTGGTTAAAGAGGTTTATATGCTGCGTGAGGGACTGTGTCTTTTGCTGTCATACTAGGTTGTTCTTGCCTTTGCGTTACACTTGTCACTCCTGTATATCTGTCTTTTGTTGTAATGCTTTGCAAAGTTAATGATGAAGGTCTGCAGATAGAGCCCAAGATAAGAAGGGAAGTTTTATTGTTCACAGATGATGATTTGGCTGGAGTCTAGTACATGATACCAACACCATAGTGTTAGTCTGTGGATTTTACTGTTTTTCTTTTTTTACAGAATATGCTAGCCAGTGAAATCTCACCAGGGCAAGTTGCTGGCATTACTATTGGTATTATAGTGACAGCTGTGGTCCTGAGCATTCTAGTCGTTGTGTTAATCATCAGCATTGTACTACTTTATGGATATCGACATCCAGACAGTGGAATAGGAAGGTATATGATAGAGGTAAGTGCATATGATGACATCTTAGATGATTACTTTGTCGAATTCCTGGAATATGTCTGTGTTGTTTTGAGGTAATTGTACCTAACAAGAATTAACTAGCCTGCAAACTCATTTATCTATGACTTCGTATGCCCACAATGCCCCTGTGTCTCTCTTGCTTCTACTTTGTGGCAAACCATCCATCTGCCATTGCCTAATAAAAACTCCACCTTGCTGAGCTCATGTTGAAGTGCCCAAACTCGCATGCCCTTCCTACTTATTCCCTTTTTCATTCCCTGCTTTGCAAATGCCGTACTCACCCAAATAGCCTTAGCTAATTTTCCTATGGTCAAGTCTTCTTAGAGGGCAGTGCTTATTTCAGCTTTTGTGTGTCACTATGGTGTTCCCTTCCACGTTCTGTATGTCCTTCTGATTCAAGGCAAGCTTTTGTTAAATCAACTGTGACTTTCAGACATAAGAGTACACAACTCTCCTTGTGTAACCAGTATAATGTTTCAATATCAATTTTTTTCATTTTACCTCTATTGGCAATTGGTTGGCATCTATCAGAATGCCTAATTTCCTCATATTTTCTATCCCATTCCTATTTGACTTTGTCTCTATTCTGCTTTGTGAAACCTCCTTAGTCCGACACTCCATGAGCCTCATAATAGATGTCATGTTATCAAGTGATTCTTAGTCTAATCTGATGGCTGTCTCACGGAAGAAGGTTATATTAGAAAGAACGTCAGATTATTGAGGTGTCTGATTACCGAGTTTCTATATGCAGGGTGCCATGGCAGTACAGTGAATTCTCATTAATCTGAATCAATTCATTTTGACAAAAATGGAGTGGATTAATGAGTTTCGCGGATTATCCAAATCAATGTGCAGCCTGTTCAATCTATTCATTTACAAAATTGATGGCAGATAAAGTGGTGGCGAATTAATGAGAATTCACTGTAGTAACTGGCTAAAGTCCTTCCCTGATTATTGAAGATTTCCAATCCAATGTAGCCTATGTAAGTGCCCATTTGGAATGTAGAGATGTCGAAGAGAACTGCTAATTGGGATAGAGAGAGATAGAGAGAGAGTATGTACTTCAGTTTAGATTGTTAGAAATTGCTTGTGACTTCTTTTTTAGCATCATACATTCAAGTGTTGGAAACATGAATCTGCCTCATACGATGTCAGCAAAAGTAAACTGGAGGAATATGAAGATAATTAACTATCAGTAGTGATTTTTTGATTACCTTTCACTGTAAATACAATATATTATTGTGTTTTGCTTCTGTACATAAAAGTTGGGCATTCATGGAGGTACGTGTGTACATATTTCTCACTGCATTAAACTTTGTACTGTATATATTACATATCACTTGTATTAGTTATGCTCACATATTCCGTGCTGTATTTTACATGGATATTAGTAAAAAAGTTATTGTATACTAATACTATAGAATGTTTTGGCCCTTATGTGGTATAATAGTTTTGCTTCTTTGTATACATACTGATGATGATGATGATGTGTGTGTGCAGGGCTGGGGGAAGCAATATTTTCTTACTCAGGCCAGTGTCCATCACAGTTTTTATCATTAGTGGAACTTGATCACCAAAGCGCTCAAAATTTACAATTAGATGAGGGCGAGGAAGACAATTGTGAAGGTGCCATCTAAGATTCTTTAGAAAGTGAACAAGGCAACAACAATAATCCAGCGACGCCATTTTATCTCACACGAGCATGTGTTGCGCTAATAAACAAACTGTAGCTTCAGGAATGTTCTGGTTGAAATTCTGAACGTTTTGCTCTAAAAATAAAGGAGATTCAATAATATACTATTTTCTTTTGAGTCTTATTCAAAAGTAAGTCCGGCCATGGCCGTAGTGGCCGTAGTGCTCGCCCCAGCCCTGGTGTGCATGCACACAATAGATTTATAAATCCTATATAATTTCCTAAGGACTTGTAGGCACGGAATTTAAAGGTTTGACTTAATTGATCAGAGGTCTAGCTCCTGATATATTTAAGTGCTCTGGATATGACACATGCATGAAGGTTGTTAGACATGTTGGTTGTATACTTTCCGGTTGTAGAACTATTGTTTAGCATGTCTATAATGATACTCAACAATATTCTTTTCTCACAAAATCAATAGTGCAACATTTCACCCTTCAAGGGCTTCTTCAGGCACATGCAATACAAAAATTATAAACATCATTGGCTATTGCTAATAGTTACCCATTGGCCTATAAAAGACCATGCAATGGGATGATGGATGGATAATATATATTTATATATGACCATATATATGTCTTTGATCAGGATGTCCCACACTGGGCTGAGGGGGTACCCCTCGTTCAGGTTGTAACTCCTGCTTCTCCCGATGTGAATACTTTCTTTAATTGATTCCCCTCTCCTTTGTTTACTCTCTTTTCTTTCTCTACAACAGTACTAGTGGTTTCCTCCCGGTTGATGCAAATGGTTGAAAATCTCTGAATGAACTGCATTAGCATTCGATCTTCATGTCCCTCTTGTCCACCCCTCATCCATGTTCCCCTATCCTCATCTTCAATGGCTGGTCTCACTGTCTCTCCAATATACACTTCACTGCATTCCCCGCATGGTATTCTGTAACCTCCTTAATTGTCTTTGGTCTTCTGTGGATCCTTCACCCTCGTCAGTATGTGCTTCTCATGCAAAGTGTCCCACTGGTGGAAAACTGAGATTATAGCTAGTCCATACTTCCTATCATATCTTGCCTATATTTTCTCTGATGTGCATGCATGCCCTTCACATAAGGTAGGAAGCAAGGTATGGCCCTCCTCTCCTCTGGGTATATATGTTGTGGATCAACGTACGTAAAGAAGTACCTTTCTTACAATTTGTGTGTGACATGTGTGTGAATGTGTGTACATGTGTGTGGTGTGTGTGTGTGTGTATGTGTGAGAGAGAAAGGGAGATGGAGAGGGAAGGGGGAGGGAGGGAGAGAGAGGTATGAGAGGTGTGTGTGCGTGTGTACGTGTGTATATGTGTATGTGTGTGGAGGGAGGGAGGGAGGGAGAGTGAGAGGTGTGTGTATATATGTGTGTACGTGTGTGGAGGGAGGGAGAGAGAGGTGTGACAGGTGTATGTGTGTATATATGTGCCCGTGCACGTGTGCGCATGTGTGTGGTGTGTAAGTGTGTATGTGAGTATATGTGTACATGGTGTGTGTGTGTGTGCGCGCGTACGCGTGTAAGTGTGTGTGTGTGTGTGCGCGCGCGCGTGTGTGTGTGTGTGTGTGTGTGTGTGTGTGTGCATGTGAGTGTACATGTGATACTTAAAGGCAGATCTAGATTTGAAGCAATTTTGAATGCAAGAACTGCACTTATCATGTTTCTACTATACACTTGACGTAAGAGTTGCATGCACCCATGTGACTAACTAGCTTATACTATGAGCTTATTCTTGATAGACATTACACTCAAATAGATTAATTAATTCCCTTGATACAACCTCTTCACTTGATATAAGGGTTGCACCCGCCACCCAAACTAGGGGGGAAGGCGGCCGAAGGCCGAAGGCCACCTTCCCCCCTAGTTTATATAATCAGTGTGCAACTATAGCTATAGCTTTGAACTTTATGTGCAGCTATTACATAAAGCACTCAATTTTTCTCAAGACCTACGTACGTATGCATAAGTTATTATGGGATCTACCACCATACAATAAAGTGAAAAAACTATGCATGTCATGCAATATAATCTTGAGCCATCACTCTCAATCACTGGGCTCAAGGATTCATGCAACCAATAAGCAGTTATCAGATGTGCTATATTGATAGTATAATGAAGTCTAGAACTTATGCAGTCTACAGGTAGCAGTTTAAGGATCAACTTTCAAGTGCAATGTCTATTAATTATTGTCCATCATTTTTTTAAGATTGAAAAGCCTTTGCAAAACTTTAAATTTGCATCTCTGATCATTAAGTATAAAATGCACAAATGGAGACTGACAGCTATAGGCATTGCAACCCATGCACTTTTCGTGTGGAAGAATTAGTATGTCAGATATATATATATATATATATATATATATATATATATATGTATATTATGCATATATATAGATATATCAGTGTTGTGGTAATGGTATAGCGTAATTGTAATGGAGCTGCTTCAGGCCCATTTACAGATATCCAGATACCTTTATAAACGTATACTTTTGAATGCGTTTACAACTTGTTTACACAAAAACGATCGAAACGATCGATGTATGTGTTTATAGAGTAGCCACTTAGGTATCCATTTACGAAGTATCCACATTCGCTTATACGTTTTCGGCGTTTTTGTGTAAATAGTCTGTGTAAACGTCCTCAAAAGTATACATTTACAAGGGTATCCAGATACTTGTAAATGGGGCCTCAGTCTCAGAGTAGTTGTAATGGTATGTGGTATTCTTTTGCTATTTGAATCACCTTACACTATTACCAAGCAACTACTGTGATGGATATCTTTTATACCTGTGGATACTCCCCATAAGAAGGTAAATTTTGGTTAGTTTGAGCTAAGTCATGTGCTACAATAAGTACAGTGACTTGTTGAAGTGGCTATATGTTACTACAAACATGAAATCTCAGTAAGGTATGGTAACTTTTGCACTCATCCATGACATCTGTAATTAGTAGTTATTGTAATGGTAATTGTTGAAATGTATTTGAAATGATAATTGAGTGCTTTAGTGAATATCTGTAGTGGTAATTAATGGTAATTGGGCTGTTGTAATACTCCGATAATTGCAATGGTAGTTGATTACAGCACCCCTGCAGTGGCCACAACAATGATATATATATATATATATATATATATATATATATATATATATATATATATATATATATATGTAAATGTAAATTTGACTTATCCAAAGAACAGGGACTCTCCCAATCCGGGAAACAAAATGAGAAGCTACTGCCTTTTTAAGTCTAACTTCAAACAACCAGAGCAATATCTTTTCACCTTATCTAACCCAAGAATTAGACAAGCTTATGTCTGCAGTAGATTCCCTCACCTCCATCACCTGAATAACAGTGAAAATTTGTATTTTTACTCAATCATCAAGACACCAACATCATTTACCAAACAGCTCTATATGTTTTTAAAGCATCACAGCTTAGATTATCATTCATTTTACCATCGATCAGTGTGAACTATGTATATTACTTGCACTTTACAAAACTGTAGCAAACTGAATCTTATAATGCACGTAACTTGAATTAAGTTCTCTTCTATGTACTATATATACAAAATTGTAGAGTCTTATAATGTGAATTGAAGTACATAAAACTTTCTTGCCTTCTCACTTTTTATGTACTATTATGTATATATTTAGTTTACTTTTTTTCTCTGCTGTACTCTGCTGAGGTCAAGGGTCAGTTTTGGCCAAGACCAGAAATAAATCTATCTATCTATCTATGTAACAGTAATTGTGTTGAAGATGAGATACATTTCAAAAAATTGCAATTTATTAATCATTTCCAATGAAAAATAATGCATATGTAATAGAAAAGAAGGTACAACTCCAATATGCATAATTTGCAGATTTGCGTATCTGAACATAATCAGCAATCCAAACCAAACCATGCATTAAGAAAGATAATTAATACAACATGCATTTCTACACAATAACACACATTTGTAGAATTGACCACTTGCATAGAAGGGCCACCTATCTATATACGTACGTAGAAACCACTGTAGGCTGCTTCATGGGCCACCTCAGTGATACTATAATACACCTGTGTACAAGGACCACCTGTCTACAAAGACCATCATATATATATATATATATATATATATGCATCACTTGGACCCTTGAGTGGTCTTTTTAATACATTATGAATTAAAGGGCACCTCTGAAGTGCAGAAACCTCCTTACAACAGGACACCATTACTCTGTCCCATTTGAAATCCGTCACATTGACATGTGTACAGTTGAGTCCTCTGAAATTAAGGATCGACACCTCCATACACAATACAGGACAGCAAACTGTGGTCTCAGTGATGTCCTTATTATGGAGGTTTCACTGTACGTACATATATATTGCTGTATTGAAATATATAATATTTAGTATACCATTACATAGGTGTAGGCGTAACACTATTACATATAGGTGTAGGAAGTATGCAGGGGGACCGGATGGGCCTTGGCCCTAATTCATGATCGCTTTCAAATTCAGTGAATATATATATATAGGGTGCCAATATCATATTATCCGTCTACATGTTGTTCTAGTTAAATGCTCTTTATCTAGAATCTTCTGGCTACCTCACTAGTGTGTGTTTCTCTGGACCTATATGTATTATACCATAATAATATTATATAGATACTCCAACCTAACGGACACAATCAGTATCTATGAGATACATTATGTACATATATGTTCACGTGACATTCCTTACAAATCTCATGCAGATAAGAAGACAACATGCAAAAGTCAATATTTACCATTTTCTTCAAACAATAACTAAATGTACACAGCATTCACAAATATAAGTACCACTAAACAAAACTAATATTATGAACAAATTCACAGTTGATCGTTCTGAATGGAATGCTGTGGTGGACCGAAGAGAACCGGGTCCAAGTCTCCATCAGAGGAACATAATGGGGGATCACGGTATTTGTGTAAGGGAATAACAAAGCAGGTAATGTCATCACCGCTAGCAATTTGATTGTTTCTACTTTTCCATCCTTTGGGACCAAATTGCCCTCGTGATGTTGCAACCAGTTCATGAGCAAGGTGAGGACACAAACTATTAGGATTATCCACATTTTCACTTGCTTCTCGTACAATTTCCAACGCATCTTCATTTGAAAGGCATTCCCACAGACCATCAGTTGCCATTACAAGAATATCAGTAGGCTGGAGATCAATGGCACTCAGACTAATTGCCCTAACTTCTGGCACTGGGGTTAAGAAAGGCTTGACAAAAACATTACCAGGAGCCTCTAAAAAGTGGTCTCCAAATCCTCTTGTTGTTCCAATAGTAGCTAAGAGTCGAGCTCGCTTACCATGGCCAGTTATCATGGGTACCCTAAGAACATCTGCTTCAGTAACAGAATGAAACATCCAGCCATTTGTATACCGATCCCTGCACAAAACTTTCGATCCAATGTCTTTCTTTCTTAACCGTCTTTGGAACTCCAAACGGCCATAATAGTTTCCAAGTAACTGAGGCTGCAAGTATGCGAGCGCCTGTAATCTAATACGATCTGTTTCAGGAGTGAAATCCATCGACATTTCATGGAATTTGGTAAATTTCTCTTGCAAAATAATAGCCCTGCAATCACCAGCATTAGCCATGTACAATTTATTCTGCATAAAAAGGGCAACCATAGCTGTACATCCACCATCAATGCGATAGGCCTGGGATTCATTCCGAATTTGCTCATCCATTTCAATGAAAGCTTTTTCAAGAGCACCAGCTACCAAATCGTCTTTTGGTATAGGATCAGTCATGTATCCAAGCCCCGGATCACACTCAGTGACAACCTCAGTCTCATCCTGTGCCAAGTAGGACTTTATTGCTTCAAGGTTTAAATGTATATGTTCATGGAGTGTGTTAGCAGCCCAAAGTGCAGCATCAGTTCCAGCATGACCATCAAACACCCCATATAGGACATACCGTAGCTGAATCCTTTTACCTTTATTATCAACATATTCTATTACTCCAACATGCACTGATGCTTGATCCTCATTCTTGAACATCGATTTACCTGAATTAATAGCTTCTGCATATCCAGCTCCCCATGGTACCTGATCTTGATTTGAAGGCTGTAGAATCTTTCTTGTGCCATGATCTCTGGCCTCATCCAGATCCTTTTGTTGCAGACTCAAGAAAGGGGGCCTTTGGTATTCGTAGTTTACTGGCTTTTTGCTCGCTTTTGCCAGCTCTATTTCGCGAGGACTAGGGACTGACTTGATGCCTTCCATAATAATCACGTGTTTCGCACGAGGAAATCCCTCTTATTTTGGGAATTGGGCGATTGGGCGTAACCAAGACACTTCAAAGGCTGCTTTTCGAGCGCTTATGGGACACTAGCCACCAGCGTTCCATTTTTCATTCCTATCGCAAGCAAACATGGATGATTCGGAAGACGTATCCAGAGACGAAAAGTTTCGTGCAGGAAAAGAACTGGTAAGTTTCACATAAACTTTTTGCGCATTGACAAATTATTAGGACATAGATGTACTCGTATGTGCTCGGTGCTATCATCCTAGTTTGAATGTCGTATTTTGCGATAGAAATGACCGCAAATTCTCGATGTGTGAAATGTCACTGTCTGAGATTAAGCCAGGCGGTCTGGTAGAAGAAAACGAATGACATTGTTATGGTTGACTGAGGAAATACCCGGGAATTCATCGAATGTGCTACAGTGACCCTTCCCTCTTTCTCCGATAAATGGCTAACAAGTATACTTGGTACATGAAACGTACGTACCTACAGTTCTATTTGTCCCGTTTCACTTGTTTTTGTTTTGCGGTTGTACCTTCCATGCAGTGGTATGCACACGTAGCATACGTAGATGCTCCTGTATGCAACCATGTACGTAGGTAGGAGACCAGCTTTAGACCTGGTACTCCTCTCCAAGCTCCTGTCCCGTCTAGGCATGATTGTAAAACAAATGACAGAGGGATTTGGTTAGCTAGTAGCTACTACTAAGTGGTATTACAATTTATCTAGTTCCCAGCATAGATAATATATACATACGTAAGTATGTATTATCTGTGTTCCCAGGTACTGCATGACTGATTTATAGAGTAAGGTCAGAGTGTAGCAGGCCAGCTTTGAGTATTGACACTACGTAGATAAATTTGGGGTCATTAGCGAGTATGGGGATGAATACAAGTCATTTATAGTGGTATAAAGATGTAGGAATGTCATAGGACCATGTCGAAAGGCTTTCTTTAACCCTCTGACCCGTAACATATGCTTATACGCCCATATGTGGGCAAAATATTGTAGAATATTTTCCTTTAGATCTCACACTATACACACAAAACTGACCCTCTAATAAGTATCTGTGATAGTTTCTTAGTCCATTGATAGCTTCGCATTGGTTGTCAACAATGTTAAGAAAGGCACAGCAGCTCAAGAAATTTAGTAAACCACAAGAATGTGAACAACAAACCTTATGTAAGAAGGCAATAACTCGATCAATTTTCGATGAAATGCTCAATACCACCTATCAAACAAAAGCCCGCGTTCCATACTGCAAAATAAAACCCTTACAAAGGCTGCCTGCACTATATTTGCAAAGTAGAAAAAAGATCACGCGGACGATTTCGGCCATTTTCCGTCTATAGCTAGTGTTCGAATGTATTAGTGTTTAGTATCAGTTTGAACGGCATTCAATGCTGTATAAAATGATACCAAATTCAAAGCTCTCGGACAAAGCTGTAGCTAATAATGAACATGGCAAAACTTCTGACCGGAAATTGTATAATATTCATCACAGGTCAGAGGGTTAAACTTGATCCTCCAGTAATGCTTGGAACAAGGATAAGCTGTAGAAGCCCAAGATGAGACATGGCTAGATTGACTTTAGTTGATCTGCGTGTACTGTGTAATTTTGTATACTTATCTCAAACATATAGTGTGTATGCTGTAGTGCTGTGGGATATGTAGGTTTTTCACAGTGCACACAATGCAATCAAACTGTCTAGCTCTATCCCCACTTAGCCTCATGTACGTACGTATATACACTAAGTGTTGGGTGTTGGTTAACTCTTGGGCTGCACCCTCGTGCATCTACACCTAACTCTTAGTATGTGTATCCCCATGTACCTTGCTTCTAAGTGTACACACTTGCATACACTACAGATTACCAATTTTCACCATATGTACTATTAACCTACGTATTATTAATGTAAGCTTAGCTTGTAGTAATTTTTGACAACCCTGTTCCTTTGATAGCCAATTTGGTTATTACACAAGAGCCTGCAATAAATTTTGTCTAGGTACGTAACTCTTTCACGTGGCTCCAACTCCATTAAACCGCAGAATTTTCATCCTGTGATAATTTGATCACGTTTGGCAATAAAAAATGGTGGAGATAAAACACATGAGAAAGCTACTCATTAGTCTTTGTACTTTTGTAAAGTTATAAAAGTTTAGATGCTCTGCTACAGCAGCAGTACATTAAGGTGGCATGAGCCTCTAAACTAAAACAACACTCCTACTCCAAATTTGAGGACTACCCTACTGTCCAAAATTTCGTGGGATATAAATTTTGCGAATTGCTCTAAAGTCAACTGTTTACGTTTTTATTTTTGCTTATGTATGTAGGTTATTAGTCTAGGAAGCCAGGCTGAAAAATATGGTGTGGTAGTATAGTGTTCCCACATTTAGGTGAAGGTATGGAATAACGCGTGCAGTATACAATCGATGAAGCTTGATGTTATTTCGAAGGCTTATTTTGAGGTCTATAGGCTTGAATCATATCCATCAGCTTGTTGATCTACACCAAAGTAGCTCAAATAAGTGTTTTGGAGCTAAATGATTGGACAGTGCGCCCTGGCTTCCATGTAAGCTGATTTGAAAGAACTTAGACATCTTCACTGTGGACAATCAGGTGTCTAAATTTGTGCAACAGAATACAGGCCTGATAACAAGGATGTATTATTTCTGAAGCGTCTGATATATAAAAAAGTTACAGCTGCTATTTTTTAGCCATTTAAGAAAATTTGCAGATAAAGTTTCGCGAATCTGAAGCCATTTACAAAATTTGCAAAATTAAAGACCTTCAAAACTTTCAGCCAGTATGGCATTGCCATGGAGCCCAAAACTTGATCCTACAGGGCATGTGTAGGATTATCAGATATGTCATGGCATGCCAGCTTCACAATGGGTATCCTAGAACTTGGTATGCACTGTGGAAGCTTTTCTTGTTATCATGAAACAATTTTCCACACAAACCCTAGACAATCTGATCGATAGTGCAGCCCACCATACTAAAGCAGTACTTCAGCTGCTAAGAGAGAAAAAAAACTTCAAATTGGCAGTTTTTTTATTTTTATATTTATCTCATGCATTTAGAAGTAAATTCTCACCATTTTATTTTGTGATAATGAAAACCAGCAGTTTAGTATGGGCTCCTACTCACTGCCATTTTCTATTCTGACATACGAACGTACGTACGTTCTTTTTAGGGCAGTTTAGTGCAAATATATGTACGTACATATCTGCATAATCTGGATGCACGATTGCATTTCCTTTCCTTTAGTTCCAAGAGTACTTGAAGAAAAAGCAGACAAAGAAGAAAAAGAAAAGAGAGAGAAAACCAAAAGATGATCTCCCAAGAGCTGGATCCAGTACAGATGAAAATATTAATTCACATTCTAGCCAACAAGTTTCCATGGATGATACTTCTCTTAACCTATCAGAGGAAGACATTTCTGACGTAAGTGAATATACGTATGTACGTACATACGTACATGTGTACATACATACTTATGCAACTGTACTGGAGTAGGATTCATGGCATTCCCACTGATGGTTATTTTTCAATAGAGAGGCATAAGAGTCTGCTAATGTGTGTATGCACCGGTCAAATTTGTACATAAGCGGCAATGCACTTCTTTGTTGTTTGGGACAGCAATCAACTTTGTAAGCATGGTAGTCATTTGCCTTGCATTTCATTGTACTAACCTTTCGCAGAAGACTCCGCATCCATGAAACCATAAAAAATTTGTGCCACAAAAGTTTCAGTCCATACGGTATGCACGTATGTATGTATGTACGTACATACATATGTACGTACATACTTGCTGCTGATTGATATTGCTGGTGTTGGCAATTTTGTGCCATGTTACATACGTATGTAAATACGTAGGCTGTGTAGACTGCCATGGAAATAATGTGGTCTTGCTCCTTTATCGTGTAATTCTACCTGCGTACATACGTATATACATAAATACGTACATACATAATATGGGTGCAGATTGCTGGTTTTCATTTTAATATCAGTATTTGGAGAATATGTATGTACTTAAGATTGACTAAAATGTCATTTTTTAGAGTTGACCATACTTTACCCACATGAATACCTATGTAACCACTAGTGAGCCATGAGTGAGACAGTCATCATCTCTTTTGCTTCATGTACCGAGACTGTTAGCATATTATAATTTTTTTCCTGTTAATCTTACTGTATGTTAGCCTTAGCTTATTTGTACATAGGTACCTGACCCCTGTCTACCACGCCAATCTCAACTTGTGTCACTTACAAATTAACACAACAGGAATTGTAGTGTTATGATACACCATGCTACTGAATACAGTGCGGACCTAAAAAGGTAACGCAAAACAATTAGCAAAACAATTATACTATTCCTTAAAACAAGAATCATTCGTGACACTACTGCTAACAGAGAAACGTTAAATGTTAACAGCAAAAGGTTAAGAGCTAAGCGAAAAATGGCAAACACTGACCGAGAGATGTAAACCGCTAACAGAGACTTTAAATTAAGTTTTGAATGAATAAAATGTATGTACATACTTCGTAGTCCTTTGTTGGTGGGAATGAGAGAGAAAGATTGCTACAGAATGCCTTAAGCATGTCTGGAAATGACCGATCGTGTAACTTTTTCAGAGTCAGATTATTCGTATAAAGATATCTTGTGTGCTTAGACATTCAGAGAAGATTTCTCCAAAGAAGATGGTGTGTACTGTAGTTAAGAGGTACGTACAATGTGACAATCGAATCAATGTTTACAAGGATCCAGAAAACTGCCAAAGCTTACACCAAAAGTTTTAGCATTAGTGGAAGCAAATGGGCCCAAAGTTGTTATGAACGAACAATGAGAGAATAATATATGCGGTATTCCTCAAAAACCAAAAACAGTCAAGCACTATCTGGAAACTGTTCAACATACATAAAGTGCTAATGGCACTAAAGCAAACACTGCCTAACCACCAAAATATACCAGAAACAGCTAACGCTATTAGTGTTACCTTTTTTCGATCCGTACTGTCCATGCACAGGAAGAACCCTAATTGTACTACCTTCATACATACTTCTGTACATATGCACACCATTCTTTCTTCCACCCCAACGATGTTTGTTATAGAGTAATGACTGCTAGTGTACATGTACCTTTGTGTTCTAAATTGAAAGAAATTTATTTTATCACCATAGTTGGCTCACCCACTGGAAGTCCAAAGTAAAGAGGGGAATGTAGAGAAAGCTGCACAGCATCTTCAGCATGGTGTTCCCACTGCTGATTCTGAAGACCTACCCACTGACACATTTGATGGCACCTTCCAAGCAGGTGAATTTGCTACAGCAATCAGCAATGAGGGTGAAACTCTTTTGCCAGTTGACTCTGGATTTAGTGCAGTCAAATCACCAGTGGACGGCTCCTACAATGATTCACCAGGAATTCACTCTGAGATAAAAGTGGCTGATTTTAAAGCTCCATGGGAAACAGTAGAGAAATTTTCTTCACCAGACTACAATGATTCGTCTGTGGTTCCAAGCATTGATTCTGGGCTAGAGACAATCAAGTCTACCAAACATCCACATGTAGACTTACCTTTGGGCAACCCTGGTCTGCAGATTACTGATCCTTTGAGTACCTCGGTATCCAAGGATGAATGGCTAAGGCCAGTTGATGGACATGAAAGCATAGCGTCCAATACAGATTCGCAAAGCAACCTACAAAATCAGATAGATGATCTTCATCAGCAGATATGTAACCTCAAAATAGCACATGGAAATGAACTTGAGGGTATGCATAAAGATTATGCTCAGAGGATGGAGGTCTACCGTAATCAAGCTGAAGAAGCAGCGAATTCTCAGATTCAAGCTCAGTATAAAAGTTTATGTGCTACTTTGAGTGATCAACAGAAGCAAAGTGAAGCCGCTCAAGCTGCACTTCTTGCTAGTCTTGACAAAGAGCAATCTTTGAGACGAAATATTGAAGAAGAGTTGGAAAAATTGAGAGAGAAAACTATCTTTATTGAGGCAACATTGGGGGATGAAAAAGTGAAAAACCAACAGCTTCAGTTGGCAAATGATGATTTACAAGACAAACTTACATTGGCTATACTCAATAGTAAGGAAAATAAAGAAGAATTAGCATTGAAATGGCAAGAAGAAAAGGAGGAAATGTTAAAGGATTTAGAAAAGCAGGCAGCACAAGCACGTTCTTTATCTTTTCGTGACTTTGAAGATCAACTACAACAGTTGACATTGCAGCTTGAGGAATCACAAAAACGTGAAAGCCAAGTTTTGCTGGCATTTAATGAATTAAAGGTACGTGCTGATGAGCTTGAAAGATATAAAGAGGAGTCTACTCTGAAGCTAAAAGATTCAGTGCAAAATTATCAGGCAGCAACTACCAAGCTCACTGTTGAATTGCAACAGATGCAGACTGCATTGTCCAACAAAGAGGAAGAAATGGAATACTTATTGGCTATACACAAAGAGGAAAATGCTGCGCTATTGGTCAAGCAAGAAGCCCTGTACCAAGCATCTCAAAAGCAGCACGAGGACATAGTGGCGAAATTGCAGAAGAAAGAGGCTGAAATTGTACATAGTGAATCAGTATGGCAAGAAAGGCTCCAGGCAGAGCAAGAAAGAACTCATAGTTTAGAAGAACAGCTAGAAGAGTTGTTGTCATGTAAAGAGAATATGCAGGACCTGCAAGAAGTCAACAGCAGTCTCTTGTCACAGATGGAGTCCTTAAATCAGAATCTTGGTGATTCTGAAAGTGAAATTATGAAGCTTACTGAAGAGAATCAGCAACTACTCAGTATTAGAGATAAATTACAAGGCGAAGTAGATATTTTTGCTCAAAAATATGAAGAAATGGAATCTGCTCTTAAAGAATTGCCGAATGTTAAGGATCACCCTGGGAATCTGAGTCATAATATTCAGGCTAGTGGTCCTTATGTTGGACCACAACCAGTATTAGCTGAATTACCTGCTGTAGAAACTTTGCAAGGGCAAGATTCTTATGTTGGTAGTACTGAAGGTAATGTTGTGCAGCGAGTACATAGTGTTTCCTTGAAAGCTGATACAGCTCTGCAGGAATTGCTGAGAGATGCTGGTATTGAACCAAGCAATGATGCAGATGTCATTACAAGGCTTAGTGCATGTGTAAGTGCTAGAAGTGCTGAGATTGTTTCAATGGAAGAAAAGAGCTCAGCCTTGCAAGATGTGGTGGATAATCTGTTGAAAGAATTGCAAGAAGTAAAAGCACAGCTAGAGATTGCAAAGCAGAAGACTGCTTCAAAGGAGGAAAAACCAGAAAGCCAGACTGTATCAATTCAGTGCTCAACCAAAACATACGAGGAACTTATACATGACCTTGGTTCCAAAGAAGCTGAACTGAAACAGTTCAAGACAGAAAATTATTATTTGAGATTGAAATTGTCATCATTAGAGGATGAATCTGGATCTGTTAAAAGCAAGTTTGATGAAATCATTGCGGGAAAATCGGGTCTTGAAAGTGAGCTAGAAAAAGAAAGAGAATTGCTTAGTCATAAGCTAAAGGAAAAAGAGTCTTTGGAGCTGGAGTTGAAAAAGCAATTTTCTGAATTGGAAAGGAAACAAACTGAGAAACAGATGCTAGAAAGTCTTTTAAGTGAGAAGTGCAAACTTGAAGAAGAGCTTCAATCTCAGAAAGATCATTTATTGAAGAATCTAGCAAGTATTCAAGACAAGCTTAAGATGCAGCAACAGGAATTAGATAGCCGAGAAAAGGAGTGGCAGAATGAAAGAGCTTCAGTACAGATGACACTTGTTGAGAAAGACAAACAACTTCATAGGCAAGTGAAGGAGTTTGAAAGTAAAGAAGAAGAACTGAAGAGAGGGTGTACTCAAGACATAACACGGGTTAGAGCAGAATTAGACAGTAGACATCGGCATGATATGCAGGAGCTCCAGCAGGTATCCAAAGCTGAAATTGAAGCACAGAAGAAAAGGCTTCATGACAAGCATGTCAAGGAGATTACTGACCTGTCCAATGATCATGCTAGAAGTACTGAAGAACTGCAGAAAGATCATACTTTAGAGGTATATGACTTTAAATCTTAGTTATTTTTGTACTAGTTGTGACAAATTATTTATACCATAATGTGGTATTTTTGAATACCAGGCAGAGTTTGGGGCTTGTGCATGTTACAGCCTGCCAATAGCTTATGGATGAAATAATTTGTTTGCACGTGTTTCTGCATGCATGGATACACGTATGCATATATATACGTATTGTATATAGGAATTAAATGCACCCAAGACTGTGCATGTACGTACATAGGTATGCCAGTCATGTACATGTGAATGTGGGTATTAGCTGTGGATGTTTGTTGTGCAAGGGGTATTGGGTGTAAGGGGATTATTATAATAGTGTGCATATGCATGTACATACATATCTATTGCTGCTGAGCATTTTGTTTTTATAATAAACTATAATAATTATGTCCTTTCAGATTGAAAGACTAAATGGTATGATTGCTAATCAAGACGATACAATCAAACGTTTGCAATTGACTGCTAGAACAGAGGTTGCAAACAAGGAATGGCTGCAAAGGCAGTTGGAAGGATTTGAAAGTAAAGAAGAGGAGCTGAAAAGAGAATTTTCTCAAGATATGATGAGAATTAAAACTGAATTAGACAGCAAACATCTGCATGAAATGCAGGAGCTTCAACAAAGATCCAAATCTGAAGTTGAAACACAGACACAAATGCTTGAAGATGGCCACAAAAGAATGATGTCTGATCTTTCTAATAAATATGCACTAAGCACTGAGAAGCTTCAGAAAGATCATGCTTTAGAGGTGTGTATATTTATTAGTATGTATTTCTGTCAGTGATCAAAGGGGGGAATTGGGTGTGTTTGATAATTCTAAAGGATTGTGCAGCTATGCAATCATTCATAGGAGAGGACCCAGTGTAAAATTATACTTGGCAAATTTGTGTCTCTGAGTCTGTTTGAGTGGTTGTCCTCCTACGTACGTGGACCAATTTTTTGACAGTGTAAACATAACAGAAATTGTATGTCACACTTTCAATACTTGGGAGCCCCTGCACTTCCCTTCACAAACTTATCAACTCCTACATTAAGGCAAACTTTCTACTTAAAAGTATAATAGTAAATGCAGGCCTGGGGCGGGGGATTTACTCCTATCCTTGAAGGTAAATACATAGCCTCTTGTTTGTGGCAACCTTGTACGTACTAGACTAGTCTCGCGTAGCTCGCCATGTGTGGGCGAGTAGGGTCTGGCTACGCGAGACTACATCCAGACTTTTCTTTTGTGTTGATCTTCTCTGTGTGTTCATTTGCATACCGAAGTGGAAATACTGTATTTACATAATATTATTATCTACGTATACCTATGCTATTGATTAGCAAGAAAGGTGTCATTTTGAGTTGTAAAATAAACTGGATTAGTTGGCTTATCTGGGATTATGTCTGTAGTTACTGCACATTTTGCCTTTCAGGTGGAAAGACTCAATGGTGTCATTCTTGAGCATGAAGATAAGATTGGGAGTCTTCAGTTAACTATTAGAGATATTAATGAGGCAGAAAATCAAGCTGCCACTTTGCAGAAATTCCATGAGCGGGAAAAAGAATCACTGGAAAGTGTTTTGGAAGCTAAATCTCATGCTCTAGTTGAAATGGCTGACGAGAACGAACTTTTAGTCTCTAATCTTAAACAAGAACATGCAAAAACAGTTCGGTCTCTGATGGAGCAAGTAAACAATTTGGATACACAAATTGAGGCCACAAGAGCACAGTGTTGCACACTGGAAGATGAATTGGTGGAAAAAGAAGCTGTAATAGATGACCTACGGAAGGTTGCTGCAGAGCGTAGAGAGAATTCCCTCACAGCTCTAAACCATTGTGAAGAAGTACTTCATCTCAATTTCGACATGGAGAAGCCTAGCAAAACCCTTTGGCTTGTAACGGAGCAGAAGAGGAGTGAACCCGAAGAAGAATTGGTATCTAGAATGCAACAGTTGATGATATTGCTTAAAGAGAAGGAAAGTATATTGAATGAAAAACAGCAATTGTGGCTTCAGGAGAAAGTATCATTGCAGAGGGTGGCCATGAGCACCAAGAAAGTATCCTGTGAAATAGGTGTCCAAAGTGATAGAGGTTTGTTATGCTACCCCAAAGAAAGCTGTGAGGAATTGCTAGCAACAGTTTTGGTTGATGGTGCTATTAGCAAAGCCAAAGAAAGCCTTGTAGCAGAAATCAAAATGAAGAAGATGTTGCAAACAAGTCAAATTGTCTCAGACCAGGTGAATTCAAAACATGACAGAGAATTGACTGACTTAGAGCACACTCTGCTGTTAGAGCACAGACGGCAGAATGAACTGCTGAACCAAAAGCATGTGAAAGATCTACAAAGAGCTTTGCTTCAACAGGAAACATCTCTAAAATCAGCTCACGCAAAGGAAATTTACCATTTACAACAGGCAGCTAAACATGAACTATCCGCACTTGCCAACATAAATGGAGATCAACAGCAGACCATTGAACAGTTACAAAATGAAATCAGTATTAAAGAGGCCGAACTTGTAGCCATGCAAGATACAATGCAGAAGGAAAGAATGTTGTACAAAGAAGAGATAAAGAGGCTGAAGAATGAATATTCTGCTAGTGCTAAGGATTTCCAAGAGGAAATAGATGGTAAAAGACGGGCAGAGTATGAGTCAGCATTGAATGCTATGCAGATGTTACATCAGCAGGAAAAAGAAGAAATGGCACTATTACACCAAAGAAATATTACAAAACTCCAAAGTGACGTGTCAAATGGTCAAGCAAGAAGGGAAGAATTGCAAGCCATCATTTCAGATCAGCAGGCAAAGCTTGAGAATATGCGTATTGAAGCTAAAGCCAGTGTAGATAGCATACAGTTTTCCCTCCAAGCTGAAGTTGCCGTGCTCCAATCTCAGTTGAAAGCGGAAAAGGTTTGTACACTTTGTTGTAATGTAATGTCACCAGCATACAACAATGAAAGGATTTGTACTAGTGTGCAGTACATGTATTCAGTCCATTTATCACTGGCTGTAGGATTCAGAGATTTGTGCAGTGTTCATGTACATACGTATGTACGTACATACATGTGTATTACTGTGTGTTTTTCTATACCTGTACTGTGTGTACATGCTTACACCATGCTTTAGGAGAAGCAGGAAAAAGTTTTATGTGACAGTGAAGAGAGGAATCAAATATTGTATCAGGTATGCATAATGTATTATGTTTGTGTTTGTAAATTATATGTGCAAGGATTCTTTTTGCAATAGGGATAATAATTCATCACATTTATTTATTCAAAAATGTACGGTAATTGACAAACACATCAGTATTGGACATTCTGGCGCAAGCGCATGGCTTGTACATGGTGTATGTACATACAGTATGTATGTATGTAGTATGTACCATCATAGTAATAATATTATATTGTATCACCCATTTAAGGGATAAACAATAATGCCATAATGCTAGTCAAATGAATCATGTAAAAGTCATTTAGAGTGGTTCTAGAATGCTGATGCTTAAGCAAATTTGATTTCTTATGCAAACATCTAGGGACAAATAAACATGGATACATCTGAAGTGTCATCAAAGAAGGTCCTAGAGCAGGGTATGGGCAGGTGATGCTTTCAATGGTTCCATTGAAATGCATCTCTGATATTAGTCTCGTTCCCAGCCCACACTTCCGCCGCCGCCATTTTTTCCGGTGTAAATGGTGGTCTGGTATCTTTAGTCAATTACTTTTCACGTGCATAATCAGATGCTCTACATGTGACAACCGCTATATTCAATGCATGCACTTGGTTGGGCATCGATTACTGTAATCATTTCATAGATGGACTTTAGGAAGTACGTAGTTCGAATGCTTTCGTATTTTTGAAGACGTTTGTCGGAATATCACTGAGCGTCAGCCTTAGCAGGGATGAATTTATATACGTGTACATGCAAAGCATGCTTCAAGAATCTCGAACGTGGACAAAAGACAGTCGGTGACTTGCAAGAGCTCATTACCGCTTGTAGATAGTACGTATTTTGGGTTGGTCAAGCGAGATTGGGTCAGCAATGCCAGGCTAGCCACTGCCTCGATTTAAGCTGTAGAACCAGACCAGCTTAATTGGAAATAAACATGGAAACTTGTAAGTAGCCTTTGTTTCTAAACATTGATTACCCTGGTGGTCTGGCGCCACGAGACTAGGATTACCCTGGTATCCATTTTCAGCGAGAACAAAAGAACAAACACTTTGCAAACACTCTCACATGACTACATGTGATATTTGCCTAGCATGTGACATTCAAAGAATCTTATTGGTCAGCACAGAATCGTGCTGGCCATGCCAGGGTTTTCGACTAAAAATACCAAACCATCCTTCGCGCCGGAAAAAATGGCGGCAGCGGAAGTGTGGGCTAGGAACGAGACTACTCTGATATATCCATGAGCCCCTTGATGCTCCAGTTTAGAATTTATCCTGCAGGAGGGCAAAAGTCATCCACATAAGAAAAACAAGGGGGAAGTGAAGCTTTTTGTCCATGCACGTGCACATACAGTATTGTCTGTAAATTCTATCAAGAGGAGGCACGTGCCCTTCCTCCCCTCCATTGAATGAAGATCAACCCTTGGTATTTCACATGATCTGTGAAGTGAGGGTGCTAAATTATAAGGCATCTTCCTTTAATTTTGTATTATGTACTGTATAGCAAAAACAGTGTGTGTGTGTGTGTGTTATAATGATTACATTGTTTTCACAGATGAGAGGCAACAATAGTGTCTCCAATGCAATGCATCCTTTGTTAGGTGAGGATGGATTTTTCAACTACTAAGTGTATTTGCATGAAAATATCATGTGTGTACACATACACTTGCTTTTCACTATGATCCCAAGTACGTAGATAGCTGTGTATGTACGTACTCAAAGGGGCACTATTGGCATGTATTCGAAATGGTATGCTGTATTGTAGTACTACATACGTATATAATTCATCATATACAACAGAATAATATTATGTTTTGTAATTTTCCCAGAAATGCTGATTGATTCAATTTTTTAGTCGATTTAATCACTAGATGTCTGCTTGTATCGTGGTTATCCGTTGTGTAGACTTTTCATTTCACTGAACTTTGCTCACTCTGGATAGTCATTCAGTTCAAATTCCTGAATATATGCATACCTACATGTATAGCCCCATTCTTTCTGTTTTCCCTAAAGCACACTGCCCACAACAGTTCCCTGATTATATAACCAACCACCTATAAGGTCTGTATGACCAACTCACCCTCGTCTTTTGAAGAGATTTTCTATGGAGATTGCTTCCCTCTTTTGTACATGTGTACTACAAAATTGTATGTAGTCTTGCTCAAGATTATTGCTGTATTCTACTACAGTAGCATCGCTGTCCACTATGTGTTGCTTATATTGCTAAATTAGCGGGATTCACATCCTGCAATCCGATGCTTTCCTGCTTTGTGCCTCCAGCTTTGTTTGTTTGACTTCTCTGTTGTTGTTGTTTTATTAAAGAGTGTCTATAGCAGTAGCTTGTTACCAAAGGCTTTTCTAGAGTACGTAATTACTAGTTACTATACGCCTGCCGAGGGAGTATCGTATTTACTGTGGAGGGGCGAGAGCAGTAAATACAATACTCCCGAGGATAGGGCGTATAGTAACTGGTTTATCGCCAAATAAACGCTCCAAAAGCGGGAAATCATTCCTAGAATCATAGAATAGAGATTACGTACGTTGAACAAGACTAAAAAGATTCAATTTCGATATGGAGGAAGAGGATTTCGAAGACAATAAAGAACTTAGTCACGAAGGCAATGTCAGGTGCAGTTAAGTTTTACTTTTATATTTGGAGGAAATGTCTCTGCTCGTTGCTTCTATAAAAGCCTGCGCAAAGTCTCCTGCGTTTCACAAAGCTAGACTTTGCTGGTTTGTCTTCTGTTGCGTTCTTGTAGTTCTGCTTACATTGGGTCTATGCTTCATCATAGAGTATCTATGGCTTCATTGATTGCGGTTTCACAGTTTACATTTCTTAATTACTTACTGCCCTAGACTGGGTGCTTACCATGCTGCCAGGGTAGTAACCAAATTTACTACCCTGGCAGCTCCTTTGATGTATGATGTCATCGGGCGATAAGCTTACCTTGTCTTGTGCAATAGACGTTAGGAATGGCTGTACTTATTTAATCATGTTTTTGTTTTCCATTTTGTGTATTTACAGAGAGTGATGAATTTGTTGTAGTCGATGCTATTCTCCTGCAAAAATTGGTGGTAAGTATTGCACTTCTAGACTGTTCATCGTTTTGTGCTGCTAATTTTGCTACAATTCAAGGCCTCTGACACTGGGATTATACTGTTTTATGTAGCGATCTGTCACTTCTTTGTGCGCTAAAGTTTCACCTCTTTATACCCACCAAGAGGTGAAACTTCAGGTGAAACTTCAGGTGAAACTTCAACTTTAGAATGTGTAGTTGGAACCCCTCTAACCCGGACACCTTGGGACCTGAATGCACTGTCCTGATTTCAGGGGTTGGAGATGTACTATGGCTTATCATAGTGGACTATTTGGTTGCAGTGGTATGTGTCCACATTAGAGGGGTGTCCCCATTTCAAGGGGCTGGATTAGAGGGGTTCCACTGTAGTTGGAATTATGTTTTACTGTGAATGAGAATGCTGAAATTTCAGCCAAACAATAAATAATAATATGGCAAAGCTTTAAAGATTGTTCTGAAATAAGGACAGTAATTATGGCAGGTGAGCGTTCTCACATGTGCAACAATTTAGGCACCAGAAAATGTCAGGGAACTTATTTATACCTGAACCAAAAATGCCAAAATGAACACTATTGTTGTTCATATAGCTGAATTTGTAGATGCAGGAAACACCTTTAAGTTAACTGTGTAAGCAAGTGGCAAATCATTCTACAAAATATGTTGATTATTTTGTGAGAAGAGTAGTTCGAGTATCACTATAGACATACGTATTCCACAATAATCCTACACTTGTACCATTACAGAAGCTTATTTAACCCAGGGAGCCTTTAGCCCAGAGGCTACTACTCTAGGCACCAGTTTGTAACAATGTAGCAAGTTCTGTTGCTGCCAGAATCTGTGTCAGTGAGAACGAAATGTCCTGCTTGGTGATCATGTCAAGTTTGTTGTACATACGTACTGTATGTCTACGTGATGCTATGTATGATGTATACCAATCTTCCTTCGGTCTTAGATTAGGGTGGCAAATAATTATAGGAGCATCTGTACACCACAATAGAAATGAAACCTACTACGTATTCAGACTTTGAAAATTTGAATGATAAGTTTTAGAGGTATTGTAACAATTAGTTCTGTTTCTTTTCAAAGGTGATCAATTTACTAAATGTAAAGCAAACTTTGTGCTGAATGAAGTACGTAGCATTAGTACACTGTCAATGATAACACTATTTATATAAATCCGCTTGTATACTTTCCAATACTCTTTGGTTGTGTATGCCTGCCACTGCCACTTGCGTACATACATGTGCCTATGAAGAATTTGGGAAATGAGCATAGTTGGTGTTCTGTATTGTCTGTGAACGAGTCAGAATTTGGTTTATGTTGTGTCAAACACAGATACATATGTTCTTATACATACGTACGTATGTACATAGGCACATAATAATTTTCTTTCCTCCACAACCATTTGTTTATAAGCATTGCATGTTATGTGTTACACAGCACTTAGCACCTATTATGAAAGTGGAAGCAAGGGAGCTCAGCCACTTAGCAGACCTTCTAAATGGGTAAGCTGTTCATTCGAATGAAATGGAAAGGTGAAATAGATTGTATTATTTACTGCTTCAAATATTCTGTGAAAGTACATATACGTACACACACACATACACACACACACACACACACACACACACACACACACACACACACACACACACACACATGCACGTGTACACACACACACACACACACACACACACACACACACACACACACACACACACACACACATACACATGCAATCTCTTCCACCAACTACATATTACTTTTGTGTGTATTGTAGTTCCAATCTACATGAAATGAAATGTGCACTGGCTGAGCTGGAACAAATTGGACTGTCACAGTATGCTTGTGCAAAAGAAGAGAAAGAGTCTGAATTATCAAGTTTAGTTGTGGCATTGCAAGCAGAAAGGTCTGGTCTTCTGGATCAGCTGGAAACCTTACGAGGGGATCTACAGACAACCAAATTGGATCTTGATCGAACAAGAGAATTGGCTACTAAAGCTGATTTTACACATGGCATGGATGTCCAGGTACTCAAAGCAAAGCTTGATAAGACCACAAAAGAACTTGACGAAACCAAAGCACTATTAAAGCAGGAGCAATCCCAGGTCTGCACATGCACAGTTTGTGAAGTACATACGTACATGTCATGAATGTATTTTTTTTCTAATCATTTCACAGGTTAAACAGTGTAAACACTTGATCAGCGAAAAGGATCAAGAACTTCAAATTCAAGAAGGCAGGATAAATGCCTTAGATAGGGAATTGCGTCTGTCACAATCAAATATAAAGTCACTCAGTATGTCATTACAAAAGAGTCAACATGATGTGAGTATTCATCTTATTTATTACTTAGTGATGGTGTTTTGTGTGATTGTTTGTGTTGCCTAGCTTTTTGTTAATTCTCTACCAAATTACGTGACTTTGGTACTCGCTCTTATTCCACTTACAAATGAAGTTTTCCGTGAAGTTTTAAATTTAGCCTGGTTGCTTTTACAGGGAATAGGATCATCCTCATAGTAGGCATTTGTGTAAGTACTCACTGTTCAGTAATATTATGTATTTTAGTTCTAAATTGATGTGTGCCACCCACATACGTACGTACATATGTACATGCATATATTAAGTTGTACCCAATGTGATTTGCTCATGTAAACCATCAATGTTAGAATGTATATTGAACTATAATGTTGCATATGTTACTCCAGTAAACTGTACAAAATGCCCCTCTGTAATGGTTATTGCTGTGATAGGTACTTACTTGTCATTTGTCTTTGTGTCTACAAACTTCAGATTGAGAATGCTAACCACCTTCTTCAAGAATACTTTTCTGGAGTGAGGGAAGCTCAGCCAATTGCTAAAGCACAGGATCATGATGCACAAGGGCCAATTAAAGAATCATTGGCCTCCGGAGTACGTTTGTATGAATACATGTATGTACATACGTAATGTACAAACATACAGTGCTGTACGTATGTTAGTATTACAGTGTCAATGTTGACATGGTGTAGCACAGATGCAGGACAATTTTGATTGCTTAAGCATAGGGCAATGTCAGGCAGACAGGCGACCACAAAACCAATATTTTTCATGCAAAATACGTAGATCAGCATCTGCCTGTAGTAGGTACTACTCTTATTTCTAAACTGACTTGCTAGGAGGAAGAAATGTAACCTTATCCACAAATGAGAAGCAGCAAATTTTACCTCTTTCACGGGGTTCCCATAGAAAGTCACAATTTTTTGGTCTTGCAATCGCTTCTATAGCTTTACTCTTTGTGAACACCTACAGTATGTAGATCCTAAGCTGCATGAGAAATACATAATTCAGATTCTATGTACTCCACACTAGACAAAGAATATCCTTTTTATTGTGGCAGACATGCGTACAATGAATTGCTAATCAAACACAGTGACATTGTTTTGTGTAGTTTCCACTCTTTGTCCCTCACCAAGCTGCATCACATGTCTACACACCCCTGAACTGACTGTGGCTAGTCTATTGAGCAGTTTCATGATGAGTGTCATTGCTTTTGTGCTCTACTTTGGTAAGGCTCCATTGGCTACCCAGTGTCTTGAACTATTGCACCATTTGCGGGCTACACACGATCTACTGGAGGCCACTAGAGGAAAATTGGCTAGCAAACAAATTGATGTGAGTGTATGTATGTATGTGCATATGTACCTATGTACAGGTAATTTATAGGAGAAGAAATAGTATTGCAATACTACAGTTAGTGTTTTTGTAAAGGAAGAGATCTGGAGCCTTATGGAAATTTAGTTTTTCCTCCCAATATGGTCTTTTGACAAGGATTTGGTGTATTGTCTTTTTCTAGTATTTGAATCTCATGGGATTACCGTATTTGCTTGAGTGTAAGTCACACCATGTATGAGTTGCACCCTAGTTTCCTTATTTTCTAGCAATACTGTGTGATGTACTGTATGTTGTAAGATGTTAGCACTCAGCATACACAAGTTTCATTCTAGAAAAGAATGCGTAAATTTGAGTTTTGCAGTTGTCACGAGCACTCCAGCCAATAATGCATGCACATACGTATATCACCTACGTAGAATGTTATGATGCACTTACTGTAGTGTTTTCCTTCAATGTCAACAACATGACCTCACATGTACGTACTTCTCATGATATTAAACTGTGCGTGCATCACAGAATGCACTACTTGTTATTGCTGTGACAAAATGGTTTTAAATTATTTACAGTACATTTACATACATACATACATAGGTGAAAAGGCTGCAGAAGATGTACCACAAGTCAGAGAATTATCGCAGAAATTTAGCCTTTCAAAAGTCATATTTGACTCAGAAAGTGGATTCTTTCTTTTACACTCAGCAGGCAGCGTTTGACATACTACAGGATATGGGCTTGGTGGACACTGTTCGTCTACACTGTCAAAGTCCTTGTGTTAGACCAAAGCAAAGGTTTCGAGCCAGAGTATGGGTTGTTATTGCACACTTCAGAATAGTCAGGTTATGGCAGAAGTCCGACAAACCATAGCTAGTTTATTTGCTGTACACATTGCTAGCCAACACTTGCAGTACATGATTTAAGGGAAAAGGATATCACTATTGTCTGTCAGTGTATGACTTCTATGTATTCGTGCCCCATCATGAACTATTTTATCGTGTTGCTTAAATTTTGTGAACAAGTTCACTTTTAAAGGTTATAGCACTGTTGTGTTGTCAATTCACTTTATATGATCATAAGTACAGTTTAATTGGACACATGCAGGTGCATGTATGCTGGGTTTATATCTTGCACTGCATTAGTTATAATATATATATATATATATATATTATATATATATAAGCAGGATTGAATGATACTGTACTTATATACATACATACATATGCATACATATATAAATTCAATAGACATACCAAAGATAAGGATACAGCAAAACGCCTAGAAATTACAGTCAAACCTCACTATAAGAAATCCCTAGAAGACCATGCACTGAAAAGGTTCACTATATCAGGGATCATTTACAATAGAGTAAAATAGGTGTACATTCTAAGGTCTATAATATTATGTTTGTTATGTCAGGGAGCTAGTTCAGTAATTGTATCCAGGGTTCATTATAGTGAGGTTCAACTGTATTATATACGTATACAAAGAAACACGATACTGTACCATGCATATGCTAACATTCATGCACAATTTGCAACATACAAATATCATGTAGATTTTATGGCATCGAATATAATGGATCTGGATCGATGCATGCAGGTCAAGTGGCCAAAAAATATATGCATGCTAGCTAGAGCCAACTTCAACGGTGAGGAGCTATGGGGCGGTTGTATAATTGACTTCATGCATGAGAATCCCCTGCAGCTATGGATCCATGTAAATTGCCAGCCATGCAATATTATTATATACACCTACAGCTATAGCTATAGAGTACATGCATGACTGCAATACACAATGTCATATATGTATAGTGCATGCAGTTGCATGCATGTCTTTCTTTGCTTATAAGCTTGCAGGCCGAATGGCTGCGACCCAGGCATATATGACCATGCAGTGCATGGGAAGTATATAGGTTACAGTTCCAACAGATATGCATGGACATGCAGTTTAATTTTGTGATATGCTGGGTCTATATCTTGCACTGCACTAGTTATAATATATATATAAGCAGGATTGCATGATACATAATATACATACGTACATACATATGCATACATACATACATACAATACATTATTATATATATACATACATTTATTTATTTATTTATTTATTATAAATTCAATAGACATACCAAAGGTAAGGATACAACAAAACGCCTAGAAATTATAAGAGAAAACTAATTCATGCACTAATTCGATCATTGACAAAGCTTCAAGTATTCAAGTGGGTCATTTTGACACTGATCTGATACGACTTGCTAGATCAAAGCCTCTTTTCCAAAAATTATCACCAGAGGTCTCCACCAGTAGTATCACGCACTGACAACAAGCGTCCAGATGGGGCTACCATAACCTCTTGGCTTAGAGGACAACTTCTAGCTTGGGATGTTACGGTCTGGGACACCTTTGCTGTTTCCTACCTCCATTTGTCCTCGATCTGCAGATGTTGGTCAAGTTGCTGACGTGGCTGCCAGGCGAAAGATTGATTTGTACAGAAATGTTGCCCGATCTCATCACTTTGTCCCTTTGGCTTTCGAATCAAGTGGAGTTTTCGGTGATCACTCCTAATTATTGTCATTCCTACACCAATTGGCTTCCAGGATCTGATCAATCACAAAGGATCCTATAGAATATCTAAAGATCAGCCAAAGAATCAGTGTGTGTATCTAGAATTCAATTGTGTCTTCATTATTCAATGCTGCCTGTGATTTCTATCTTTATTATATTATGTTTTTTTCTTTGTGTCTGTTTCCTGACCATGTGGGTACTCATGATTAATAATATATATAATAAAAAATATTATTATATATGCACATCAATATTATTCTATATAGGACCACAATTAAAACAGTATATGTGCATATGCTTGGGGAGTTTGCAATAAGAGATTCCACTGCATGTATGTACATGCTTGCTTACATGTTTCTCCTGTTTGAAGAAGACATGTCCTGCACACTCCAGTATTTTGGTTTAGACGTGTTTTAATTGGATTGTATACAAGCACACTCATAGCACATACACTTGCAGTATATTATACATACTGTAGATATCTACAGTAAGACTAGTAGAATTTGAGAAATGATTATGATATCCATACAAATTTTCAAGCAACATGTAACAAAATGTGATTGACTGTATAAAAGTAATGCTAGTTCATACCATAAGATGAATGAAACGTAATACACATCATGTGAAGTCTTATAACTCAATTAAACGTATCTAAACAACAGAAGAAACTACCCAGTGAATACTGCAGCTACGTACACTTTCCATATGTTGTGAGAAACATCCCTTGTGCACGTCTTTCCATTTGCGCCAACTCATGTACAGTGGCAGCCAGTTGATCAACATGAGATGCATACTCAACACCTAACAGCCAACAAAAAGTGGTTATAGAAGATATACAAACTTTGTAGCCAAACATATTACCTGATTGATTCCGCTTGGATCCATATGTCACTTTTCCATCAAATTCATTTGTGGCAACATCCAAATCTTTAGTCACCTCTGCAATGGTTTCTCCGAGATGTTCCTCTATGTTCCTGAGATACTGAACAACAATAGGACTGCATAATAAGAGAACGCAAGCTAAAGTATTGCAGGAAAGCAACCACCCTTGTATGGGCTAAGCATGTACATGTACCATCACTCACCAACACCTTTAGTGTTTTCTTTACAATTACATAATACAATACATGTGGAGAAGACTGATCAGTATGCCTTGTTGTTCAATGAAACTACTTTCATGTGGAGTACATAAAGTACATACATAAGCTGTGTGTCTATGATGTCTACTTTCACTGATATCAATTCATTCACTATTCATTTTTCCTTTTACTCCCTCTACATACAGTAGACATACTGAATTCCTATCCATCAGGGTTTCTTTCAGGAAATGCGTCAAGGGGGGGGGGGCAAAATTTAGCCATGAAGAATATGTGGGGGCAAGTCTAAAACATTATAGATTACAACATATACAGTCATGCTGTGATATATGAGCGTCCATGTATATTATCTATAATGGACAGTCATGTATAGCATCTTTTGTATCTATGTAGCAGTTTTTTTTCTTTCCGGATAATGATCATGGGGCCAATAACAAATGTTCAACTAAGAAATGGAAGGAGGCAGATGTGCACATACATGACATCCTAGATGTCTATAAACACATGCAGTACAGTGATGTAAGGAGGTGCAGATGTGTATGTATGTGGTATAGTAGGAATATATAACTAGGGGGGTCTGGGGGTATTCTCCTCCCAGGGAAAACGAGTTTTTAGGTTATATAAGGTGGTATCTGAGGCCATTTTGGACCATTCAAGATTGATTTTGACACTCAAGTAGAGCCTTCTCTATAGTAATTTGTACTATATACAGTTTAATTTATTTTGGGTGGAAGCTTCCCTCCCCCATTGGATAGAACCCTTCATGAATGGTTAAGACATGGGCACTCTGGCTGTATGGCAGATAAATACACTCACCCTCAGGTACGAAGTGCCCAAGGGCAAGTGCATTTCATATGCCATACAGTCCTCAAGCCTATGTCTTAGCCACTAAATAGAATACAGCTGTTATGCAGAGATTTCTTCATAATCCACCTGACAACATCTTCGACCTATACAAGTTTCCTTGATAAGTGGAGGTACTTACATGGTCACTGCCATAAGGCACAAATTTTAAGATGACAGGAAATTAGTCTCTACCTCATGCTACTGTGTAGGGGAAACAAACAGAAACAAAATTTCCTGTAATGGATGGCTTATAAGGCAACTACTGTACACAATCCTAGCAGAGAGAATTCCGATAGTGTCAAGATCAGAACCTACAGACAAGGTGTTTATATATGGATATCAGTGTAATGATCCTACTTAGACATAAATATTAACATCAAAACTTATAAAATATTACCATCCCAAATTTTCAAGGGGGGGAGGCAAGAAATTTCCATGGGGGGACGAATGCCCCCCCTCCTAAAAGAAACCCTGCCAGTGACAGTTGCTTAAGTTAAATCGGCTTCAAGGAGAAAAAAGTTGTCAACATGAGAATCGCTGTAATACACAAAATGAAATCTCTTCAACTCGACTATGTATGCTGTACCAAAGCTGAAACTGATCATTAAGTTTAATAAAGTTCAGAGTTCCAGAAATAATAAGGATAGCTACTTATTAATAACAAAATTTTCACACTGTACGTCGAACACTGTACATTGAATGGTATGTTTTCATCATAATATTTGGAGGTCAAACACAGTGGAACCTCCAAATAAAGGATACTTTGGGGACAACATAAATTCAGCTTATTTGTTCTTTGTAGAGAGGTTTTCCTCTTTGGGAGGTCCAAAATGTATTGTAGGAATTATACTGGGACCATAAGTCATGTCCTTTGTAGAGAGGTTTATCATACTGTGTCCATATTTGGGAGAGTCCACTATCTGGGTTCCACTGTATATAAAGAAACACTTTGACCTTCAGATATTTTGCAAATGTAGCAAAATTCACAAAACATGGTCCAGTCAAACTAGACTGTCTGGGCTGTTTCCTACAGCCCAGCACTAAGTGCAACATTTTTAAGTCCCTTGGAGTTTCGAGCAAGAAGTTTTCACTGTGCACACTTACCATCAAAACATAGCAAAGATGAAAGCTGAGTTAAAATTATAGGTAAAAAACAGATAGTTCAATATAATAGTTTGTAATGTATGCACAAGTTTGCAGTCAACCTACAAACATACTCGCACAGGTTACTTGCTCACATATAAAAGAATGCAGAATCCACTGTAACAGATATTGTACACATACCTCATATTCATTGTACCATATTGCGCATCCTCCATTATCTGTCAAAGCAGTGTTCCAGCATCCCTTCCCCCTATTGGGGCAGTTGCTGTGATACCAGACCTTCTCTTGTACAGTGGAAACAAGAGAGATTGCTAGCCCCATCCTTACAAAGGAAAAAATACCAGTCATAGACACAATTCAGTAAGTACATTCTTGTACATTCACAAAGACACATCAGGCAGAACATGTAAACTCTTAGAAATACATTTCTTAGGTAACCGAAGTACGCATACACCTAACATAATATGTATCTATGAGATAAGGTCAGAGGCAATAACACTGTAGTCAGGTACATATGCACCACACAGTATGTACATACACATTCATAAACCTGGAAGCATTTTTTTGGAAATCAAAACAACAAACACAAACTGTTTGCCACTGTTGGACTATCTATGGAGAATACACACGCAGTAATGAATCACCTGTCTGCCCGGCCTACACGCCCAATTCTGTGCAAGTAGTTCTGCTTCTCATCCGGCAATGTCACATTAATTACTATAAGAAATATTGGATAAGGAGTGATAAAATATTTAAAGCAAAACTACATCATATACATATTACCATATGGAACTCCTTGAATATCAATACCGCGAGCAGCGACATCTGTACAAATAAGAAAGCGAACTTCTCCATTTTTAAAGGCCACTAAATTTCCTTTCCTTTCCTGAGGTTTGCGATCTCCATGCAAGCAGACGCAGGAGTATTTGTTAACCATTCCCCGGCCTTTGAACGATCAAAATCCAGGCAGAATAGTGCAGTTTAACTCACTAGTACATGAGTAGGCTATGGCAATGACTGATTTATTACACATAAATGTCTTACCTCCATCCAAAGAAATGAGATATTTCTCCACATTATCACAGTCCAGCTTAGTGCGACAAAAAATAATAGCCTGCATCAAAATCAAAATCCCTGAAGTACACAATACGTATATACAGCAAATCTTGGTGAGCTTATATGTAAAAGAATAATGCCTCAACACAACAATAATGATCTGCATAAACTGTATAACAAGAATAGACACTCACTTCAAGGTCGCCTCCAAACAGTGGACTGTATGTACAGTATGTACACATGACTAATGCTGTCTCAAAGCAGTCACATTACACATATGAGGTACTTACTAGCAGTGTTAGAAATAATGGTCAGCATTCAGACATTGTCTGACCATTTTGGCATTTTGTCCGACCCAAAAAAGTTTGGGTTAGACATTTGGCTGAGCACTATCTCATGTTCATTTCACACACACACACAGTGATGATACCAATTTATTCGTACTGAGAATGCCTATTTATGCTCTTATTATCTGTTGATGCACATCTATTGTGGCACATCTACTGTGGCACATCTACTGTGGCACATCTACTGTGGCATATGTGTACTTCTCCCAAATATGTCCGAGCAAATCTGAAATTGTCTGACCCAAAATAATGGTGCTAGGACATTTCTCCATCCGACGCTTGCTCCTTATTTCTAACACTGTACTAGGATACTGTACGTATGCACAAACAAAAAACCTCGACAGCACAAAAACATCAACAATTCACCTGATCCATTTCATGCTTGGTAATGGCTTGTAGTAAATATTGCCCTTTCAAAATTTTAACACCTTCTGACAAGGCCTCTGCATCAAACAACAAGACCTTAGTGAATGATGGATACATATTAAGAATGCAAAAAACCTTTTGATTTCATTCCAGGCCTAACTGTGTCCCTTTGGTGAATACCATCTGTAGCTATGTGCTTCTTAAGTGTGTGCCACTGGGTGTCCATCACAGGATCTACCTTGCATACCTTCAGAGCAGACAGTAATTGCATCACAGATATAGCAACACACACATACTCCCAGAAGGAAGCCATACTCACCACATGGTGTACTGTCTCAGGAACACTATCTTGCCCCTTCAAATCAATCCAAATGGGATGGTACATGAGCCTATCCTATCAAAACATACAGTACATGCTATTATAATCAAACACCAGATTCTTCATACAGCAGATAGGGGTGACTACACTACTGAACAAACATAAACAAACAAATTACAGGAAGTCATTTACAAAAATGTTCAGGGGCATAACAGCACACTAAGAGATATAAAAGGGAGTGAAAAGTATGCAATATTTGCAGATACATGCATGTCATTAACTATGGGGTGGGTCTCTGAAAAATTGACTACTAGTCTTTCCAAGGTGATATCTGAGGCCATTGCTGACAACTGATATATAAACAGACCCCTGGCACCGTTCTCCATGGGTGTGTGTGTGTGTGGGGGGGGGGGGGGGTGAATTTGGAATCATGCAGGTATGTACTGTACATTGTTTGTATCACAAACATCTGGTTACACCAACTCACTGCCAATTTCTTCACGTCAAGAGAATGCAAAGTGGCAGAACAAACAATCATCTAACAAGAGACAGAGTATAAGGAGCCTACTATTTCCACTGAATACATAGACTATTATAATAAATAACATAGCTACAACACACACTATTCAAGGGTAGCATTTGACATCAAAATAGCGAGACGGTGAAGTGACACACATATATACATACGCATATACTGCACTTTTAAACCAAGTTAAACAGACACTGCAAAGCAATCATATACATGCACATACAGTATGTGAGATCACTCATAATCATTGTTGATGCAAAACTTGCACACGTTTAGACTAGCTCCCTCGATCTATGACTAGCCATACGACTGATTAGCGTGGGAAGAAATCAGACAATAGACAGATATTTATATCCTTGTGGTGTATAATTATTATACATTCAGGAAAACAAATTATCACCTGAAGCCGCCGCCCAGCTGAAGACACTTTTGGTAACTGCTGAAATATCTTTTGAATGAACTGTCCATGGCCACCAGACAGAAGACCATCCTATCATGGCATACAAGGAAAAAATATAATATAATGTAGCATTTGCATAATAACAAGACAATGGATAACTTACCACTTCATCCAATATAAAGAAAGAAACCTGATAATCAATGACAAAATAACAATAAAAACAACATACATGTCACAATACTTACTAACAGTACCTCAGACAAATCAAGGCATCCTGTAGTCATCATATCATCAAGTTTCCCTGGTGTTCCAGTGACTATGTCAATCTGGGAAAGACACACAAGTAGAAGATTTGACGAAAATAGAACTTATCTTCACTTTACTCCTTCTCGAAGCCATTTGAGCTGCTCCTTAGCACGGTCACCGCCAATTAACAGACAAGATCTATAGTAGACATAAACAAAGAGAAGAACATTAATCCATACTGCACGTTCCAAAGACGTCATGCAGTACAGCCATAACCCACATAACAGCACACAACTAACTTGTCCGAGATGACACTACATGAGTAGCTAGTGTAACACTTAACAAATACTCCAATCAGACCTATAGCCAGCTGCTAGCCAATGGGGTTCTTTTCACCAACCATTATGCATACAGTATGTACATAATATCTCATAATACCTCCATACATACACATATAAACAGAAATTAATCTCCATAGGATTAACCAAGTTCAGCACAAGAGGCCAATTCTGACTAATGTGCAGTACATAAGCAGCTCTCCAATATTTAAAAGCGTACTGCATTTGATTCTTATCATCTTCTAGGGGTGATTGGTTGCTACAAATGCTCAAGTTCACCAATAAAAAAGGTAAACCAATTATCAATGACAGGTTGGGATATAAGAAACATGATGTAACACTGAACTATGTTTTAGTGATTTTAAATAATGTTTGCTTTAAAAGGATTGGCTAAGGGGGGTTTGCTCAAACCCACTCAAACCCTCTGGCTATGGGTCTGATTGACACAAACATAAAAAGTGCCTTCCCCTACTTCAAGGTTGGATTAGTGAGGTGTCTTCCAAATTGCTTGATATTATCACTGGTCTAGCAAGAGATGAGAGTATTGAATATAAACAGGGTACAGTGGATACTGTATGCAATGGAATACACTATACATACCTGTTGGGCCAACTCCCTTGCAGGCTAAAAAGGAACAAAGAAAAGAAAACCTAAGTCTAACAGTACATAATAATATTCACAATTATTGCAAATTGATTTTCATTGCTTATAAAAATCCTTATCTCGACTAGCCCCTTAACAGTTATTTCAAAGGCAAAAACAAATGTCAACCAACCTCAACAATCAATGCCAATGGTAGCCTTTGATTTTTTCCAGACTCTGAAGAATATGTAAATCATAGCAGTTCAAATTGATATTTCCTGTGGTAACATAATGAAAACTAGTTGCCTAAGCCAACCAATAATCTACCAAGTATAGCAGAGTCCTCTCCGGAACTACTAAGGCACATTGGGCTTCACATACAAGAGAACTGCTGATATAGTGTACCTTGGTTTTTCTCAGTGTGCTTGATAAGTCCATTGAACATATGTCAATGTGGACTCCAAAAATAAACACTGGAAAATCATAAGGTGTGTTTCAGCACTGAATGTGTATAGGGCCAATACACCTCAATGTACTGTACATGTAGTATGCATGTAGGGAGAACACAGTATTCATGTGGAGGCACTGACCACTATTAACTCCACAGCACTGAATGAATGTGCATGCTAAGACAGTAGGGTATTCCTCAATGAATATAAAGAAATGGTAAATGAGGGGAACCCTATGTAGGATATACCAGGTGTAGGAGGTGTAACAGTAGGGAAGCTATGACATAGACACCACTGGAACACATAGCACAAAGAATCTTGAATGAAAGCGGACAGTACAAACATACGATTCTTTGTCTTTCGCTTTGCAGCTTTCAAATCCTTAGCACTTGACAAAGCTTCATATCCAGGCTACAAAGAAAAATACATAAACTTATAGTAGCAATAGTTTGACAATACAAAAAAGCATTACAGGAGGTTGCCCACTAAAGGGTGATGTACCAAAGTTAAACTTCATTTCAGCATTCTACATTGACAACAGAAGAAGTACAATCATACAATAAGTATATAGTTAAGGTACGTACATTAGTACACATCAGCAATCTGCAAACATACTGTACCTTGAGTGTGACTGCAGCAAAGAATACCTCACCATGTAGTGCCTCAGGGATAGTAAAGGCTTTCCCAAGGCTATTTCCTGCAAATGCACATACGTAAGTACAGAACGTAACACACACACACACACACACACACACACACACACACACACACACACACACATACACACATACACACACACATACATGTACTGTACACACACACACACACACACACACACACACACACACACACACACACACACACACACATACACACACACACACACACACACACACACACACACACACACACACACACACATTTTCCAGTAACTATATGGATAAGCTCTACAAAATTGTAGTTCACTCCACAGTGCTCAGAACAAACACACAAGCGTCAAACAAGAATAGTGCTTACCATTTTTTGCAAAAGAGATTGTATGATTTTCTAAATCAATCATAATACCAATGGTGTCATTTATTCCAAAAGGCTGCAGTGAGAGCAATATGCATGTAAGTCATCACAAAAGAAACAAATGATGCTGTTATCTGACTTCTCCATAGTCATCAAACTGTCCAGAGAATGACTTCTTTCCGGTTCCTCCAAAGCCAAAACCAAACTTGTCTTTGCCTGAAATACAAATACTACCCTAAGTTCAGACACGTCATCTAATGACTCGACTATACACTTACCGAGTTCAAGGGTTGCAGCAGATGTTGCCCATCCAACTCTGCACAATCCTTCATCTGTTACTGTAGCCTCAAAGTAATGCTTCCCGCTCATCACACCCAATGAAGAACGGCATCCATTCCATTTCCTCTGATCTCTTGACTGACATAGCAATCCATCAGGACTGATTGCTGTGAGTATAAATGAATGATAGAAATTATGTGCACATAAAATGAATAATAGTCCCAAAGATACCTATTACTAATTGCTGACATACAAATAAGTACCTACGTACATACCAAGATCAGGATCTCTATCATAAGGATTTAGTAGCACTTCATCCATTCCTCCTATCAGTATAAAGATATGCCAGTCAATTCATACAAATCATTAAACACTGAAGGATACAAACCTTTGCTGGGTTGCTTCTCCCCTTTACCTTCCAATCTATCTCGCAAAGTTTCATGAACTATTTGAAGAACTGGAAGGCAAAAGGCCTGTGACAAGATAAGAGTAGTAAGCGCAGACAAAAGAAGCTCTATGATGGCCTAAACTAACCCCAGTTTTTCCACTTCCAGTTTCTGCAGCCTACGTGCAATAGATGGAAGAAATGAAACACAACGCCATGCAATTGCTATGTTGCTACAGTACAGTAGACACTATCAAAAAAACTTATCCTTTTTTATTGTAAACAGAAATGATGCATCTACATAATAGCAGGTTTTTATGCAGGTCCTGTATCACCCTACACACACACACACACACACACACACACACACACACACACACACACACACACACACACAGTACACAAGTGGAGACCTAGAATGGTGGAGACAAAGTATACTAGATACCAGTACGTTAGTACTCTACATACTGTAATGCTACAACAGCCTTGCCGTAGAGTCTATCCTCGGGCTCCTATGGTTCTACCACACAAAATAACAACAGTAACCTACCATCAGGACGTCACCCCCACCAAGAATAAGCGGAATTGCTTCAGCTTGAATATTCGTTGGCAACCTATAAAACGAGCACGATATGGAAAATAGCACAAATACAATACAAATCATGACTTACAGCCAATCTATCTCCTCAATAGCCTTGACCACCTCTGGCATAACTCCTAGCTCTACATGAGATAGGATTAAAATCAACAAACGTGCATACTGATTCGATTATGGAAACGTGCATCTAAGAAAAGAATTGCAACGCACCTGAAAAAGCCGCCATTTTCTCTCAATGAAGCGTCACGTGACTGAACGGTCTGGCTCGGCCGTATCGGCTTCTCCAGGAGGATCTGTTTATCATTTACCGTAGACCCTCTCCAGCCTAGGGCTCGCTGTTGCAGCTTCCAACCTTGCATTTTCCCGGACTATTGAAAGCCTGTGTATCCCAGCTTGGGTGTCTGTGATATCATCACATGTTTATGGATTCAAATGAAGAATTTCTATAATACTAGCAACGGCCTAAGGTCAAGTAGGCCTAGTACAAGGTCCAAGACTCTGCATCTTTACAGTAGACCACGGCATCAGGCAACTAAGGAGGCTCCCTCCACCAAGCATAGAAAGACCCTCCAACTTCCACCTACACTGAGGTTATTCTGGAGACAAGCTGATGCTCTTGAGTACGCGACACATTCTGCCAGTAACCTTTGTGTGTTTGCATATGAAGCGAAATCTCTTGGAACTGAAGGTCAGAGGCGATACTTGGTAGCTGCATTCCATGAATTTGCAAATATGTACAGGTGAGTGCATTCTACAGAGGCAGTTATGCCGCCTCTATTCTTGTTGATGAAGTTATTGTGTTGTTCTACTTTTCAATTTATGTTGTAATTGTAATGTATTGAAGTTAGGGAGAAACACCACCATTATTGCCAAAAGTTACAATAAATCAAAGTAAAATCATGCATGTGGCAATAATTTGGGAAGTCTGATGTGGGGTTAAAATGCCCAGGACACAGAGTTCCCGATGGAATGGATGCTGCAGGCTGTGGGTAACAAACGCTGCAGCTATTCCATTCGGCTCTGGCAGGGCTGGGAAAAGTAGTTCTGCCGGCTGACCCCACAAAATTCGCGAATTGCGAGGAGGGTTCAACATATATGGGGCAGCCGGAAATCCTCCAAATCGTCGAAAGACATCTCTTCTTCTATATCATCCTCAAAATCCACAAAAGCTTCTCATCTTCTTGAACAACTTCTCCCTCCCCCACATAGACTGTGTATGCAAGTGGAACATTTCTGAAAGCTACACATCGGGTCTCTTCATTTTCTCACCAACACGTGGTGCCGCCATCTTGATTCAATTCAATTCATTTATTTATTCATTATTGAGTGTTATCTGCAGTAGTGCTTTGCAGTGACAGCTGCATGAATTTATTTATGCATTTTATTCATGCTTTTTAATGTCAGCCACTGACAGAGAAATTCTCCTGATAAAATTAATGATGAGGACTCTCATGAGTATAAATATGTCAGTAGATTGCTGCAGTAGAAGACAAAGAGAAATTCAAGAAAGAGCTCTACATGCTTAGTCATAACTAGTCTTTCACCAGTTCATGTATCTAAGAGGTTTTCATTACAATCTTTACATTACAGTTAACTGTCAGCATATATCATCCTTAATTATATCCTGGTGGTATCTCTACAATTCCACACACATACCCCCTCCCACCCCCACCCCCCCCCCCCACCCCCTCCCAATGCACACACCATCCTGTGTCACTATGCTGTATTGGTGCCCCCCTTACCAGTCTGGCCTGCTATATGACAGACCTATTATGTGCCTGGTATCAGGTTGATCATAGCAGGCCAGAGTACCCTCTTCCTTGCCAACAATGTCAGAGTCATTTGCAACCTAGTCCCACATCGCTAGTACTTTCATATTTTAGGTGTATGTCATGCAGGCCTTGGAATTAAGTTGTGTTCTCTGGTAGCTTGACTTCAAAATATTCTCACCTTTAGAAAAGTACCGCAGTCCAAGAGACATGTGTATGAAGTGATACCAGAGAACACGCCCTGCAGACTGTATTTTGATTTGGAATTCAAAAAAACCTTGAATCCTACCATTGATGAAAGTCGTGCTGTGAGGATATTAGAAACATTTATACAGTATATTTGCTATCAAGTGCAGCTTCACTTCAGACTTAGTATCAATCGAACTAATGTGCTTGATTTAGATTCAAGGTAGGTTTGTATGTGTTGGCCACTTTGCATGCAATTATTGCCTTTACGTTCACTATCTTCTGGTTTACAGTTCTGATTCAAAATTTTCACGTCATCTTATCTTTCATCTACCCGGGGCTGCCTTTGAAAACAACAAGGAGGCAGGTAAGATACTTAGTATCCATTGAGCATATAATTGCATGTATGTCTGATGGCCACCTCAGACTTGTTAACAAAGCAGTGTATTCTTCCTATCCAATATGTTGGCTATCATGTGTGTAGGCTTTATACACTACATATACTCAGGTTAAGAAGTGCACACTTTTTAATAGGCGCATACTCATTTCTCCTTTTACATGGTTATATATAAGCAAACAGTGCCTATTAGGCACACATTTTGTAATAAGTGCACACTTCCTCGCCACCCAGAGTGATAGGCGCAAGCACTTCTTAACCGGAGTCTCTGGTATATACAGAACCATTGTACTGCTTATTGTATTGTTCTATACAGTACATATCTTCACCTGTCTATCTATTTGTGTATGATGACGTAGGCAGCTTTGTGCATTATGTCTGTGATCAGTTGAGAGTCCTCAGGCAAGCCTCACCTGGGAAAGGCTCTAGTATCAGTGAGACATTGGAACCAGTTTATCATGACTTATTTCCTGTACCTGCTGGGAAGCAGTCAAGTGCGCCTTGTCCAAAAGGTCTGTGAGCTGTTAGTTTAGATGTCAGTCCATCATTCTATGTATGTATCTGTATGGTACTGTATATCATATCTGGTGACGTAGTATAGAGTGTCTATGTATATACATATACATATGCAGTATATATACTGTAGAGAGAAAATATGTATCAATATTATATAGATAAGAGGTATAGATACTGTTCGGGTATTTGTTTATGAATATGTTTATTTAGCTGCACTACAGCATACCATGTTGCTCTATAACATAATACAAGTACATGTATGTACAATGTGTTACTATTTATCCTTATGTCCCGCAGCACATTGTCTCATGGAGCTTTTTGTCAAAGACTCAGAAGATCAAGCAGTTCTTTTCTGTGATGAAGCAGTTTACAGCAAAAATAGAAACTTTAGACTGCATTTGTCAACTAAACTTGGATGTCTTGATCGGTGCCTTCGCATTGCTAAAGAAAATACTTTTAAGGTATAAGGTGAAGTCAAGGACAGTGACTTAATTCTCAATGTGATTAGAGCACTGGTCCTTACCAAGTCCCTAGTTTGTAGGGCTAAAAATGGTACTCCTTAGAGGTTAAGATTTTCCTACCTGCCTGTACATTTGCCACACAAATTTGTATTTCCCTTACACAGCAGCATCCCTTTCTATTAAATCTTCTTTTGTTTTTGTTTTCTGTAGAGTATGTTTGAATCACAAAGACACAGGCAAAGTACCCAACATATTAATATACTAATGGATTCACTTGTTTCATATGTGAGGTGTGTTGGGTGTGCTTGTCTCCTACTTACCTAAACCCTGCTTTAGGAGAGACTTGGACCAAAACTTGTATTAGTCAGAGTCTGTGTCACCTGGAAGTGTCAGCTTGGGGTGCAACTTCCATGCAAATGTGACTACTGATATTATAGAATGTACAGTTGAACACACATACACACACACACTTTTTTTCACTTCAATCATCATTATTAAACCACAATCAACACACACACACACACACACACACACACACACACACACACACACACACACACACACACACACACAAACACACACACACTGTATAAAATATAATGCTACTCTATTGGTACTTTGAACAGATTTCATGATAACATTAGAATTCTGACGTTTGAATCTCCATGTTCAAAGAGTGCATCTAAACTGGCACATCCTCAGCCAATCAGTCCTGGATATTCTGCCTCTGATGGTTATTCCCAGTCACCTTTTCCTAATGTTGATCGATATGTAGTGAATGAGTGGACCAAAGGAGGAATTGTACCAATCATAAGAAAGTGGACATACTTTCCTCAAGGTTCTTTGTATGTACATATGCATACATGTTTGCACGTAGTGTACCAGATACTGTACTTCCTATAGACATAGCTAACTCACACTGTCACTTTTATTTTTTTTGAGCAGTAACATACCGTACATATGGATGGGATTTCTGAACTGCTTTTCCATCTTCTTGCAAATATTTCAAGACCAACTTACACACCTGATGAAGACTCATCGCCCCTAAATTATGCAAGCTACATAAATTTGTTTCAATAACCTGTTGAGTTTCACTGATTCCCCACATCCTTCAAGGGCCAGTGACATGAATTTTTTTATTGCATGATAGTAGGTAAAAGCATGTTCTGATCACGATCAACATCATTGACCATGATTGTCGTGTGTGTTACACACACACACACACACACACACACACACACACACACACACACACACACACACACACACACACACAAACACACACACACACACACACACACACACACACACACACAGGCACACATGTGCACACACACACAGACACACAGACACACACACACACACACACACACACACACACACACAAGATTTTGTGTTTGTGTAAAAAGTTAGCAGTACTGTTTATTTTGCTTTTGATTCCTTTATGTGTGTAGATAAGATCTTGGTCTATGATGTGCTGAAGAGCAAATGGTGTGAAAATGTGCAGCGACATCATAAGAGTAATAACGTATAGTAAGTACCTAGCCATTTCACCTTCAGAATTTTGCTTTCAGTCACTCATGAAATGAGGAAGGAAGAGAGGTGGAGTCCTACTGCACCACAATACTGAAATAATTCCATGTAGTGCACAGCTGAGTAGCACTGAACGTCAGTTTGTATTTCTAAACTGGTATGGGCTATTGAACTTTTTCTTGTGGAGTCAGAATCCTTCAGCATACAGAGAGGCTGAGTGCCATTGTGGTCTTTCATTCCATTGGCAGTTGCCCCTGTTACTCTATGCTGCCTTTGTAGCACATTATAGTGTGTTTTGTTTGTATACTGTAGTATTGTCGTAAATCTCCAAATGGGACTGTACTATCAGAAATGTTATGATCCAGATTGTAGAAGAATTGGATTCAAATCAAAAGGTTAATTAAGATGCCACATACATTACACACCACTAGGGCCTATTGTGTACACTGAAATGTTGTTCTCTTGTGCATACTATCAATCAGTTTACATGTTACGGCTACTGCCTATGACTGTTGGTTGCTCTTTCTGTAGAGTATCCCATTCCCGATGATGTCAACCCAATCAACAACATCACAGCTGGGCATGAAGACAGTCTTTGTGAGGATGACCTACTATTGGACTGTGATGACTTCATGGAAGAGTTCTTAAAACCCAATCATTCTGAGGAGGACATCGATAGTGAGGCACTTGCGGAATTCTTGGAGAGTTTCAATGAAGACGATCCAGTCGATTGTGATTTTTATTCATTTAGTAGTGATAAAGATGATGAACTTTTTAGCAAAGCTCTGGAAGAATTTGAGCAATGTCAATGAGCATTCAATGAATGAATATAATATGGCTTTGCTATGCGTATATCGTTTTAGGAATCACATCAATAATTTCCAATCAGTAATTTCTGCATGGGTAAAGTATGTATGGGCCTACATATATGTATGCAAGGGACTTAATTCCATGCATGTATTATAGTGCATAGGTGGTGGCCCATGCAGTGGGGTGGTTGCCCCCACCCACCCCCCAAGTTTATATATAGTTGAGGAGGAACTGCCTTCACAATGGCTGGAATTAATTAATGCAATATGATAATAATGAAGAAATAATGCCCCCAAAAATGGCATGTAAATTATCCAATTTTATGAATTTCAAGATGAAACCACACTAATTGTGATTCTATATAAATCCTCACACATGTCTACCATGACGTCATACATGCAATTATATTGTAAAAATTTTATGAAAAAGTTTGATGCTGCAATTATGTATTCATTTGCCACGCGCATCCCCCCCATCATGTACATGTTCCATGGCCACCATGCACCACTGTAATGCCTGCATGGATGTGCATGTGATATTATATTTACCTAGGGATGTATACTGTACTGCTTGCATGGCCGACCGGACAGGTGCAGCAGCTTTTTGGTGAAAGGGCCATTTTGACCTAATACGACCTATAATAATAATAATAATGATAATAACATAAGTACTCCTGCACAATTAAGCATAATATATATGACCCTCATGTACGGTATACAGTGTTGGGGGTAACTAAATACCAAAGTAATATATTATTATTACTTTTGTAGGAATTGTAAGTAATATATAACTAAATACCTGTCTTACAACTAGTAATATATTACAACTAGCTCTGTGGGGAAAGTAATGCATTACCATAATTAAAACTAAGTTTGTGGCTACAATAATGGTTATAAGGAAAAGTAGAGCTTCTGTCATCAAGGACGCCAAAGAATTGCTAGTGAGATATGGTCACATTACTAGTGCTCTGGGCTGCACTACGTACATCTGCAGTATACCAGCAGATATTGTCTTGGTTGTGAAATCTACTTCATTTGTTTCATGAATGGCCAAGTCTGATTCTAATATTCAATGATCCTACATGCTATGTTTATATTCACATTTAGGAGGGTTAAAATTTTCACTGGGTTGCAACTTGGGGGTAGCTTATGGGAGCACATATAATCTGTATAATATTATTACAAGTTACATTTATTATTGAGTAATATGTAACTGTAACTCATTACAAGTTTTCATAGTAACATGTAATATATATATGTAACGAGATTACTTTTCGATCGACGACCCCAACACTGCTGTATATACAGTGGAACCTGTGTGATCCAGCACCCATTGGGGAATGCAAAACACACAGTGCTAGCGCTGGATTAGAGAGGTCAGTTTGTATGGTAAAAATACATGATGGTTAATAGTGGCAGAGAATCTTGGTTATATAAGGCATGCATGCAAATGCTGGTTTATCAAGTGATAATAGCACGTGCATGTTAAATACACGTTTTGTGTCCATATAATATAATGTATATACTATACATGCAACACTCATTTGTGCAATATTAATATTATGTATGCATAGGCTGCTAATAGTGTATTGTTAGACTAAGCAGTGGCCGTGGGGTATAAATATTGCACAAAAAATAGCATTACTGACAAAACTACTAAAAGTACATACAGAAATAATGTGATTATACATACAACCTGCATAGTTTAAAAGCAAAGTAGATCCAAGAAGACATTCAATAATAAAATGTATTATATGCTTCACAATCTAATTCTTCCATATCAGGCAGTGAAGGATAGTTAAAAATGTACACCACAGCCTCTAATGTCTCTTCAGTCGATTCACCAATGTTTCCTTGTAAACACTCCAGCTGTGATGTTCTCGTATCCTCCTCTCCATGACAGATTGTGATGGGTACTTGTATACCTGCACGTTTAACGAAGTGCACGAAATGCATAACTGTACGCCTACAGAGAAAGGTATATTGTAGTCTGCATGATATTACATAGGCCAAAGTTATAATAATACACTGTATAACAGGAAATTTTCACAGATAGAATTTTTTTTGTGAATCTTCAAAAAGTCAGAATAAAATTTTGTCTTCTATGTTTTCGCAAGGTTGGACTTTTGTGTGTTCCATTTCACCGATGGCAAAGCCACATTCCTTGGAGAATCAGCAGACTGCTGCTGCATTTCCATAAAGGGAAGTGTACTCTTTGACCTTAGGCTTGTATTTCACTAGTGAACTACACTGGTCAGGTGTCAACTTTGTGTACATCCTCATTAACATACAGCATTGTAGCAGGGCTAGTGGTGCTCAAGAGGCCCTTTGGTTATGACAGAGAATCCACATGCAGGTTTTATCCATTAACAAAGAAAGTGAAACTGAAATGCATGGGACACAACTATAACACATGGGACTGCCGAAAATGACTGCCAGCAAACAATGACAAATAAATTTTTCAAGGTCAGGTAGGATAAAGTGGGGTAACTTGGAACACATGGGTAACTTGGAACAGGGCCTATATCTTTTGCTTTGATTAAGCTGCCCAGCCATACTTGCCAATGCTGAATACCCAATTCACGGAGACATTACTGAGCTAAAATTGTACCTGTAGCTTACTATTGACACGGTTTTTACTCGACCGTTTCAAGTTACCCCGCATTACCCTATGGCTCATGAAAAGCACAAAATTAAATTCATCGTGAAAAGACACAGCATGGTCCAATAAATAACAACAATACGATATTACATGTTACAGTACAGTATTATATGTGCAAGGATATACAGCTTCAACCGTATATTCCACAAGCATGCAGGATTGTATGCTGAACATGATTCACATTTCTTACACATGCACTAAATCTTTTCATTGTAGTGCAAATGACATTTTTTCTTCATGAGATATTATTTAGGACAATGCACTGCATGCATGCCCAACGCCTAGCTTAGATGTCATGACAGACGTACAGCATCTTACGGAAAATGCACAAATAAAAGTACCTCTTTTCTTAACATTGCCAAGGTGTTTCCATCAATGTAACTTTTTAAGAATTGCTTTGAAATTTCAATTAATTCTGCTCCATTGCTAACCTGACGTGCAGAAAATCAACATACCAAGTGTGTGTAAACAGTGTATCTCAACAACAGCTTGCAAACAACTCAGAGACACTGGTCAGACTTTCACAAAACAAGACATGAAGACAGTTCAAATGCAATATCAGTAGCTGTATCCATGTTTCTTTATCCCAGCAACAGAAGGCTCTTGCACGCAGCTTAGGTTTACTTAACTATTCACATGTACAGTATATCTATGTACAAAATTAATAACAGTCACCGCAATTCTCTGATTACTTTAAGGACATACTCTGGAAACACAGACAAATAGCATTACAGCACACATACTGTACATGCTCTTACTAGAGTAACACTTGGTTCCTCAGCGTATACTAAACTGGATAAACCCTGTATAGGATGGAGTACAATATGCACAAGTATTATAAACAGTAAGAAGAGCATTGCAGCTATGTGTCACAAACACATCATATGCCACATGCATAAAAGTGTACACATTCACTTACAAACACATCTTTGGAATGCAGTCGCTGTAGCTGGACAAGTAGTTTCTTTGAATGCTTCTGAGATGAATCCTGGGTAGCAGAAAAATTGATATATACAAAGTGCAAATATACAGTGGAACCATTTAACACAAAATTACATATTACTAGATTTTGCTTACAACATGAAAGCAGCAAATGACCACATTCAGAGCCCTAGTATTCATAAGCAGTCTGATATTGTGAAAATTCTGATGCAAAGAACATTTGTTTTCATTTTCTTGGGTTTCGTGTTGAGATGGTCCCATTGTACTACAGTTTTTGTACATTTTAAAATTGAATAAAAACTGTACTTACAACTTACCTTAGGTCGAGTTCTTTCAGCCTTTACATGACCTATACAAATTAGTGTACAATCAATGTAATTTTCAGACTCCAGCAATGTAAATATCAATAAAGCATTATAACATTAATAAAATAGCCGACAATGGTATGTTTATTCCACATATTGTACAAGACAACTGGATTGTACCACACGTACATACCTGGTAGTTGCTTCACTACTCCTTGGCTGTAAATGTTGGCTGTTCTTTGCAGATTGTCTACAAATTATCATCAGTATGATAGGTGCCAATGATTTAACAGGGACAGACAAGGGACAAACACGAAAATATATTATTATGGTATGTAAAAACCACAATTATCTCACTTCCCAGGGTGGTCCTATACTTCAATGGCCACCAACAACCACTGACATAATCAGATATAGATAGTACTGCATTATGCATGTGCACGTTGTCTTCCCAGATCGACTTCCTGGGTGGGTGATCTAATTTGGCTACGCAATACCCTGTGTACATTCTCCCAAAAGTCCTGCACATACATACACAGTGTGTATCGTACATACATACTACATACATTGCTTGTCTTGAGAAGAAGCAACAGTTTTGACAAATTTCTTCAAAACTTGGCATGAGCCCTAAAATTCACAAAAAGTAACAAAGTCCAACTTATCATTGATCAATTTAAATTACATGGGGGGGTGGGTGGGTGGGTGGGGTTAATGCAATACATGGAACATTAGCACTCACATTTATTACTATGAAAATCCAATCACTTTTACTACTGTCTTTCACTATAACTGAACCAGGTCTGGGATAATAATAAAATTATAATATTGATAATCCATGTTTATAAATAACAAATGAAATGGAATTTCACTATAACATACGTACTTATAGTAGGTTAGCTTGCAGATATCAGGTTGTTCTTGTAGGTACTGCAGTGGAAAGACTCTGAGCACGGCTATCTTCCTGCTCACATGAAAATAATACACACAGTTATGCAAAGATGAACTTATGATCCTCAAAATTACACATTCAAGAACTAACCGACAAAATTCCAAGTACATAGCTCTTTGATAACTCAATTTTACTTGCCTTAGTGACAAATCAATATAGTCCTAGATGTTTGCAGGATAAAATCATATTATATATATCTACAATACATTCAAATATTTACCAAAATTAATTATGATTGAGGTAGAGGTACATACACTTTTCCCAATAGCGAAGAGCTCCACAACACCAGCAGCTATGCATGTGGTCGTTCTCTTGGTGTCATTCATGAGTGCAAATTCCTATGTGGACAGTTACAGAGAACATGATGGGAAAGTTCCCACTTTGAGCACATACCAAGGAAGCGCTATCAAGTACCTGATACCTCCAACAGAGCACCCCAAACAGATTTGTTATGATAAGCTGAGTGCATGCACCTCCCCTCATTATCACCTTTGGAGTTGCCAGGTACAATTCTATTCATAGCTATCAAACCCAAAAACATCCTTACCCCAAAGGATTGCCCTTCTTCAACTGTGTTGATGAGCTCAGGTTCACCACCATCCCTTTTCTGGTAAATACCAACTAAAATTTAATACAAAGACAAAATGACATGAATTTATTTTACATCATATTTACAGGACCAAAGGAGCAAAGAATACCTGATCCTGACAGTAAGAAATAAAAGCCACTGGCTGGATGCCCTTCTTTTAGAATTACACGTCCCTTTTCCAACCTAAGAAACACAAGTATTGCATGCTACCTTAACATTTGCACACATGTTCTAGTTATACACTATTGTGTAGGAGTACATGCATAGCACTGCTCTTAGTTTAACTGTATGTAGGCTAGTATAATTCAAGAAAGATGGCTACCATAATGATTGGGGGTATATATAAAAACAGTCAGTAATGAAAATAATACACTCATCACATACTGAATACATTGTCAAATAATTCTCACAGTAATTGTTTACTTGATGTTTGTTATCTAAACAACAGCATTGGATTATGCACGCATAATAATTATTGTAACGTACAGTAGTGTTGGACCATAGATATTCTATACTTACGTATGTATAGAATATCTATGGTTGGACTGACCATTGATACCAACCAATGTGACATAAAATCTTCTGAATGTGTGGTGGGTAGTCACAAAACGATTTACAGAGTTGCAGAGCTTGGCAAGCCTGTACACCAGAAAGCAAGTAACACATAACATATACAGAAGCATATGAATGTCTGCAATCAACGACAAGTTACCTCTTGTGCATCTGCAGCTGTTCTCAGCCAAGTAGGACTGGACAGAATATTTACAGTATCAGACGGTAATACACTATGGTAGCCCTAAATACAGGGATAAACTAAGATATTCAGAGCATATCAGAAGTACAAAATACAAACTCCGTACCTTGCTGTCATCTGAAATAGGTGGCATAGAGTGTTTTTCGTGTGATGGACACGTCAACCGCTGTTGAACCTTCTTTAATATTGTCTCCCGCATTCCAGGTTCTGAAAGGTCGAGCATCGACATCTGCTTCGATTTGCTGCTTGATACGCATTCACTCTGTCTGTTTGGTGTGCAGAAGTGAGACAATGCCACGTGTACAACAACAGGTAAGTAGCTACACTACAGAGCTGTAAGAATTGTATACTAACTGCTTTACGCCCATCAGTGGAATCCCATGTCTCCGAGCTCCAAACGTTCTAAAAATTAGCAGTAACATCCTCACGAATTTTCGAAATGTCCAGCTCTGGTTGAGGGTCAAGCAGGAGGATACCATAAAATGAAGCCAAAAATGTATCTTGCTGCCACAAACCATGTCAGTTCCCTTAGCTTTTCAAACTCTCCTCGGAGGTTACAAATAACCGATAACAAAAAAGGACGGTCCGACGCGAAAACGATCGTACTAGGTACTACTTGAACCGCAGGTGTTTAGGATCGTAGAATTAGCTATATATTATTGTTATACTATAGACTATGTAATATGTATAAAACCTATATGTACAGCGCATGGGCAACGCACATGCGCGTCAAAAATTAATCTTCCATTGTTAATTGTAAAATGATTACCCCTTTTCAACGTGCATTGCATAACCATCTATGGTATAACAGGTTAACTCACTTCTAACTGCTTCTGGGGCGCTTTACCCTCAACTTCACTGCATGATATCGACGATTACCTGTACCTTTCGACCCATGTACTAAATCCTCTTTGTCCGGCTGTTCTACATCCTACAGTATGCTAGATGCAAGCTTTTGCTGATTCACAATTTCAATTCACAATCCACAGCATTCCAAAACCTTCCTCAACTCAATTCCCATTGATCACATTTCAATCTGAAAAGTTGCAGCCCTGGCCTGCACTCAACTTCATAATCATCTCTTTCTCGACCTTTGACTTCAGCTACACACAGCTTGATCACACTAACTGCATGTAGAACTCATTCCAATCCACCCCTGGCAAGTTCACCATGCACATCATTTCCACAAAATTCCCATCAGTTATACTTGCACATTTCCCTAATCCCCAATCCCATGTATATACCAGCAAAACTTGCACATTTCTCCAATCCAATTACCTCTTCCAGATTGATCTGCCTGTCTTCTCACTTTTCGACAGTTTGTACCACATGTACCTATACCAAATACAGTAAAACCTGTGTATAAAGACCCCTCAAGGGACCACGTATTCATGGTCTTTGTAGACAGGTGGTCCTTATGTAGAGGTGCAATAGTATTGTTCTAGTGGTCCTGGACCAGCCTACAGTGGTCTCTATAGACAGGTGGTCCTTCTATACGGGTGGTCTTTATGACAGGTTTCACTGTACATCTAACTATTCCCTACTGTGGGTATAGCAGGCCCATATAATATTATGCTAAATATATTATAGGTACAGTCATAAATAGACTGCATACTGCATGCACCCCAGCTCTCTGACCCATACAATATGACTTGTACATTATATTATACTCTACATCGTGAAATATTTGATTGTGTGTGTGCATAGACCCTATAACATTATAGGGTCTATGGTGTGTGTGTGTGTGTGTGTGTGTGTGTATACACACATATAAAGCTGCTGCTCATAGATCATGAGTGCGCAGGGTATTCTTGTTTAACCTGGGGAACTTTCAGCCATGCAGAGGCTACTGTGACTGGCATCTACCATATATCTGGAAATATTGGTGACATTTTTAATTTGGTGGTTTGGCGGTCAGGATATCAAAATTGCCAAATTTCTATCACCAAACTTACATAGATCTACTTACCATATTCTCTCCTTGCTGTGCAATGGCCAAAACTAATTTCAGGAATATATGTTATCACAGCCTGATCTCGTAAAAATTGCCAAAATAAATGATCCCCAATATTTCCGGATATGGTAATTCCTGCATGCAGCTGCAATGTGCATGTACTGTATACAGCTGGAATAGTCCTTTTACTCTCATATACTGCATGATCATACACTTGTGGGACTACATCGTCTCAACTACATAAAACCGACCCATGAAATAGAATCTTCATAATGTTACGAATTAGGACATGCACTTGAAATTAAGAACATTTTGTAGTTTTGTATGAAGGGAAAGTTGTCCTCTTGCAGGATTTCTAATCATTTGTATTACCATAGGATGGTTTTAAATGTGTACTGCAACAACTGTGTTTAAGGGAATGCACGCTAGAGGTTGTGTTTCCTAACATATACTACATACGGGCCAGGCTATAGTTGGTTATAATGCGTTATTAATATTTGTGGTCTTGCAAATTAGCTAGCAATCAGCATTTATTTCAATGTAGCAAATAAAACCCATCCTACGGTATATGTGGATATACCGTAGAACCACATACTATTTAGCTGCAGACTGCATGTGTCCTTCACAGAATATACATCATACTGTGTACCAACTTGTATTCAATCAGATAAATCAGCAACACAGCAAAAGAATTACTATAATGCATGATAATATCTATAATGCTTGTGAGCTGTACACATTATGGTCTACACCTACACACCTACAAGATACTATGTAGTTACTATCATTACATATACTATCTATTTCACTGGAAACCTAAGGTACTGTTGCTAATACTACTACAGGCCAGTCACAGAATTACTCCGCATCTTCAGCAAGAATTGCTGCAAAGCAAAAAGGTTCAAACTTGTAACCTTCTCCAACAAAGAACTTGCTCTGGAATTCCACCCTGAGGTACAAATGAGGAAATGTGCTTCATAACTGGAATACTAAAGTACACCCACTCAGACTGCAATAACACGACAACATTTTCTATCATTATGGCATTCATGCTACAGTACACACAAACATTGTCATAACATTTACATGACAACGTTTTATACAATTAGCAAGACGAAAATGGCTACTAACAGTGCTTCTGCAACAAGACAAAAGAAAAGGAAACATTTGCATTTATAGATAACGTAACAGAATTGCTACTTGGACACAACAGTTAACTGACAAGTTAGCAACAAAAACACCGAAAACTTCCGCTATTGAGCCTATATCAAGCTGTTGGGGTCCTTGTGTTTGTTGCAGGTCTAATGAGCAAGACGCCTGGCAACAGACAGCTACAACTGGTGTAAAGAAAACTCATTGCTGTTCGTTTCACCGTTTTACTGTGTTTATACGATACCAAAACGATAACGTTGTCGTTCCAAAACACTTCAGCGATCGTTGTCAGTAACAACAGCGTTTTCAAAACGTTGATGGTGTTTTCGTGTAAACAGAAAGTGCAAACACGATGGAAGTTCAGCGGTTGCAGGGGAAAACATTGTTGTGTAAATGCAGTCTCACTCAATAGGTACTTACCAATGCAATCGCAAAGTGTGCAAAAAAGCAGACAACCCTTCCATGACCAAAAGCACACAGATGGTGCCAACTATACAGAAAGTGAAAGCCAAAACATTACTCATGTTCATACAAAGGTTGTAAACCATCAACTTACATGCCCACACTGAAAAGCCAAGGAAGACAAAAACCACAGAGAAGAGCAAAGAGGCGCCGTCAGGCAGATCGATACTCTTAAAATAGCTCAAAGTGTATCCAAAATTCAGTATCTGCTTCCACAAAACTTCTGACAATTCTGGATGATAATAATAATGACCTATGTAAAAGCACATTTCAAGGTAATGCTAGTGGAAAATACAAACCAGCATGGGCCAAGCTGAGAGCCCACAGACGGAGATACGATGCAGTGTGAGAGATACAACTCAAGCAAAATTCAATAGTGTGAATGGACTGAAGGATGATGATCTCCATGAGACTAAACTGCAGAAGCAAACAGGTATAAATGTATGAATTATCCTCTGAACTGATTAGATACATTATAAGGCAGAAGAAAAAACCTTACAGGTTCGGATGACTTCTTGCTGGTCTCCTTGTCTTCTTCCGTGTTGGTAGGATCCAATGGGGCGTCATCATCATCCTTTTCAAAAGCTTGTGGGCTATACTCACGCTAAAGACAGTATGTACCCCATACTTGATGGTGGGTTATCAAAACAAACAATAGTCCAAATATGCACATACCTTGCGACTTCTCTTGTGCTTGATGAATAGATAAACTGGTCGAATACACAACATAGCAGGCACACACATGAAGCAAAGAACAACCAGCATAGCTTGAATTGCGCTCTACGTGTGGAAACATGGTATGCAGTCACTAGGTACATAGTACAAGTAGTACGCAGTATACCCCATACCTGATAAGTCCCTATATCTCCACCATACAATGGGTAGATGGGATTAGTTGTATTAGGTTTTGCAGGATAATCATCTGGTTTTGAACCGAATCCAAGAAACATGTTTATCATTGTTATCAAAATACTTGGAGCCTGTATAAAAGCCATGAGTAAATTGATGTACGTACCTTGGGAATTGACACAAGCAGTATGGCAAAGATAGTAAACATACCCGAGATGTATTGTCCCAGTGAGTGATCCATTTCACCATAATCAGGAAAACCATGTATCCAAACAATGTTATGAGAAACACAAGCTAAATAAGAGAAAACAAAAATATACTTAAACAATATCTATACAGGAATCAAAAGACAATCTATACCTGTGGAATGAAATCCGAGAAAATCCTGATGTATGTCTTGAAGTGAAGATAGTTCATAATACTCAATACTATACCAAAAGTCATCTGGGCCACTCCAAGAATAATGGCCAATTTCATTTTGTAACTATTGATGTACAAAAGCTTGTTAGTTGCAACTTGCCAGATCTGTTAAAGGCAACAACACACAATTTATGGAGCAGGAACAAAATGCTGTATTTTGCAAAAGCTACAGAATTTCCCACAATTAACTTTATGGTCAGACTGGCAGTTAAATAGTGCTCAATGAGCGAATTCTCCACCAATACGTGAATTAACACAAAAATGGTATTGGAATTTCACAAGCAGAGTCTGGAGGGGGCCAAAGTGAACATCAGCAACCTTTTCCTTGACAAACTCATTCTTTTGATAACCCCTGCACATAACACAATCAACAACTCCATCAAAGAGGTGGTCAACACCCTTGTGGTTATCACTCAAACCCTGTATGATCAGCACTTAAAATCTACTCAATAGTTGAACACACCTGAAATGACCAATATCATCAAGTATACTGGAAAGTATGTACGTACCTTATGTATAGACACATTACCCAAAGCCATCTTACTACATATAAGACTAAGATAAGTTGCTCAATTATGTAAAATAAGGTGGGCTATCTGATAACACTTTCCATACAAATACAATTAAATACAACTGTAGAAAACTGTAAGCAGTGAAGGTGGTCTATGCTACCTTTCTGCACAATAATACACAGTATACATACTTTAATGATCAGTACAAACATCAAAATCGCACCGACTTTCCCCCTTTGGTCCTACTCAACTTACAGGATCAATGCCAAAAGGGTATGGACTGTTACGCCGAAATGCCTCAGTTGGAAGTAAAGTGGAAGTGATATCGCCATCACCAGTTTCCACAAACCGCTGATCGATTCTTCTACATTGTTTAATAAATGCAAAAAAAAAAAAAAAGTGTGTTATATGCACAAATACATATGCTGAAACTTACCCCGCATAAGAGACATTCCATTGGGATCCAAAGATGTTCAGAGACTTGGAAAACACATCATTGTAGATGAGTCCAGTGTAGATGGAGAAGAGACCCATCAAGAAAATGATGTACCGCCCATTGAATATGATGGAAAACAGCTAAAATGGAAAAGTACCAAGAGGGATATCTCACTGGACTGGTACTTTACAATAATAGTCCAATACACATAATCAAAGATGGGATATATAGTGGCTTATTGATCAACCATGCAGTATTTAAGCATTACTTATGTATGGTGAAGGATAAGACAGAGGCCTTTTCTACACTGGTAACTGAATAAGCAAATATTCTATGGGAACTGATCTCACTATCCACAAATTTTAAAGATTTGCAACAGTTAAAAACATCAACATGCATACGTGCTTGCTTGTAATAATAAGGATCATATCACCAAACCACACACAAGTAGCAAACATACTTCTCCACCAATCTTGTTGTTGGCTAGCTTTTTCTCGCGTAGGATCAACAAAAATGCAAATAAGGCCATAATAAATCCGTGTCCAGCATCACCAAACATCACAGCAAAGAGAAAAGGGAATGATATCACTGCGTAAGGAGCTAAACAGAACGAAGAAGACACATACACACATGTACGTATGTTTACACATGCTTCTACATGACTGATGTGTCACAGAGCAAGTAGTATCACGCAGGGTGCACTGACCAGGATTGACTTCTCGGTAGTTGGAGATACCGTAAGCATCAACAATAGCCTGAAACCCAACAGTCACTTTGTTTGTCTTGTTATAGGTTGGTGGAGCCTCATCAGTTTGGATACGATGCAGGATTGAAGGCACTGACGACCCACTGCGTTCCTATTAAAACAAGCATTCAGTCCATATACGTACGTAGCTGTGAGTGACATACCATGCTCATATCAGTACATGTATGTGTACAACAAGTATACGTACCTACAGTTTGAATATAAATGAACTGCACAAATTCTTAATATTGACTATAAATAATCAGTAAGAGAACACCACATTCACTTACTGTTCCCCTCATAAGGGCTTGCTGGACTTCTTCTGAGTACTCCACTGGATACCAGCACTCAGCAATCAAACACTTTGCAGTCACATCAAGATTGAACTTGTTCATTGTGTGGAAAATGGACTTGATTTTGACGACCTTCTGCTTCCATCCATCAATTTGATGTGCCACTTCTTGGAGACGTGCAAGACTGTGCTCTTGTGTTTGGCCAAGCACCTACAGGTTTAGCAAAGCAACAAGTGAACTACTGTCTGTATGATACATACTTACTACATATCACAATACAGTACCATACTGAAAATCTGCTATCTTTTACTCCCCAAAGGATTTATGGAGTGAATTCACATGTATGTACAACATCAACCCCACTACTGGGGGAGGGGCAAACTAAATACATACTTCACTATTCTGATAAAACCCTGGACACAAACAAACATCATGTACTTCAATCCACTAATAAAACTAACCATATTGAGGTCATCAATCCTTCCTATAATAGCAAGCGCCACCTCCCTCCTCTTGGCAGCAGTTGGTGGACAGTCATAAAGAGTTGCACGAAACCTAAATTACGTAGCAAAAGAACACCTCAATCAAGATCACATTCTGTAATATACCCAGACATACGTGCGTAGATATCTGTGCATGTAAACAGGGATGTAACAAAAGAATTAAATATACACAGGTGTAGGAAAATGTTTAAAGTGTGTGTGTGTGGGGGGGGGGGGGGGTATGACAGATCTATAGGAACGTACTTCATTATTGGTTTCAATGTACTATAAATGTATTGAACATAACACAGTGTCACTTATGCATGTGCACCCAAGATTCTATCATACTATATGAAGTACAGATGCTGTGTATGACACAAAAGAAAAAGTTAAACTGTTTGTACATGTAAGTAAATTAAGATATTCTTCAGCTGAAGCTGTCAAATTGTCCTTGTCTGTGTGAATTGACAGCAAATCTACTTATCGTTTCATTACAATGAGAGTTCAAAGGTAAAATCAGCGTCATGCACAACAACCCGCTTGTTTGTACAAGCAAAAAGACAACATACGTAACACATGTATATTGGTTGCATGTGATTAAAATTAAATGGCTGCCGGAGTGCTACTGGTTGTGTCATGCGGTATTTGGCCCCCCGCCGTATTTGTTCCGCCGGGCCTAAAACGGCAGATAACGCGGGTGCCGAAATGGTTCCGCCCTGCCGAAAATGGCTCCCCTTGGAATTCACAAAAGTAGAGCGATTGCCGTGAACAGAATGATCGAAACAGGAAGGAATCGAACAAAATCGAAAGCAATTTGAAGCGATAGTAATGTCTGAAACTAAGGACAAAAATTAAACTGAAGAAGACGAAATTCTTGTCGAAGCGATTCGGTACGTACGTAATTGCTTGCTCTCGAGACACTGCTTGCCGCTATCCTGTGGCGGAAGCTCCAAGAACTCATAAGAGAGTATAAAAGATCTTCGTCAACGGTGGTCAATTATTTATCGAAAGAAGAGCGATTCGTTTGTGAGGATTGTTCAATCAAGTGTTACTGTACAACAATCACAGATTCTTGGTGTGTGCTATATAGTCTGACATAGCCAGACACATACTATAAAATGGTAGCACAATGTCACAGTAAGAATCTGTGTTTGTTCAACTTCTACACTGATAGATTGAACAATCCACATATCTTTACAATCCATGTGAGACAATGAAACTGATGGCGTTTACCATGTGCAAAGTGTACTGCATGGATTCATATTACTTATATCACCACAATTTACCGCTTTGGAGAATACCGTATAGCGGGAAAATTTCGCGAGGTTAAATATTCGCGTTTTTCGCGTTTGCGGTAAATCCGTGAAAGTTTATTCGCGAATCTACCACCTGGGCATTCATTGGCCATTGTTTGGATCTCCGATAGGATGTCGTTGTTAAATTATTTCTCTCGTAAGCGTAAGTCTCTCCCCGACCCCAACGGGTCCTTGTCAAGCACGGTGAAGCCGCAAGCCATAGAAAGTGCCAACAAGAAGGTTTCTCCCCTATTTCAGCACTCCATAGATCCTTATACACATGGTAGCCACGCACGCAGCTTTCAATGGTAAATGTTGCAACTGAACTCGCAGCCATGACGACAAAAAACCTTTGGAACACTCCAAAAAACAGCAACAACAACCCAAAACCAAATACCGCCTTTTTCCACCTGCAAAATCGCGAAATAATATAACCGAATCGCAAAATACCGCACACTCGAATCGCGAAATGTACATTCCACACACCTGAATAGCGAAATTAATACCGCGAAATGCTTGTTTGAGCACGCAATCGCGAAGTTTTCTTCCGCGAAATTTTCCCGCTATACGGTATATAGAATTTTTTATATCATTATTTCTTCCCGAGACTTCACTTTATTATCCCTAAGCTTTTTATTCCTTGACTTCTATTATTGTTCCTTACTAAGACTTCTTATCTTTCCCCTACTCTTCTATTCCTACAATTTTTACTAACTTTATAATTTTTCAGCCTTGCTTTACACTTTCAGGACCAAACTAAAAGGGGGGCATATTTTGTCCTGGTACGGCCCAAAACAGCAACCGAATCAGGTTGAATTAGGCCCCACGGGGGGGGGGGGGGGGGTCAAAATTTGGCATGACAGTTGTTTCAGTTCCAATTCTACGGTTCTAATGTGTTAGGTAGGTATTTCTTTATTGAAATTGGCTTTTACAGGGGCCAAGTATAGTTTTAACTCCCCGAATAGCTAGTACGTATATCATTGCAAACATCTGGTATAAGAATTTCTTCTACTAATATGGTGATTCAGCTTGTGGGGGCACTGCCCCCCCCTACATTCTTTTTGTGGGGGCAAGTGGCTCCACTTCCCCCCATGGCTCCTACGCCTATAATATACATATACAGTGTGCACTCTGTAGGCAATTACTACAGAATACTCAAGTAAGGAACACATATCAAGAAATCTATGTACATAACAACAAGGACTAACAGTGAAGAAAAACATACAGTTCAACATACACATGCACTGTAGCAAGAGTGCAGACTTATGCATATTCTTCGTATTCAACATGACAATGCTTTACTCAGCAACACTATACAGAGTTGCCTTGCACTCACCCATCACATATCTTCTTGACCCTGAGCCTCAACTGGTCTCCTTGGAAGAACAGAATAAACACGTTCTTGTATATCTGCTCCCCCTACAGAGAATGACACACGAGAGAGAGTTGAATTTTACAATGACAAGATATGAATGCAGTGAACGTGACTTATAAAATTTAATGGTGCCCAAGAAAGAGCCTGAGTTTACACATGACACTTGCATTCAACACATTTGATAGGCTTTTTTTGGATCACACATACACATCATGCACTTTCATACACAGAGGTATCAGCAGGTACCTGGATGTGTACAGATTTACGTATGTGTGTATACTTCCAGGCACATGCATGTAGCATCGAGTTACTGTCAGTAACTGCCACACAAAGATAAAGTAACACGGAGGCCTCATATCTCCAAGGTGGGTAGTGCCTTCTTCATAGCACACTCAGAGTGGTGCAGATGGCAATTTTAATCATTGGCCCAATATATAGACATACATACATACACATGCAAAGGTACAGACATCAACGATTTCTCCTGAACTACTTACAGTAGATGGATCCTCAATAGGATCATTGATTTCAGCTTGCTGCACATAGACATTTCCTCTGCATGCTCTCCACAAAACCTGCTCAAATCGTTGAAGCCTTTCTCGACGGATAACACCAGCCACAAATCTGGTCCACCAAAGACAAGTATGATGGTAATTTATCATTGAGAAAGCACATACAAATGTACATACATATGCATATATACAGTGTCTCTCTCTCTCTCTCTCTCTCTCTCTCTCTCTCTCTCTCTCTCTCTCTCTCTCTCTCACACACACACACACACACACACACACACACACACACACACACACACACACACACACACAATACTTCACAAAGGTACTTACGTTAGTCTATTTGATTGTTCAGGAGCTGACTCTTCATCATTCAACAAACCTAAAATACATAAATACAAAGCACAATCAATACATCCTCAACTCGTGCAACATGTACGTACATGTATAGTAGATTAGGCAGTGGGAGAAATTTGTATACAAGTGTGCAGCAAAGTGACAGTCCTGTGTAAGCTTAACCTGAACCTTTGGTTTCTTCAGTGGGAACAGTTGGTGCAGTCTGTTGCTGACTAAAGGCTTCAGCCTAAAGACAAGAATGAACAGACATACTGTATGCATCACCACAGTAGACGTAGTGTGAGCAGCCAAGCGGTACCGTTTCAAAGAACCCTTGAGCTGCATTGATAATGTGCCTCAACTCAATCAAATCTATCAAATTTCGCTTCAAGGTTTCTGTATTGCCGTTGATTTCCTTCACGTCATTCTCAAGATCCTCAAACTTTGACTCCAAATCAATCATATCTTGGGGATCAGGTGCATCCACATGGCCTGCAGGAACAGGCTGAATTCCAGCATTTTCCAGCTCCTTTGATAGGAAACCTGCACAAACAGAGGAGAAATGGTAAGTACACAGGCAGTCAACTGAATGGGGATGTTTCAGATGTCCGATAAACAAGACCTCCATTAGAGATTTTGCTTGTGGGTGATTATGGATTCCCATCCCTTTATTTCACACATTCAAGTGACAGTAATAACTGATATAAAATTGGTATAAAATTAGTCATTCAAGATACCTACTATAAAATGGTCGTCTTCTGTCTAACTATGTCTGGTCCACAAGATACCGTAGGCATGGAAAGTTACACTGCATTCTTAATTATGGTATTATGCTGTTTTAAAGAAAATCGCATAAATAAGAATTGTACTATGTTTAATGTCTGACACCACGCAATATTGCATGTTAAGAAAATCACAAAGTTAAAAATCACACAGTGTCACAGTGTCTGGGGTGGTCAAAATCGTATAACTTTTATCTCACATAACATACCAATCCTATGATAATACCAAGTACATACTGCCATTCAAAGAAGACATGAGTTTCCAAATGAATCCATATGCAATGAAACAAAAATATAGTCACTCTTGGTTTGTCCTACACCTGAATTAGCTGAAAAAATCATTTTGTTACCAAGTTATGGGCAATATAACCCAATTTGTCAATGCATAACTTACCTATGTATGCATGTGTCATAATAATTTCTATGAGGAACAGAAAAGGTGGGTAAAGCAGGTCTAAATGCACAATGAAAGAGTAAGGTGAAGAGGGGTACTGTGGAACAGGGCTGCAACTTTTGTTGCGGTGAAGTTGCCCAGCCGTCCTTCTACTGCCAAACACCCCCTTCATGGGGGCAATACAGACGAGAAATAGTGGATGTTGGCACTGTGTTAGGCCTGATTGTTCCAAATCATCCCCACTTTACCTTATACCTAGTATATGTATAGATGTCCGAATCTCGCTGATAGGTAAATTAGCGACGGTAAAAGACACCAACCCCAAAAGAACCTGCGTATGCTCAAAGACTCACGAAGCTTTCTTTCCATTTCATCACATCTTCTGACTTCATTAACAAATTTTCTTTGGAAAGCACTAACTTCTGGATTAAGCTACACAATCAAAAGAAAAAACATAGAGAACATTTCTTTGGAAACATTTCGAGATTTGTGACTCACATCTCTAAAGTGAACTTTGCCCAATTCCCCCAATTCACGAATACAGGCGTAAGCAGAATCACTTTGTAGAAATAGCTGCCCTAAAGCCATTTCACGGGATCGAAAGAGCGACCCCATTTCGGTCTATTTCAAACGCAACTGGGAAATTCAACTTGAACTACTCCTTCGCCTACAGTTTCTTCCCCAGCTCCACGTGACTAAATGTTGTGACGTAGACCTAATCATGTAGGCACGTGATACACGTAAAAATGGTACCCGGTGTTATAGCATAGATGTTGGAGTATCTATGGTTATAGCAAGGAGGAAAAAATGATATGAAGTAATGATACGGAATCTATATATACTTACAATAACGATTAAAATATAACAAGAGTTGTAACAAATTTACATTACAGCAATTATGTATTCTGTCTAACATGCATATTCACACTCCATCTGACTCAGTCTGGTCATAGATACTACAAACACTCTGATCTACGTACGTATTATATACCAGCCTACGTATATATATATATATATATATATATATCCAGTTTAACACTTGATGGATGTCACTGTTGAATGATGAAGCCTCAGAAGGTTCAGTGGCAGTACTGCTGAAAAAGTCTCGCGTAGCCAGACCTGCACTCGCCGCCATTTGCAGGCGAGCGAGATTGGGTCTGGCTACGCGAGACTACCACTGAACCATCATCATTCATCTCTAGATCTCCCAGACCTAGTTCGCCTCCATGTTGATATTAATCCGGCCCTTCTTAGACAAAGTTATTTCCGTGACTTCTAGTAAAAATGCTGGGCCGGGGTGTACGTATATCCACAGATGCCCATGTGTGTGCATAGCACATTTGAGTACCTGTCAGAGTATAGGGTAATGAGATACCCAATGACATTATGAGACACAAAGTCATAATGGTAGAGAATGAAAAAGAATTGACTCCGAGTCAGATTGGCCGAAGCATGCACACCACATTGCAAATAAGAATTTAGCAATCTAGTGATCTCTGCAAACTTGGTCCACAATTACACAGCAACATTTTTACCTCTACTCAAATCATTGAATTCACTAATCAGCTCACAAGCATGTGCAATTATGGTTTGGCACTGATTTAACCAGATGGGGCAGCTCAACATCCAATGGTGCAAATTCTCAATCACGCCATCATCACACTAGCTCACGGTAAACTCAATCTTCAGGGTGTGCTGCACCCTGCCACCTGCCCATCTCCACTTGAAGTGAGCAATGCCACCTCTCATTTTCAATGAGCATATATAGAGCAGATGACCCTATATCCAGTACTCTCCAGCATCCCTTGTAGTGGTGAGCCATATGCATTACATCTCCTCAAGTCTTGGCAATTTACCAATTACAAGGGATTATTCCATCCAATATTTATATATATATATATATATATATATATATATTATACAGTGTAGTCCACATAATTCAAATTTCTGGGATCAAGAGCAACCAAAAGTTTGAATTAACAGGATCAGATTTTGATTTATCAGTATCCATAAGTTGTATAGCCAATGTTGGATTCCTACATACTAAATGTCATAACAAAATGAATATTATGGTAAATGTCGGCTTGATAATGACTAGATGGAGGTTTCAAATGCATCTGAAAGTGTTACTACATGAAAAGATTATCATATACTGTACCTCAAAGAGATCAGTAACATATAGAGTATATAGCAGAAAAGTGATCGTTTAGAAAGACTAAACTGACAGCTATGCTTATTATAGTCTCCTGCTTTGGATTTTTCAGCATGTTCATTTAATTGTATCAATTTAATTTAAATTATATAAGAGGAAATTCCCTACAATTTCAATGTATTGGAGGTATATAGGGAAGTGAAGTTGTATTTGAATTAAGTGAAAATTTGTATTAAGCGGATATAGTTGACACTAGTCCACGTAGCTGCATGCGCATTATGATAGTTTGCATCTGCTATAGCTATGAATACACATTATATCCACATACTAACAGACAATACAGATTCTAATAATTACAAAAATACATGGAGTCCTTACACTAGAATTACAAGAAACAAAGAAATTAAAGCAAATACAAAATAATCAACAACTATTATTAGTTCACTCAGTTTCAAAGGACTTGCATTAGGCAAGCAAACAGTTATGAAACTCATTTACACAAACTCGTAAAAGAAGGAATTATCATGAAAGTAGTGCTCTCGATGGACATGAGCAATGACCCTCCCATACAACAACGCATGACCATACTGGACACCTTCTTCTGGTGTTGATACAATCTTCTCCCGCAACAGCCACTTGACAATGTCTTTTCCAACAAAAACATTCTCATACTTTCTCATGTGGTACCTACACACAAGAAAAAGGCTTTAATACCCACAAGAAGTATATGCATCATTGAAGTCAATGTAAAGAGAAAGACCTGAAAAACGCTACACAAAGTCTCTATTAGTAGAATCATATAAAACCATTTAAAATGCAAAAGGGTGCACAGATGAAAAATGGTCAACTACCAAAAATTGAAACATAAGTAAGGATGTTTGTGCAAAGGGCTAGATGGTCATAGGGATAGACATGCATACACCTAAGCAAGAGTGGAGGACAGCATGAAAAGTGTAGAGTGGAGGACAGCATGAAAAGTGTAGTGTGGAGGACAGCATGAGAAGTGTAGAGTGGAGGACAGTATGAGAAGTGTAGAGTGGAGGACAGTATGAGAAGTGTAGAGTGGAGGACAGCATGAGAAGTGTAGAGTGGAGGACAGCATGAGAAGTGTAGAGTGGAGGACAGCATGAGAAGTGTAGAGTGGAGGACAGCATGAGAAGTGTAGAGTGGAGGACAGTATGAGAAGTGTAGAGTGGAGGACAGCACGAGAAGTGTAGAGTGGAGGACAGCATGAGAAGTGTAGAGTGGAGGACAGCATGAGAAGTGTAGAGTGGAGGACAGCATGAGAAGTGTAGAGTGGAGGACAGTATGAGAAGTGTAGAGTGGAGGACAGCACGAGAAGTGTAGAGTGGAGGACAGTATGAGAAGTGTAGAGTGGAGGACAGCACGAGAAGTGTAGAGTGGAGGACAGTGTGAGAAGTGTAGAGTGGAGGACAGCATGAGAAGTGTAGAGTGGAGGACAGCATGGGCAGCACAGAGGACAGAATGGGTACATAGAAGTGCGTACAACAGAACAGATTAAACATGGAGGATATTCAAACACTGACTTCTTGGTTGAAACTATGTCACTGACACATTGCTCCTTGTATTGGTTTGTGAAATCATTACAAATTCTCAATACATCTGGTTCCAATTCATCTGGTGCAGGTAGTTCAACAACCTCAATTGCATATACTAGTCCACGCAGCCTGGAAAGAATAGGGATTCATGTCAACAAAACAGCCCTTCAAGTATAAGCTCCATATAAAGCTCACCTTTTCAACAAAGAAGTCCAAAACCAGTGCTTTTCCAGCCCAAAAATGGCGATGAAGATGAATCCCTGTCAAAGTTAAGAAACGTAACTAGGTACTGTATACCGCAGAACGCCAGCATACGTGTACATACCTGCCCGTGAATGATGACTATGCTCAGAATGGTCACCAGCATGTAAGTCCCAGTTATTGTACCAGACACTGCAAATGTCCAAATTAGCCACACTGCACTCTGATCAATATGAGTGCGGAAATACCAGATAAATATTGTAAACATCAGAACTGAGCAGTATGAACTCACCCAAAGTAGTGAGGCAGTCAGTGTCATCATGAGGATAGTGATTCTCAGGTGTGCACGAGCATCTGTGTTGCCATCAGGAAGAGATGATGTTCCTTCAGCAACACCATTGACATCCGTATTGCTGCCATTTTCATTCTCTGTTTCCCTATTTTGACAAGTTGTATGTAATTATGACTACATGCAAGCACAGTACATGCTACTACGTATTATCAAGAGTACACATATAGTGCACATATACGACCTTCACATGTGGTTGTATAATCTATGGTATAATCGTACATATTTGAATGGCAGTGACAGTTTTACAGTGTGTGTACATGCATATCATACATGAATGTATTCACGTACAAATACACACATACACACACACACACACACACACACACACACACACACACACACATACACACACACACCTGACACTGACATCATCATCTTGTGCATTTATCATAGGAACATCATCTAAAGAACCATAGGTGTCTGCACTGGAGAGACTAACAATGGTGGTGGAGTCAAAAACACTGCCACGATAATCAGAAAGCTCTTTGGAGGAAGAGTCAAGTTCTTGTAGCTCTGCACTTTGCTGCTTCACATTTTTGAGCTTTTTTGTGAAATACACAACGCTGATAAGCATACATCCTACACTGATCAGCAAACAGGGGAAGACAAAAATGGCATCCAGAATAAGCTGCGCAAGGAATTTTGAAAGGTAGAAAGAACAATGAACGTATATCTGATCTACTCAATGAGAATATACATACCTGTGGATCTCCCAGCAACTGAGTATCATTTACATTCTCATGCAGTACTCCACCTGCTAGTGCACAGATTATCACCAACGTTATTGTGCCCACAAACGGCAGTCTGTGCATAATTAAAAGCAAGCACATGATCAATTGCCAAAAGTATACACCAATGCCCATGTACTAAACACTGAGGGAGTGTACTGGAAATGATTACAGTGGAGTCTGGATAGTTCGAATCACAAGGGACAGTAATGTAAATTCCACTTATCAGAACTTCTACTTAACAGAGTTTGTTTGTCTTAGTATTGGGTGAGTGCAGGGACAAACAAACTCCCTCGACTAATTCACAACTTCCAGTGAAGCAAGTTTGACTTAAACAGACTGCTCTGTGCTTACATCCAGGATGCTGCCAAAAGGGGGATCCAGAGCCACTCTGCTTTGCGCTCCCCCCACTTCAGCTTTACAAAGTATGTAAGAGCCAGAGATGCACTCCACATCTTCATTGCCAAGTATGATCCTTCATATATGGTAAAGAAGAACAGCTTCCAGCTTTCACTAGTAGTAATAGCAAATGTTCCAATTGCACCAATATTAGTGAGTATCTATAAAATACAAAGACAAGTACATGTACATATCTATATACTTGCATCAAATTAATAACTGCTTTTATGTAAATGAGATTATGTGATGTATTCTTGAAAGCTCTAGCCCAAAGTCTACTCGTATACTGCACAGTACATTGACATACCTGAGCTGTCATCAGATGTAGAATCATCACATAAACAAGTGACTTGTATCTTTTGGCAAGCAAAAAGATAATAACCACCAGAATCTGAAAAAAGAACCAAATATTCATAAGGACAGTTTATTCTCCCATGGCTGACACAGATTAGGAATGAACAAATATGGAAATATGTACTCGATAGTATTTCATTGCTAGTACAGTTGACCATCATCAAATATATTCCCACACTAGCAACATTGGGGCAAATGAAAAGAAAACACTCTCTCAAAACCGAAAGAGAACTGCTGACATTATACAGTACACACAAACAGTCAGTAACTGCACTTCCCACTATTTGTCCATTATTACCATGTTATCCCTTAGAATGATACCACCACATTTCTTGGCTACCTCACTGGATTCATACCTTCACACTCATCCCACTTTTTATGTATACATACGCAGCTCTACAATCTGGCCACCTGGGGACCAAGAGAAGTTGGCCAGATTAGAGAGGGAGATAGAGAGGCCCATTCCCATATGCGGATGACCATTGCAACTAGACAGGTTGGCCGGTGTAGAAAGTGTGGCTGACATACAGAGGCTCAGATTAGAGAGTTTGCACTATATGTATGTATTATTGTACCTCATATACAGCAAAATAATACTAATAACTTACAGCTCCGACAAGTGAAAGGGCCGATACATCTAGTTCCGTGTAGTAGATAACTTCATGATACTGTGTTTCATTTACAGATTCAATCAGCGTCACTCGAGCAGTTGCATACATTAATGGAGCAGAAATGAAAGTACCCAGCACCATGGATGTTGAAATCTACCATAGGAAATAGATAGAAGATATGAAGATAAGTACAACCAGCAGTGCCTACATACGCTCGACACAACTTACCACATCAACACCAATTTTGTATGTTGTGGCGTAGACAAACACACTCGGAGTAGTTGGAAAAGTGCCGTAAAGAAAACCAAATGATATCAATTCTTCAGGTAAGCCAAACAGACTCAGAAAAAGTAGGATCAGAAAGGCAAGGAGAAGACTACAGATGGAAAAACAAGTGTATTATTATGTCTCAGACAACAATTCTCTAACTCTGTGAATGCACACTACATGGTATAGGAGAAATCTGGTCAAAACAACAAATGTACATACTGCTACTGTAGTGTTACAATACTGAGAGTACTAAGTATATACTATGTAAGTAAGAATAAAGTTCAAGTATTAGACAATCGCACTCACGATTTGGCTATGATCAGTAGCAAATCCACAATCAGAACACTACCAGACAGAAGCTTCAGTTTCCCAACAAGAATATTTCCCAGCCGAAACAGTGCCAAAGGAGCAAATCCACCCCCCAAAAGTTCCAGGAAAGCACTGAGCCACATTGGCAGGTTGCCATCGGTATCATGAACACCTTTCTTAATACCATACACAATTATCATGTTCACTATTACTCCAAGAACAGTCATAAACACAACTGGGCTCTTCACTATGCCTTTGATAGTCTTTAGCATTATCCTGGCGAAAATCACAATCTTCTTCTCCTCTGATTTATTGGTTTTGTATTCTTCAATTCGGTTTCCCAATTCAATGAGCACAAATCCAATGGGGTTGAGGAGCAGCAAGGCAATAGGAGCCACAAGATACATGTAGCTTATGTAGTTGAAACCATTTGGACCAATCTTGGGTACCAAGTGACCATCCACTTCCACAGAATATAGAGCAGTCACTGAAATGGAAAAGCAGCATCGTTTGAATATCACTGTATACACATAGTCTGTGACGCTAAACAGTCAGCAATGGAAATATGGGTACAAACACAACATAAGAGTTGTACAGCTCACAAGGGGAGAAACCTCATCATTACTAATGAAAAGTAATAATAAGATGCAAAATAGCCAGATAAGAGTTACTACTTACTAGACCTAAAACTACTCTCTATTTATGTTTCTCTTATCTGGCCAGCCTCGGACACAGGTTTAACTGATAGGAGTCCTTGGACAGCCCTGAGGCTGTGTTGGGGTGCTTCTTAGGGCCTGGCAAGGCAGATGAGTGGCAGTGGCCACTGGTCTAGGACACTGGGGTTGAAGTACAAATACTTCCCAGGCAAGGCCGGAGTTCGAATAAGCAGCATTTCGTTTGCAAACTGTTCAATCAGTATGGTGGTAGCGGTGCTAATTCGCATAGGGATTTCCAAAATTGCTAACACCATCCTCCTCGATTCTCCTTGGTCAAAGTGCTGCTTCAACTCCCAGTCACTCATCTCGTCTTCCTCGTCATTGTCTGTGGTTGTCTTTATCATCATAATTCTTTATCCTTTTACTCATTACCATGTCATGGTAGCCATTTTCATCATATGTTCTCATCATACCACCATCATACTACATTATTACTACAGATTTAAAGAAGATTGCCATACCAAATACATGTTCCGTATACATAAATAAAATAAATCATGATATACATCTAATACAGTGGAATCTCACAACAACGAACCCCAGGAGACACTGGAAATTCTTCACTATAATATTATCATCAGAATACATGATAACCTACAAAACTTTCGCAGTAAAACACTAATAGGGTGACATGTACAGTATTTGTTTAATATAAGCAAAAATTCAATGTACGAATGTTCTTTATAACAAGTTTCACTGTACCACACTATGTATGACATAACAGAAACTCCCCACCTCTACTCATTATACCATTCCCCATTGTATGACTACCACTGGTCACAAGTTTATGATTTTGGACCTTAAACCACATGCCCACACATGATGTATTGCACCTCATTTCTGCATGCTTCACTCTTAACAAGCAGCAGCAACAACAAAACAACAACAATAATACTCATACTAACTACACAAATAATGAATTCAGCTGTTGGATATCACAATGAACATGTTTTTAGCATGCTCACATACAAAAAACCAGCTACAAAGCTGAATAGTAGATAGACACACATTTGCTGAGTCTAGGAATGTTTTAACTCACTTAATGGTAGTCCCAAAGCCAAGTCGTTAGCGTCAGTGGAGAAGACAGCATAGAGACCAGCATATCCTGGATGCCATGGTCTTTTCACAAGAAAAGTAACAGTCGCCACCAAGAGAAATACCAGGCACTTTGATATCACAATTCCTCCCATGAAAGCCCAGTTAATAGCAGAAAAGTTGATATTGGCCATGCTTTCAAACAACAAAGCTGGCAAAGCAATGGTCCCTGCAAACCATGACAAACTCTTTGAATCTTCAGGTCGAAGTATTTTGAAACGGCCACATAAATATCCAAGACCAATGATCACAAACACCTGACCAATGGCTGGAAAGAGATTCTCGTCAATAGAGCTGCCGGCCATCCTGATACAGTGGCCACGCCTACCCACCCCCGCAGACCTGTACACTACGTAGTAAGGGAATTCCCCGATGGGATGCCATTATCAACATGGCGTCCTCAGTGAGCAGCCTAGTCTCGTGTAACACAGACCCGCTTCTCGCCTCCATTTTTTTATTATGACGTCATTTGGTCGGCCAAATGACGTCATAATAAAAAAATGGAGGCGAGAAGCGGGTCTGTGTTACACGAGACTATGAGCAGCCATCACGGACTAATCGAAGGAAATGATCCCTTCGATATCCTTCTATCGTCACTTGATAAGTGAGGACATTTACTAATGTTTATTCATTTGTCCCGAATGTCTTGATAATGTCTTGCTGTTTCCTTTTTGCAAGAGCAGAGCATATGAATCCGGATTGGTTGCTGGAAAGGAATATAAAGAACATAAAATGATCACGGAAGGTTTTAGTGCTGGTTGGTCGAAAGGCGTAAAGATGGGGAAAGAGGTGAATTTACCGCTTTCATGTTTTTATCACCAGTGCCATCATAGCATGCTACTATTGTTACTATTGTTAAAATATACTATACTATTGTTTACAATGATAACAATGAAATCGCATAGTGCTATTGTAAATGGGTGAGGTTCTTGGGAACGTGTACAACTTTACTGACAATATAGTGGGTGAGACTGAAGGAATTGTACACCCTGCAGATGAGTGAATATCTGCAAATGTGATAACAAATATCTTATCTATCCACATACTAATTCCTAAAATTTGCATGTGGGGCTTCGATTTTGCTGAATTTTGACTGCCTCTTTGATCGTGACCAACTCCTTGGGTATGTACAAAAGCTAGAACGTTCCAAAGTTGGACCAGAAGGGCAAATCTCAAAATTGGATGCAATTGATGCTGCATTATCATTCATGTCCCTTCAAATGCTCGACGATGATGATCCTAGACAAGGGAAAGTGTCTAGAATTCAGGCTACCATCAAATTGTGGAAGGCGACCCTTCACAAGGCAAAGACAAAGAAGTGAGCTCAGAGGCTGGAGGATTTGAGCACAGAGAATTGAATGAGGTTTCCAAAATAGTGGACCACAAGGGAATGTGGGACCACTATCATGGTTGCCTCACCAGGGCTAGACGGGGTTTGACAGTCTCCAATGGTGATTTAAAGCAGTGCACAGCTGCTGTACTGATTATGATGACTTATCTTGCATGGCAAAGACCCGGGGCCACTGCCAATCTGACCATGGAGGATTATGAGAGGCGCAGGCTTTTAGTTAGGGAGCAAGAGGAGTATATGGTAATCTCCGACAAAGAACACAAAATGGGAATTGCCAGGGCAGCCAAAATTATCATATCGTCTGCCTATTATAGCAAGCTCCATTCCTATGTAGACATCTTGCAGCCATTGACACAAGTTACAGGCGGAGAAGACCATCTTCTTTTATTGCCTAGTGGAAAGAGCATACAGCATGCTAATTCCCTAATCCAACAAGTTGGGCACAAATACCATCTGAATGTGCCCACTACCACTACAGTACGCAAGATTGGTGCTACTGAGGCAGCACAGAAGGTTTCTGGGCCGACTGCCACCTTGATTGGAAACCAACTGTGCCACAGTGCGGATATGGACCACCGATTTTACCAAGCTATAAGAGGAGACGAGGAAGCTGTAACAGCTTTTCAAGCTATAGAATCTCTCAGAAGTGCAGAGCCAAGTTCAAGCCATGTGACAGGTTAGAAAATAATGTCATTGTGTACCTTTAAGCAATGGGGGAGACATCATTCATTATTCAAACTTACAATAATCATGCATGATAATCATACAGATAATTATAAGATGGCAAATGATTTGATGTGTATAAATGAAAATTACCTAGGACTCAGGTTTACTCAATGGGATGCATTATACAATGAAATCAGAGTGATCGCTGATAAACATTGATGCAGCACAATGACCTGGCAAGGTACAGTAAATCACGAGGATACAATTGGATGTGAATGAGTGACTATACGTGGATTAACAAATGGTAAATGAGTGATACTGACTACATAGATACAATGCAAATTACAATAATACTAAAATTGTACAAGAATTAATAGAATTACCCAGGACTCAATACAGTTTACACATGAAGACTTACAAAGATCACACTACGGCACAACTTCAATAGAGTTCAAATGGGGCGTGACCAGATACGTGAGTGTCTTGCAAAGAAGATGGTTTGGCTACAGCTGATGGCTTTCGAAGATACATTGTCCAACATAGATGTTGTTTGCTGCACTGAAGCAGTAGACCATCTCCTGATCACTTCTCTCACATTTCTGTCAAAGTGGCCCAAACTACCGACTTCAATAGGCAGTAGCTTTGCATCAGCACCCAGGCCTTTGAGGTTAGCTACAAGCTGGCAGTAATTGTCTTTCTCAGCTTTTCTTCTGTGGGCACTGGCTATGTCATCCACGCTGTTCCATGGGACAGTCAGTTCTATCATTGCAAAAACCTTTTGGTGAGGCTTCGACTGATCCACAATGACAATATCTGGGGCAGACCTTGTAGCAAAGACACTGGGTGGGATGGTCCCAGGTGGGTTTTCTGTTGCTCTCCAGTTTTCCAAATCAGCATAGAAGCTGCAGTTAGCTTTCAAATGCTTTTTCAGGAAACCTGCAATAATCAAGAGAACTTGGTCATGTCTCCATTTGTACCGATTCAATGCCTCTGAGCAAGAGTTGAGAATTTGCTTGGCAGTACAATATGGTGAGTCACACAGCATGCACTTAGCATCCACTCTAGAAGACATTCTTCTCAAATACATCGGGGTTGGCAGTGTTCCCGTTATTGTCTTCAGTACAAACGATAGTTGCCCTGATGGCATACCAGAAAGCAATCTCCTCCAACGTCGATTCTCCTCCTCCAATGGAAACACCCCCAGCAACTGCATTTTGGACCTGCAATGTCTCTAGGTGCCCTTCCCATTCTTGATTAGAAGCTTCCACCATCAGGGTTTTGATGTTCTTCTTCACCAATTTCCTCTCTCTTCTATCCATTTGACTATGAGGGACTGTATAGTCTTCCGAAGCGTCCTTCAACAGCTGAATGGCCTTGGTGTGGATGCCAAGTTTTTCCTTTGCCTCATTGTTTATTGTTTGGATTAACACTGAGGCACACCTGTCTGTTGATGACTGTATTGAGAATAACAGCCTCACCTTTGCTTTTACGGACATTCTGGGAAGGTATGCAAGGGCCAACCCATTTGAGTGGAAAAGAACAGCAGGAGTGAGGCTTCTCGGTAGATCTAGCCAAACCTTGAGGTATTTAGTGAGAATCTTTTGCAAATTCAATTTCATCAAATCTGTACCTATAGGAACTACCTCTGGCTCTACACCACGTAGCACTACTGGTAGTAAGTAAAGTGAATGTGATGATTATGTTCAGTTCAATAGTGTTTTGATTATCCACAGCTAAAAGGAACCCATTTATTGCTGAGGAAGTGGAGCTAATTTTCTGCCAATTTTGACCGTGACATTGCCAGTGGTGTAACTCCTGCCCTAACAAAGTGCCAGAAGTTCTTGGACAACCATCCTTCCATGAAACAAACCAAGAAAGACATTCAGGACAAAGTCGAGACTATCATTAAAAATAAGACTTAATAGTTGATTGACTTTAAGAGCACAGGTGGCTAACTTGCAGCAACATATAAATAAATAGGTTAGGGTTTTGTGATTGTAATCTGCAATTCAACCATTTCATAATGATAGTTTATTTGGATCAAATGGTTATTTCAGTTTTTGTATTATCATGCATGAGTTTCACCAAGAGTACTTTCATTAGAAGCAGTGTCCCTATAAATGGTCAAAAGAAACTGAGCTAAATTTAGGCAGCATATAGAAACATTCCCTCCTATTGTCCTGAACTAGTGATTGAAATATAAATACACGCAAAACCTTGCAAATACAAAGGGAATACTGCAGTACAGGTATAACAGCTGGACACACAATAAGATATGCCAAACTTGCAGGACTACACTGGGCATTTATAACAGCCCACAGCAGCTTGAGAATCTATTTGCTATGTGAGAAACAGACATACTGATTTCTTAGAGATAGAAATAGAATGTTTTTTTTCCCCTATGGGCTGCATCAGACTATGGTGTCATAAGCATGCGCCCTTTGGCAGATAATAACTTCAGATTGCCAAATTCACTGAAAAGTGTGCAATTGATTTAGTAGGCTTGTACCCAAATCATTATAAAGAACAGTAGAGTGAATAGCTGGGTACTAGGATCAGGATTAGGTCAATAACCTTAACAACATGCTTATACTTGGTTGATGTCTTCTAACCAGTAGCGCTGTGTGGGGCCCTGCTTACTGAAACTATGATGACCTTTCTATGCTGTGGTTAATCCACGCCACCGATCCAACCTATTTGTCTGTGTATGTACTATTAATAATATACTCGGAATTTCTCATAGCGTAAAGAAGTATGTTATACACACACTTATATATCAATTAATTTATGGTATACAGTGGAATCTCATTATGATGATTATCAGGGACACCGAAAATTCTTCATTATATCAAAAATTGACTATAACCAGTTAAACCATAGATACTCTAACATTTCATAGTAGAATCATAGATACTCTAATCTTTGGTAGAATATTTACTGGGTCACTGGACTTCATTCACTATTTGCAGAAATTCACTGTATTTTTTTTTTTATAACGAGTTTCCACTATATCTCATAATATATAGGGAAGGGTATATTCTTGGCATATGTAACCTTGTGGAAGGTCATGTTTCATTGCTTAGTGCAAAACATCTCAAAATTAGTGTCAGTCAACTGTGTATTTCTTCAGTTAGGCTTATATTATGGGATTCTTGAAGGGATTGACATGGATAAACTGTCTGAAAAGTGAGCCATCTGCACATGTACTTGAGCATAATTTTATTATTTTGATTGTATTCTTATCAGTGACGTGTATTATTTCCCTTTGTGTATAGAAACTGTGCAAAAGTAGCACAGTTGCGATCACTTATATTGGAATTGCAACCACTAAACTTCGACAATCACAAAGATATGCAGAGGATACGAAGTTTATTCAAGCAGGTGACCTTGCATGGTTTGCATGGTATATACATGTGTAGTTTTTACAGATTTCAGATTGAGTTCATTACATGGATTGTTATGTTGCTAACACTAGGTTTTAAATTAGTGCTCTTTCTTAGTAGTATCCACATTTTATGATTATATAGCATCCATTACTGTGTTGATGGTACAATAATACAGCAATTTTTTACTGTATAAACCATGAGTGTCTAACTTATGATTTTGTACTTGATGTGAGTTCAAGCAAATACTCAACCGTATCACTCTTTTAAAAGTGTCCCAAAGAAAGAGACATATACTCTAGATCAAACCAAAATGAAGATAATGTTTGTCACCATGAGAAGTGAGCTTAGTACTGTATCCAAGAAAGTCTTCTTCAGAGATATTTGCACCCTGTTTCATCTAGTAAGTCGATTGATTATGGAATGTTCAGATCACAGCTTAATCAAATTCTTTGAAGTCCAGAGAATTTACCTAAAGTCCACAAATGGATGCTATGATCATTAAGACATAGGCTCGCATTCATGCTGTGTATGACATACAAAATGCCCTGCCTTTGGGACTCAGCATTTTATATGCCATACAGCCATCACACCTATTATCTTAACCACTTAATATAAATCACATAATTGCTTTCATCTTAAACAGATCTCTAGGAATTTGAAACTACCTATGGAAGTGAAACGTGGTGAAGAATGCTCCTTTTGACCGGAATGGAATTGTAGAGAACCTGAGGATTTCCCACACATATTGGTGTTTGTCATTGTAGGTTGCAGTATCCAATTGCTGCTTCTTATGTGTGTTATGTAATAGCCTCTATAATAGATGCTTATAGTCTTTGTCCAGATCTTTAGCTCACCACATGAGCACAATATCAATGCATGTGTTGGCATATTCTTCATGCATTTCAGACTGGAACGTTTGGTTTTGTATTTTGATCCGCATTATAGACTTGGATCATTAATTAAATCTTTTTACTTCCACATTTGTATTTGTTTTGAATTCAGATTTTATTGTTTTTATGTAACTTTTAATTGTGCGGGCCATTATTATTTGTAACACCTGAGAATCATTTTGCATGTGTTTGATGAGCTTACATACATGACATATTATAATAATAATATTGTTGATTAAGAAGTTGGATCAGTGGTGATTAATGCAGTTTTGAAATTCATTGACAGCATAGACATATATACCATTGTACCATTAAGACAAGCACAATAAACAAAATTAATGGCAATTAATATGATTTATATTATGAGCTATATATATAAACAATAAAACTTCTCTCCACATGCAACTTCAGCTTACATGTGAATAAACAGTATACATAAACTGAGGTTTGGAGTGAAGTTTGAAAAATAGGGTTATACGCGTGTAGCCCTACAACTCATTCAATATGCACAAGTGCATCTGCCAGAACAGAAAGTAAAGTGTGCTGATTAGCAGCTTTGATTGCACGGGACAACTCAGCAACAGTTGCCACTGTTGCATGCGCTTGAGTCCACTTTATGAGGACTTGATAACACTGTTCCCTGAAGTCTGGATGATTGTATTTGATAGCATCAATGTCAGATTTTGCCAATCCTAACTGCTGAGCCAAATCATCCCAAGGTGCTCTGACATGCTCTGCCAGATTCTTCAATATCAATTCCTTCTTAGGAAAGAAACAAAGAGATCTTGTATCCAAATAAATGTTCATATACTTGCCATGTGCGGTGTGGTTGGCATCCACTGCTGGCCTGCCCACTGGGATGAGGGGAGCAGCACGTTCATTGGGCATGTGAAGTACTTGAGACCAGAGAGCTTTCAGCCCAGGGTCTTGAGAATCTTGAACAGTGGATGCGTCAAATGGATACTTTATAGTGTAACACTTTCTACTTTGCAGAGGAATGGGTAGTAAGCTACTGTCCCTGTCTATTCCTAGGAACACTGGTACAAAAGGCACAGACATATTACTGAACATTACACTGCGTATGACACTTCCTGGAAGGTAGGGTTTATGTTTATCTGCAATATCTCCTGATTTGGGAGTGTATTCGTCCACGCCATTCTCGACTGCGTTAAGGTACTGACGAGATGGAAAGCATAAAACGATGCGAGATTCTTTCAACATTTTTTCGTACCAGCGACACCAATTTGCAGGACAGCAATCAGAGTTGACTCTGGTAATTCCAGTTATGAGTGATTTGTCGGGAAATCCACTTTTCATAATCAAATCCGAAAATTCGATAATCTTCTGTGGAGTTTCAAAACTTTGTCCATCGTAGTCCTCTAAGTAACTATAGCTAAGAAACACCGGAAAACGTTCAGCCTCGCACACAGCAGCCATTTTAACAAAGGGAAATACCCCACTGCTTTTCCCGGTAAATACGTGTATATACTACGCACACATTTACCGCATGTTGTTGTACTTAACTATAGCACGGCAGCAAAATCCGATCATGGATCATATCAGGTACTGTTTATACAGCGCAAGCTTCATGCATTTCTTGATGATTTTTGCGACATTACTATCAATCATTTACAAGAATTACTGTTTAGACTTGATTTTTCGCTCCTCATGAAGTCTCTGCAGTATCTTTTTAACCCTCTGCAGACCTTCTCCTCCTCCCACACAGTTTTCTACGGAGTAGGGTGGCTTGATGGTCACCCCAACATCCGGGATGCTAATGTCTTTCTCATTCCAATGGCAGCTATTGTACCTACAACAACAGCAACAACAAAAGAACTTTCAATGAGACAATAAAAATTACAAAATCAACAGAATGAAGAATGGTAACGATCCAAAAAACTACACAACTCATATACTGGTGAGAAAGGACTGATGAGTAAACACAGACAATTCATAACTTAGCACTAAAAACATAGCTACAGTTGTTAGCATTCTAAATTTCTACGGAAGTTTGTGTACAATTCCCTAGCCACCTAAGCAGGTCAATACAAAATGAACAAAGTGAGCAATGAACGAAAACATCATGAGCACTAGCAGCTGCTCTAGAGGATTGTACCAATAAGCACTTAGGGAGGATTGTATTAACTAACATCTTGTGCAGTTGGTCAAAAATCCACTGTGCTTCCTCTGATACATTTATTCCCTTCCTCCTCTCGTTAGCTACGGCTGCTATATATCTGGCCTGTATCTGGTCCACAGTGTCCACTTCACCTTCTGCCACAGAGAGGCTAGAGTCACCAGAAGGCTCTTCAACTCGAATGCTGCCAACATATGATAAATTCACTAAGTGAATGTCATGACAATCAGGAGTTGAGCTCTGAGATTCTGCAAAAATTGAAAACAGTTATATACAGACCTACTACAAATATGTACTCTAATCTACCAATTCTACTTGACATTTAAAAACTATTCTAAACTACAAATTAAAACCCGTTAGAATCACTTGTGCCAATTCTGACACATTTCTCAGCTACTGAACCTGATAGTTGCTAATTGCAATACAAAACAGCCTCCTTGCTTTCAAACTATCAAGATGGCAGCAATGGGTAAAGGGATGATTCTAGATGTCTTTCAAACTCCAAGAGCCTGTGGTACGTAGTTGGAGCCAGGGGTGTTACAGCACTGGTCTCGACTCCAAACCCACCTCCACCACTTTAAAATGACAGAGCTGGCTCTGTGAGTGAGACTGCTGCAGCACTACCACTTTCCAACATAGAAAATGAAACAGTAGTTAAAGTAGCAGGAGACTGTTAACATGTTGACAGGAGACAGTAACATGTTAGCAGGAGTAACATTTTGCATATAGAACTTTCGACTGGTAAAACAGCACTACCACTACCAAGCATCTACTCATGGAGTTATCTTAGAAACACAACCGTGAAGTTAAATTTCTAGGTTTACCTAACACAGCACCATTATCTATGATCGAAGATGGCACGGATTTCCAGGATGGCGTTCACAATACCATTTGGATGAACCAGTAGAAGAAAAGGGCCTGTCAAAGTCGTGCAAAATCTGTGAGGAGATTAGGCCTGACTGTTAGCATACTCAGTGAACACCTGTACAGTCTAATTGAGGAAACGTTTAGGAGTATCTAGGATTTAGCTGAACCATGAATCCAGCCAGATGGGTACTATTCTAGTCTACCCCATCACTCATCATGTAAGATTTGTACCTACTTATAATGAGTAATCCTGACTGACGCTCAACAGCCACACCTGTTCCCGAAATATCTTGTCCATAGCAAGTTGACAATTCGATGCGATTTCCTTGCAGTGTTGTTTTGGCGGCCATTTTAACAGCAGTGAACCAATTAGATAGCTATAGACTATAGATACTCCAACACTATACTGCATGTATAATCTGCTAGGTAGCCAGAGAGTAGCTGCTATTACATGTACTGACTGTTACAAATAAAACGCTGTCACATCACCTATATAAACCTGAAGTATACGTCATGAATTCAAGGCTCACCATATCTACTGGTAAACTGCTACATAACCCAAACTGAACAGTTGCATATGGACTATAACAACGCATTGCATGTATGACCTATGGTATGACTATAAATGTGTTTGGCATAAAATGATATAAATTTATACCCATAATATAATATATTATGTTATGCACCCCGCCATATAATAAGTATATAGGGTAACTGCATGAAGTTGTTTTATTGAATTCGAATAAAGCATGCAATCAATATTATTTTTTTAAAAATTGAAATTTATAGTGCATTTGAATTACATGTATGTGGCATGGACTATACACTATACATATTTATTTCATATACTGCATGTTGATTTGCCTGCAAGCTGCATGCATATATATTATGCATGTGTCGACATGCATGCATGCATTCATTAATTCTAGCTGGCACATATATATGGAAGATTGTCATGCCATTCATGTACGTATTTAAACCTGCAATACAATTTGAAAAAAATTATTAGGGAATTCTATATAATATATATGATAGCTGCACATGCATACATCATGCAGAAATAAAATTAATTGTACATCATGCAAATCATGTGGTAAGCAACCTAATACAGATCTGGTGTTGAAAATTTTTGAATGCATTCTTGCAAACAATACTATAATAATATTATGATTCTATCTTTTTCCAGCAGCCTGGGGGACCTTCGGTGACCTCAATGACACTAGTGACCTGAACCGTCTCCTCTTCTCCTTTCAGTTTTAACTTAACATCTGTGATCTGAATATCCTTCTGAGCTCCATTCACATTTAACTTAAATTCAATGCTAAAATCATCTGAAGCAGAGAGAAATACAGGGTACATGTATAACAGTCAGATCGCTTATGTAGTACAGCTTATACGACTTAATGCAACGTTATTAGTAAGAGACTTACCTTGGGTCACAGGTAGCTTAAGTGGTACAAGCAAGAACTTTGTGGGTGTGTCCTACAATGCAGATAAGACAGAATGGTACATTGTTTAATCTGTCAAAAAGGTTCGAAGTAATGACTTCACACAACTGCATAATAATATACATAATCAACTTGAAATAGTCTATATTTATAATGAAGAATGTAATGCACAGAGCAATACCCATGTTATTATTTACTACTACAGAGTTATGATGCGATGTGTCAGGACACATCTGTTTGTGGCACTTGACTCTATCTAAGATCTTGGTTGAAGGCTCTCTTCAGTCAACTAAGGAGGCATGGGGATCAGGTGTTGCTTGCATCTTCTGTACAGTATGTCTTGCTTCCACTGCAGGCTCCTCCTTCATCGAGGATATCCTTCCGCAAGACCTCTCCATCTTCTTGGATGTTCATTTTCAACAATGGGTCCTCCCACAGTGGCAGTCAAATCACATTGAAGTAGCTCCTGAGGCATGCAGCTCACAACTCTTGTCATTAGCTGTGGGATTCTACAGTCACGGAATCCACTTTCCAGTCTACTAAGGCAAATGCATATCCCCAGACCTCCACTCAGGGAGCAAGGAGGGAGGAGTGTGGTGTTTGGCCAACATTTCCTCTGTTGCCCTCTGTTGGACTGAGGATAGACTATGACAGTATCCGGTTTGCTGTTGGTCTTTGATTGCGATTGGTTATTACCCTGGACACTGAGCATAATTACCAGCACTGTGATCAACTGACACATGAATGTACATTCTATGTACTCATGGTCTGAGTAGCATGCCAACAGATTGCAGGTTGTATGCCTCATCTCTCAGTCCTGAATGATGTCATTCACTGTTCAGTGTTGGCCATTCAGATTCCTTCAAGACTGGAACCCAGAGTGCTGTGTTGTCTCATACTGATGGCCAACAACCCAATCTCATCTCCGTTACACATTAAATTACTAACCTCTAAGCTCTGCTGCCCTACAGTTGATGTTGATTCTTCTCCACCCCCCTAAGTGCACAAAGAGCAGCAGTGAAAATCTTACTGTGATGTTCTTTATCACAAGCAAACCTCACAATATACGCAATCAGCATATAATTTACGACTCAAACCTAAAGAAATATATGTGAAAGCAATGCCCACTTCTGGAATAAGTTATCACACCAACTGTTTAACAGAGTAAGCCTGTATCTACCACAAGAACACGGTAAACACTATAATATTACAGTATAGTAAATCTGCTAAGGCTATCTATGTGCTACAAACATTCAGGGGAGAAAAGGAAAATGATATAACACATATGCACAGAAAGAAAGTGCATATATGCATATATACAGTATATATGCCACAAAAAAGAGAAGTATTATAAGTAGTTATGCAAAAACATGGACAAGAAATTACAAGTTCATAGTGAAGATAAGTTAATGAATATTATTAGTCAACATTAGAATATCTATTGCACATTTTGAAAAAAATATTTGGGTTGTCCAAATCTCACATGACAAACTGCAAGGGGAAGTTCACGGAGATGGACCACATGGTCCCAATTACATGGGAAAATTCTATATCGGGTGTTCTTACAGTGCAATACCCAAGACAAAAATACAGTGGAATCTCTGCTACTCATATACAGTGGAATCTCCGCTACTCATATACAGTGGAATCTCCGCTACTCATGTACAGTGGAATCTCCGAATAAAGGACACTTTGGGACAGTTATTTTGTCCTTTGTAAGGAGTTTGTCCTTAATTGGGAAGTCCAAAATGTATTGGAACTATAGGGAGAAATATTTTAGGACCACAAGCTGTGTCCTTTGTCGAGGGATTGTCCTTAATTCAGAGTGTCCACTATCGGAGATTCCACTGTATTGGTCATACACCTATTCCTCTTGGACATATACTAGCATTAGTCTGCCATTTTCAGGTACAAAGCAAAGTCTCTGGAGTGCACCACATTTTAGACATTGTAAAAAATTCACACAATAATGCATCTAAGCATACAAGGCTAGTCAGATATCGGAAATGGTTTATAAGACCTTGATGTGCATTCTTTAGGAAGCTTGTAAGCAAGAATTCAATATTGCTGAAGAATATGATGCGTTACCCGTATCATTTTTCTGTGGATCTTGCTGAATATCTCCCCCCATACAAATTAGCTTATAGGTAGATCAACAATCCGAGTAGAACTATCCAAGGACCGTGATTATTACAGTAACTTTGTAATGAATTGAAAAAGACATTAAATACAGTAACTGTTGTCCAACTAAAAGACAAATTATAGGCAAATACAAAACATTTGCTATTTTCAAATTATTGTAATCATAATGTGGAACACACATTACATGTAAGCATTGCTTGCACATTTATACAAACCTTGCAAATAACATAATCATTCTTACATCCATGTGCACCGAAACATAGCCAAATACAGTGAAGCCTGCATAGAAAGACCACTCATGCGACCAAGTAGTTGTGGTGTCTACAGACAGGTGGTCCTTATATGTAGAGGTGGAATAGCATTGCTTTAGTGGTTCTGGGACCAGACTGTTGTGGTCTCTATACGTAGATAGGTGGTCCTTCTATACAGGTGGTCTTTAAGACAGGTTTTACTGTACATCCATGAGAGGTTTGTATGTATGGATTAGGCTACAAAAGCTTAATCAAACATATCTGGAAACACTTTAGACAATGTCTACACTTATAGGCATCCATGAGAAGTTGTTTCGGTAGCTACATTACATCTGTCTTATAATACTGTAGCATTAATTACTTACGTACATAGACTGCCATTTGCATCACATCAGCTTGCCTCAAACCACTAGTGTTCCCAGCTGCATAAACAAAATTGGCCATCGTTCACAAAAGCACAAAACAACAATATTACAAGTGTCAAAGAATCAGTGTTTGCATCCAAAATTTTAATACCATTTCAATCTTAGGTTGTTGTACTATCTGATTTGGCTGTGTACATTTTAGGTTGTTGTACTGTTTGGTTTGGCTATGTATTTAATAAATATATATTACAAGTAAATGTTTAATAATAAAACTCACTGATATCTTATTAACAAACAGTCTGTAGTTGCATTTTTATTTTCATAAGAGTTGTAATCATCCTAGAACTATCACGAACAGTAGTTTTATGAAGGTCCCTTAATTTATGAAAGTTGTGAGACTACAACTGCACAAAACATTTAACGCATATGGCAATACTAATGCAGTGTCACACGTTACATAAAAGGTACTCATAGCAACTACTACAGAGGACAAAAATACTATAACACCTACTCTTACATGTACATGCATAGCTGACCTGGATCCCCTGTTATTCTTCCTGCACTCCCTTTAAGTTTCTACAAGTACAATTATTTTAAGTACGTAGCAATGACATTCTACATATGTTCATTGGTGACTTGATCATACCCACATGTACACACACATGCACGCACACACACAAGCACGCAAGCATGCATGTATGTAGCCTTCCTTCTGACATACATACTGCTGTGTGCATTTTAAAGAAAGATCCGCTTGTGTGTGTGTGTGTGTGTGTGTGTGTGTGTGTGTGTGTATGTGTGTGTGTGTGTATGTGTGTGTGTGTGTGTGTGTGTGTGTGTGTGTGTGCGTGTGTGTGTGCGTGCGTGCATGTGTGCCTGTGTGCATGTGTGCATGCATGTGTGCATGTGGGCATACAGTGTGTGTGTGTGTGTGTGTGTGTGTGTGTGTGTGTGTATGTGTGTGTGTGTGTGTGTGTGTGTGTGTGTGAGTGTGTGTGTGTGTGTGTGTGTGTGTGTGTGTGTGTGTGTGTGTGTGTGTGTGTGTGTGTGTGTGTGTGTACATGTGTGAATGCATGTGTGTATGCACATATGTGCATGTAATGTATGCAGTATTTGTTATTGAAAAACACAAGGATGTCTATTTAACCAAAAGGGCTTTAACAAAAACCTGACCGATGAACGAGGAATTGGCCTTTCCGGATGTTTGGAATCCTCCAGCATCTCTGTAGTCAGACAATTAAAAGAAATATATTTTTACTCGTATGGCAATGACATGTATAATGTGGTGTTGGAATATCATGAAAGTTGGGACATCAAAACAGCACAGCAAGTTTAAACTATGTAAATTACAAAGGAAAGATCTATTCATCATCCAAACATGAGAGACACAATTACAAGAAGACAAACAATTAGTGTTTCTGGTTTAGGATGAGCTAGGGGAAAGGAAGAAACTGATAGGAATGCAGTAGATAGTGCTACAAAATCAAACAGATGTGACATTGCAATAATGAAAGAAGTTCGAAGTTGCAAAGAAGGTACATTGACAACTCGGCCAGAGATACAGGCTAAAGCACTACATATGTAAGTATACAAACTATATAATAGTATGTATGTATGTATATGAAGGACTGGTGTACTGTATGAAGTAGGGCTCTCCTTGCCCATTTGGTAGTGCAGTGTGACACCATGCTATTTTACCCTTGGCATTTTATGAGCTAGTGAGAGTAAGTGAGATTTAGGAGGTAGATAGGAGTTGGGTATAAAAATAAAGGTATAATGGGCAGTAGGTACGTATGACTATATAGTGATTATATAGTAGGTATGACTATATATATAGTGATATAGTTGTATAGTGACATAAGGATGACATCCTCCCGCAGGCTCACACAATATGTTAATAACATAATATAAAACTAACTCAACTCTTGTCCCTCTGGACTTGACTTTGAATCTGTGGTAATGACATGCATGTGAGAAGTGAGTGCAGCGAAGATCATGTACATATGTATTTCGCTGGCTCAACAAGCATGACAAATTGCTGCTTTAAGTGCGCAAACTGGGATATTGAGCATCAAGCATTGTGTAATAACATTATGAGAATAATAATAATAATAATTTATATTTCATTTTCAAACAGGAATGTAACCTGTACAATTACACTTTTCATGCAGATCCTGTATTACTCGTCACAAACACTACATACACAAATATAATTGAATGAAATAATATTGAATCAGTTTGGTGGTTGCAGTAGGTGATCATCTTTTCTCATCTCTCAGTTGGTGGAATGGAGGGGGGGGGGTTAGAGAAAAAAGACATGTGTGCTTTTGAGGTTTGAATTCCTTTGAAACTGCGTATATACCTTTAGGCTTAACTTCATTTCATGTGCTCATCTACTGTTGTTAATGGATGGTGCCATAGGGAAATTGCATACTACAACTATAATGAATCCTAAAAGCAGTACATCTCAGAACACAAGAGGTGGTCTGAGGTTATGCAGAGTATGTAAGAATGAAGTGCAAAAGGGACTTTACAAATACCAGCTTACTCAATTTATTCTTTGATACTGCAATCATCTATTTGTTAGTGACAGCCCCTTACAATTCAGAATCAAAGCATGCGCACATCACAAAACAACTGCAGTGGTACAGTACGCATATCGCTTCAGAAATTCTCAAAAACTGAGGAAACCTACGTAGCTCTCAACAATAGACTTCTTGTGGGTAAATAGAAAAACCTCTGAATGGTGGAACTTCTGCATAGTAAACATTTTTTCCATTCATAAAGTGTCTGCCATAGAGAATTTCTGCTGGATTTGGTGGAATTAGTGGTCCATTAGCCCTTATCACCCAGATGCAAGATTGTGCAGAAAAAAAGCAGGTCAATAAGTGCTTTAGAATTGCAGTTTAAAGGTAAAGACATTTGACCAATAATCTGGGTAGTCTAAAGTGCAATACTTGCACCTACTGTAACTCCAACAAATGAGACTTCAGTCAATTGTAATTGTGCACGCAAACAGTAAACTATATCAATGCAAAATTATACTAGAGTGGAACCTCCGAATAAAGGACACTTTGGGGACAACATACGTATGAACGTAAATTCAGCTGATCTGTTCTTTGTAGAGAGGTTTTCACTTTGGGAGGTTCAAAACGCATTGTAGAAATTATACTAGGACTGTAAGTCATGTCCTTTGTAGAGAAGTTTATTGTATGGTGTCCCAATTTGAGAGAGTCCACTATCGAAGGTTCCACTGCAGAATCTTTCAGTGTACTTTGGAAAGTAATGTGCCTTTCCAGAGATACTGAATAATTTCACAAAAGCTTATATGTATGTAGATAAGCACAAGCTCATGTTAATTAATACAAATATATACATAATAATTATTATATACATATATACACATGTGCGTATATACGTACATACGTACCTGTGTATGGACATATAGATGTGTGTAGATTTTCACACGTATTCCTGCTTATAATTTTGACTCACTTAGCATTAACTTTTTCCAGGTTATTATGATGAATACAATTAGTATTACAATCACAATAAGTGCAGCAATAACACCTCCTACTACAATCCCAGCAATAGCTCCAGGTGGCAGTCCAGTATTGTCTGCAAAGGGAAAGGAGCTCATAAATTTTTCCCCAGCCTACAATCACTGAGAAGCAGGACGTGAAAGAGATGCCATACTTCATGACATCTACATGTATCTTTGCAATAACATTACTACCACTACAGTTATGAATCAGAACTGAGACTAGGTATTACCAGCTTTGATGTAATTTGCTTATGACAAAAAGTCAAAATGTACCACTTTATGGGTAACTTTCTACCACACACAAAAGAAGAATCAGTAATATTCAAAATATGTCATTTTGTAGTACTTTGCAGTAGGGAGCACCTTTATTCAGATAGTAGAATGATCTGCTGAACAAAACTACCTATAATATTACAGCATATCAAATTGGTTTTCATGATTCACCCTGCCCAGTTTGTCACAATGTACAGTAGGTAATAGAAATGTCTTGGGTGACAGGTATTTCAGCTCAACCTCAATAATTCACTACAAATGGGACAAACAACATATATGGCAGATTAGTAGGGTTGGTGGGCTATGTAGAGGGTTTGGTATAGTATTGCATTTGTCAGCTCATTCCATCAAAATAGGTAAAGCTAGTCACATGCTATGATACACAAACTGACCTGGATCACTTGTAGCAGGTGAGGTGGGGTTTGTAGGTGGAGTACTTGCTTGTGTTGCAACTACACCATTAACAGAAACATTCTTAATTTTCAAAAATATTCCCAAATAACTACATAATAGCATATATATATATATGTAATTCTTTAAAATTCAACAAACAGTCTGTAGCAATATAATAATACTAAAGTAAATTCATTCAACCATTATTTTAGCACTAAGCTATATGTCTTGTAAAAGTGTATGTCACGGTGCATTTTACATGATGTGATGATGTACAGATCGATGTGAGCCCATTCATGTGTGTGTGTGTGTGTGTGTGTGTGTGTGTGTGTGTGTGTGTGTGTGTGTGTGTGCGTGCGTGCGTGTGTGTTGAATGCATGCGCAGATGTAGGATGTGTCTTGTGTCTAGATTTGTACTGTACTTGATCTGGATCGTGCTAGTAATTTCTTGGCTCACTTTCATTTCCAGTAAAAGCAAATATGAGTGGTTCGCTAAAAAGCTGGGAATCTTCCATACAATGCGAGGTGATCATCATTTGATATGTGACATCACTGGCCAGTGATCCTAAGTTGACATTATTCTCTACTCTAGTTGTACTGTTTATGAAAGTAATACGATTTCCATTGATGACTTGATAAAGAGTTACATTAAAGAAGAAAGAACAGTTTGGAAAACACACTGGATCATGGTCCCAAAATACAATGGTATCATCTGAAGAAAGTGTCACATTCCTCTGAATAGGTGGTTTTGGCCGGTCTATAAATAAATACTTTCTAATATCATGACATAAACAACGTACATGAGTGGCTGAAAAATGAAATTTTCAACATGAATATCACATATAATATGTTCTATACACACATGACCAAATTACGTCCTTACATGCAGTACGTACATACACACATTTATGCAACATGTACAGTGTAGCATAAATGTAATAATGTCAGTGTATGTAAACATGTCACTGCAAAGAGTGCACTTACTCAGAGGGTCTATTACTTGACTCTCACTCTCAACGATCATACTATCTATGAGTTGGAAACAATTATAAGCAACGTTCCCATTTGAGAAGTAGTCTTCTGTGATTTTCACTCTCAACACGTATGTAGTTGCATTGAAATTACTGTTTACAAAGTCAACACCATCTGGGAAGAACAGTTTACCGTTCTCCCTCCAAGATGGTGAAGCCGTGGTGTATGTCTGACTCCCACTTCCATCAGATGTTCTCTTGGCTGGGAACAAGCAAGCTATTTCAACAACATCTCCGTAACATATGTTCTCCACACTGGTATAGGTTACAATCTGAGGGGAAACTGAAATAAATCCACAATGATACAAAAATAAGGAATAGCAACAGAGACATAAATACAAGCTGATATGTTTACTTCAAGACAGTACAAAACTGTGTCCATTACTTAGCAGGAGAGTAGGGCAGGTCACACATGAAGCTTCAATAGCGGAAAAACTATTAGTTCATGTTCAATATTGATGGTACCAGTACCATAGATAATCTATACATAGGTACGTATGTATAGATTATCTATGCCAGTACACATGGGTCAGGTGGGGTGATTTTCTTATCAAAAGTAAACAAAGAATTCAATTAGGTTCTTAGATGTTGTAGAACCACTATAATATATTGTGAATGATAAGAAAGGATGGAATGTGACTGGAACAGACTCACTGTGGCCATTGCATGATCTGACCTGTCACATTTTCTTATGATAATATTATTATTACCATATTACATGTATTTGTATTTTACACAAACAAGAAAAATTAGGGTATTTGGTGGATGGAGGAAAATGGATGACATATCTGTGTAAAAGGCTAACACTAATCATAGTAGTGTAGCCAGAGAAGAAGTAATTCTATGCAATTAATAGAAAACATAATAAGGCTGATGAGGGTGGTTGTCAAGTGAGCCTGGACGAGTCATGAGCTCATGAAAATGATGCTTGAATGAAATAATACATAGACTCAAGATGGGAGGTGGGTTGGGTAATGTCACTTGACAAGCATGGACAGGCATGTACAAATAACTTCTGCATGCAGGGAGGTATGACACCCAGCACACAAAATAGTGGACCATGATCTACAAGGGTGACGGACATACATGTAGGAACTTGCACCTTGTCAGTAGCAGTATCAGTATTACTATTACCCCAGAAATCCATTTATTCGGAAGGCTACTTTGCAGGGATTCCAGCAATGAGCATAAAACACAAACAAAACTTAATTGGGAGTGAGATAAATGGGTAGCATTCATGAGCATTACAGGAAAACATGATAATAACTAAGGTATATAAAAAATAATAAGTGCATACTATTATTATAATATAGTGTGGATGACAGCATGAAAAATCAAGGTGTATGTTATGTGAGGCCATATTATAAGGTGCATAAAAACCATTTAAAAATGGTAAAAAGATGTAGGATTGACGTAGGACTGTGCAAAAAGGATCCTCCAAACACCCATGGAACAAGAGTAATCTGCAAAACCGGTGCAGGGCTAGGTGGGCAAAGGACAAGACGGGCATAGGGCTAAACGATTACTGTGCAAATTCCTACATCCCGCATGTTCAGCACATTGTATTATGGTGTATATGTGCTGCGCTACACACTACATATAAACGAAGATAGACACTACATATAAACGAAGATAGACACTACATATAAACGAAGATAGACTACTCGTGTCTTTACGTGACAAATATCTGGTGCTAGTGACCTACCCCGCGAGAACAGAACTACAAAGAATAATAGCGATCCTAGCCAAGTCCACATGAGCCTCCTACTGCGCGCAAATCGAGCACTCCGACGGATGTTGGTTGTGGTCAAAGGATTGCAATGTATCTATTATATACAACACCGCTGCAGTAACTAACATGTACGCTGTACTTTGCTACGATAATTACGGTATGAATTAGTCTGGCGTTGCCGACCCTTCCCCTTCCTTCAGCCGCCATTTAAATGACGTCAGGAAGGTCTGCCAAGCTGAGTATATACCCTAATGTCTGATGTACATGTGTGCACATTAATAATGATTGATTGATTGATTGATTTTATATATATATTATAGTGTAATAAACTTCAGCATGTAGTCTATATGTACATTTTATTATTAATATTTAGAGTATAGCTCTATCTACACGATCTGCTGATGCCAAGTGTATACATTTATAAGTGAATCCTGAATGCATCAATCAATCAATCAATCAATCAATATTTAACTTGCACACATGTACAAACACTAGGGTACAACATATACCCAATGAGGCACAAATATGAAAGGTCATATTACACTAGTATTCTGTTCATCACTCAAAATCGTTCACACCACATGACATACAATAGTTTGGCAGTGTTAAAATTCTTGCATGCATAGTCTAGATTTGAAGCAGTCTTTTATTCAAACTCCATCTCCTTAAAATTATAAATTTGATCTCTAATGGTTGGCGCTGATTTCCCCATGCAGGGCAGGTCATTACCCAGTGATATGCATCTTCTACCTCACCAACACTGCATTCCCGACAAGCTCTCTCTTCTCGTTCCATGCCTCACCATCTGCCTGTTTCAATCTCAAAGTGTGCAGTGCCTCCTCTCAGTTTCACCAGCATAGATCTCATAGCTCTATCACGAACTACCCAGCACTTCTGGCTCAAACCAAGATTGAAGATCTTGTGAAGTAGGTTTGATCAGTTTAGACTTTACAGACAACTCACGGAACCACTCTGTTGACACTACATTCTCCACAATGCTCCTAAGCACCCTTCTCAACTGGTAGCCATTGATATTCTTCAGACATTGGCAATTCACCAGGGAGCTATTCCACCCATTTGAAGCATTTCTGCAGCTAGGCAACCTAGCAGCCTGCATTCAACGACAGATCCTCCATAGCTGCTCTTCTAAATGATGCGATTCTCATAGTCGGGGTGGGTCATTATCTTGTGCCAAAACCTCACACATCTCATTTTTGCCTCCCAGCACAGTGGTAAACAGTCCATCTCCATGAACAGAGACACTAGCTCTGGGTTGGGATCTTGCAAACCCCAAGAAAGATCTAAATACTCTCAGCTGAAGCTGGTCTAAAGATGACAATGACACAACTTAATCTCATCAATACAATTTTAACATAATTTCATATACATGTTGAACAGTAGTTTATTCAAGTTAGATTGCACCTGCATGGTGTACACTTCACATGCACTTACACTGAGTCTTGTATAAGCGCTAACATGCAGCATGCATATATAATATACTGCATACTTACATACCATGTGCAGCTGTAATCTTGACATCTTTATAATTGAAATCTCCGGTAACCATACATACAAGACTATGTAGATCAAGAGTCATTCAATCATCCAGTTAACCTCTCATTACATTCCTAAATTAAAATTATATTACCCATATACAGTATTAGATGAAGGTTCCAGCATATATCTAGTGTTTTCCTAACATATATGATTCCATGCACACATGCATATGCACAATTTATACAGTGATAACCACAATGTGTAAGTGCAGGTAATAGTTATTATAATTCTGACATGTACTCTTGCTTTCCACACCAAATTTGTGAACTCCAGCACAAAATTATGTGTTTAGCATGGTGGACTGGTCTGAACACAGATAGTAAAGGGTATAGAATTTTATGAAAACATTATTTTTACATTAATTTTGTTGGGTAAAGGTAATTATAATAGCAGTACTAAATAAAAACATGAAGATTGCAGTAATACACAAGTCAAACAGTAATACCAGATACAATCAATTGGTTGCTGTGAGAGCAACATTTTCATAGGAGGTCAATGAAATCTTCAAGTCAGTCAATGCAATATAAGAGGGGTTGTCTTGCATACGTATGTTAGGGAGGATTGGCTCAACATTGGCATACATATTGTCTCGATCTTTTGCTGGAGATGGTCCAACAGGATGTTCTTTTTCTAGCAATGAAAAAATGACACAGTGTGAGGTGAACTAATAAGATTAGTACTGTTTACTTCCTATTCCTGCTGATGCAAGTACGATGTATACATAGTTAAAACAATACTTGTGAACCTTGTGCCTTATATAGGAAGAGCATGTTCTGACTCTCAAATAACGGACTAGATAATAATATAGATGTGCTAGAAGATTGGGTGTGGGGAAAAAGGGCCGGGGGAGGGGGGTGGTTAATGGAAACTAAACATACCAAACAATGATAAAATTATAAGACACCTGTCTATTCCACTGGCTCAAGCTCTATAACAACTGCTATGCTGTAAGTGCTCGATTTAGTCCTGACATTGCAGGAGAACAGTAACACAATTATAAAAAAAATCTGCATTTAGGAGAGTATAATTTTCTCATGAAACATGACAATAATACTTTTTTTCAAATATAGCAATTTGAAACCAAATTATGAAGTTGCGGTAAACCAAAATCATGTATGAAAAAGTTGAACCAAATGTACACAATAACTCAGGTGTGTAAGTGGGACAGTCATGGAGCTCAAATAATGTCTAGATTAGATGTAATTAGAAGGAATGCCATGCTGAATATAGTAATAGTACCTGCATAATCATTTGCAGCCTGCTGAGCACTACTGTCCAGGTCTTGTTTCTGCTGGGAAAATCTTGGTAGATCAGATAGCCATGTACAAATGCACAGATCAGTTGGCCTGCACTCACCCCCTGCAGTCTTCTTACTCTGCACATGTACAGTGTTAACACACAGAGCACTCCAATCAACACAACTAAGATGACAGCACTTGCAACAGTCCCAGCAATAATGACCACATTAGTAGGATATTCTGCCAACAAGTTAGGCATATCCACTGTTGGTGTAACAGCAGGATCTGGGGATAGACAGTACATGTAGAAAAGGATAAAATCATTTACTGTAGGAAATGTGTAAACATAAACCAAAAGTTTAAAGACACATGTTACATACCCACTATATTCCCAGCTACCCAACATGCAATCAAGATTGCTGAGTAGGTGTATGTGTGTGGTTTGTTACAATACTTTTGGATATGGCATACTCAAACTCTGTCCCTAGGCCATTCAGGGTTTATCTGGAGTGGAAACGCTTGAGGGGTATCATTAAATTACTAATTCTATCAGTTACATATCGCTCAAAGCTTGCATGATACTGTACATATAATTTGCTGCTTTGAGTTGGCTGTGCTATTGTGTGTACCTTTTACAACCATGGCATGGGGCTTACTCATAAAAAGATGGTAGCGTTACACATTGGAGGAACCTTTTGACTTGGAGGGAAACCATGCATACCCAGTGTTACACTATAGTATATTAATTTTAGTTTATAGTTAAGACATAGGCATGAGGCCGAGTGCCTATGTCTTAACTACTATAGAATCTGTTTGTGGACTTTGGGCAAGTGTTCTTGACTTCCAGGAATTCGACAAGGCAATTTGAACGCTAAATATTGAGTTTACGAAGGGAATTGGTGGTACGAATCCTCAAAGAAGACTTCGTCCGCTATGATGCTAAGTTTGCTTCTTGCGGTGGCAATTGGTTTCAGAGTCTTTTGGGTTTGATTTATAACGTATTTATTTGGAAAGCTCTTCAAGGAACCCAAGGTTTCCAAGTATAAGCTCATGGCAAGTTAGATGCCCATGTTTTATGTATTATAAAATCGCTGTATAATCATACTGTTATCATGGTAACAGATGCTATATGCAGATAAAAGCTCATTATTTGTAAGTTACAAGACTAGTAGCATTGTGCCCACAAGTCTACATTGGTATAGTTTGACCTTCAAGGTAGTGACTAAGGAAAACCAAATCAAAGCAAACCAGATTCGGCTAAACAAGTGCAATGAGTGCAATGACAGGATAATGTCATGCTGACCATGCAACTACACCTAAACCAAGATGACATAAAACCACAATCTGATTAATGGAAAGGAATTATCTCAATGTTTACCTGCAGCAGTTCTGAAGGTAATCTCTGATGGTGCACTTACTGCAGCTGAACTATGAGAACATGCTGCATAAACAACAACTTGGTATGTAGATTTACTTGACAAGTTGGTATAAATATAGTAAGAGGTGTCCACATTGATGGTAGACCACCACTCTTGAGTTTCATTAGCTACTTTGTACAAGGTTAGATTGAAATGGATACCACATGACCTGAAACAGAGTGGATCATGATTCCACTTGAGGTATGCTGAGCTGTCAGTTACTGTCACTACTTCCAAGGACTTGGGAGCTTTTGGTTGTTCTGAAAGCATGTGGGAAAGGGAAAAGGAGCAGTCAGTCCACTTCACACGAATCTCAATTATCACACTTGAAGTGAGTGTGTGTGTGCGTGCGTGTGTGTTTATAAGCTACATTATAGTATAGATAAACTGTAGTCATGTCACACACACACACACACACACACACACACACACACACACACACACACACACACACACACATGCACACATACACACACACACACACACACACACACACACACACACACACACACACACACACACATGTAACTTGTAACTTGTAATACCACAGCCTGCAGTACGGGCTATTGTGGCCCCCTTGTTGGGCCCCCAAAAGGGCCCAACTGGGGGTGAGCCACCAGACATCAGTGAGGGAGAGACCCACTGTATATGGGCCCAGCTGCCTCCACCATCCCTGATGGCCCCCTCGTGCAATCAGGGATTGCCCATCTGTGAGGTTGCAAACCCCACGAGATGGGTAGGGCTGGGCTGCAGCTGAAGAGTGGTGACGTGTCCACACACACACACACACACACACACACACACACACACACACACACACACACACACACACACACACACATACATACACACACACACACACACATACATACACATACACACACACACATTTTGCCCATAAACAAACACAAACATGCCACCACCGGTCTCTGTAATCCTCACAGTACTTACATACACATATACATATATATATATATATATATATATATATATATATATATATATATATATATATATATATATATATACATACACAGTATATCATAGCAAGGAATAAGTACTCACATTCACATTAGAATGGAGAAACAAACTACTACGCAAAATGAAAGGAATTTATGATAAGTGAAGACAAACATACTGATTGTGTAAACAAAATACACACCTAGTGGGCTGAGGATGACAGGTACACTTTCATCTTTTGAGTATTGTTCGTCATTTAGGATTAAATAGCAAATAACTGATAAATTACTTCCATTGAATAGCTCTCTTGTGACATTCACAACTAGCTTGTAAGCAGTTGAGTTTATCTGTTCAGATTTGAGCAGCATTCCATCCAGCTCCCTGCTTTTGCTACCTGCTGTAACACTCCAGGACGGAGTGGCAGTCAGGTACTTCTGGCTTCCATTCACGATTTCCATCAGTGATGGTATATTACATATATAATGACTTTGCTGTCCAAAGCACACACTAGACATCTCACTAGGTCCCAGAAGTATGCTCTCAAAATGGGCTTAACATCATGAAAAGGAGAAAAAAGCAGTAATTCTTGTGATCGGTATAGCGAGCATGCACTATTTATACCTCCTCATACAGCAATATGCAAGTGGTCACTGTTGGGCCTACTGTAGAGATGCAGAGCCCCCCCACCCCACCCCCATAACAATAGACTATAGGCTATGCTGGATGCACTGGGTAAAGGCTTGTTTTAATAGGCTTTATATAGCCTAGTAGATAAAGGTAGAATTGACTGTTCACAGACGACTAGATTTTGGTGCATGAAGGCAAACAATGCTATAGGAAAGGGTACCTCAAATATTATGCTTCTGCAATTCTTCATCTATCTACTAGTAAAAAATACAACAGGTCCCTGCTCAATGCATTCTTGGGATTAGGACAAAACTAATCCAGAATCCTTTACAGACTGGAAAATAATATTCCTATATCCAAAATATCCCATTATCTGAAATATAAAATAATACAGTGACTTTATTCCTTTATCTATAATAATATTCCTTTAAGTGCTATGCCATATATTAAGAGTATTCCACTGTATTCGACGATGATGAAAGATGTCATAAATATGGAGGTAGGGTGGGTAATGGCAGACTAGCTGTATGGTCACTACTCCTGGGACATGATGTGACATCAACATGCTTTGTTATATGCATGGGTTTCATACTGCAAGCAGGAGCTGCAAGGTCCCTCGCCATGCTCTAGGTTATACTGCACAGTTTTTGAGCCTGTTTGGGGTTCAGCATTCAGTATTATAATTTTGAGCACTCACTGTGCTAGATATACATATTACAACCGCTATGTACAAGTAGACAGATCATAGATACTCCATACTATAAGCATGTATGGGTGGATTATGGTGGTTTATTAAAAACAAGCGATCAAATTTCGAAATCAAGATAAAATAAAATCACTAATCTTCTCGAGAGGTACTGTAACTATCTGGAGAGATTCATGTACTACATGTAGAGTCTATAGGAGGGGACAGAATGAGGAGTACTTACTATCCAACATAAGGGTATATACTAAACCAGGTACTCACTAAGCAAGTTCTATAGTAACTGTTTATAGGTTGAGCACAAAAGAAACGGGATGTTGTATATAAACATATGGCTGCTGATAGCGATTTCGTTTTATCCCCGGAGCTGGAAGAGTTGATTTAAGTATATTTCTGATCCTCCTAAAAGATAATTCGATCCTATAACCCACCTTGAGATATGCACAAGAAGAACGTTACGATATTAAAAGCTTTTCGTTCTCCTATTCCCACGATCATCTTTTCTGACGGTGAGAGTCTGCCTCAACCCTAGGACTGCCACATGCACATACGATGTAGGAGTGTATCTCCCACAGTGATCGACTGCGGTAACACTACAAGGATTCGATCCTGGAAATACTCTGTAAGCAGCCATATAAAAGTCAACGTGGTGCTTCATTTCCGGCCAGCGTGTACAAGCTGCCATAGATCCTCCAATATGGGGACAATTGTGGCCATTCTGTTTTTTATAATCTACCCATATATAAAAATTTGCAGATTTATAAATTTGCATACACATTAATTTTAATGTGCAAATCTGTAAATCTGCAAATCTGCATGCAAATTTATGGGTAGATCAGAGAAAACAGGATGACCACAAATATCCCCTCATTATCCTCCACCTACAGTCAGATCTCACTTATTTGCACACATCCATTCTGGATAAAATTACAGATAAAGAGAGGGAACTGGATAAACAAGGGAGTAGTAGTATAGTGTACAGTAGGATTATTGCAGATTTGTTCCTGTAAAAGCTATTGTGGAGGATGAGGGAACTGGATATCTGAGGTGTGGATAAGTGAGGTTAGAGGATTCTATGGTACAAGTGACAAAATACTTTTTAGTCTCGCAGTGCCATGATCATGCAGGTGTGTGTGTGTGTGCTTAAAGTTAAATTTCTGGATCCTATATACTGTGTCCAAGGTCTGGTCACTGGATTTTGCTTTTGCTTTGCCACTGAGGTACCTATACTTTTCCAATTGTTCAACCTTTGGACTTTAACCCTGAGTCAGTCTTATTTCATTTTAATATATTATTGTTGGGTGATTTGAACTTTAAGCCACCAAATAGTTGCTATTTAACCTGATGACCTCAGTCCTGGATTTCTCCTATGATGTTTGCACTACCTATACAAGGGATAAAACTGTATCTCTTCCTTTCTGAAAGATGATTGCATGTGGGGAAAGGAAAACATTTTAAACATTATATAGGGCTGGAGGGACCCCTAGGGCAGGTAGGACAATGGCCCTATACCCTACCAAACCTCAAAAATACATGATCAATTACATGCATGCAGCTTAATAGGCTACTATCAGAATTACTATATTATAACCATGGGTACCGGTCAGGTCAAGATGTCCCACCACTTTCCTCCAGGCCTGCTATAATTATAATTATTCACTAATATTAATGCTACTCAAGGTGCGACTTGCTTGTACCTCATACATTGTGTCTGCTTTGAACATAATATCATGATTAAAGTAATTCCCTGTGCATATTTAACCGATAAATCAGGAGTAGCTTATAAAGTTGAAAAATATACACCTCAAATTTTGCAGCTGTCCCCAAGTGCATGGGAACACGTACACTAAGAGCATGTTGTGGACAATAGAAAAATTGCATATGTACATAAGGGTTCAGCTTTCTTGCACGTCCTCTTATTCCAGCTAGAGATCAAAACTACATCACCATATATGTCTATATACTGTGTGTGTGTATATATATATATATATATATATATATATATAAAAAAAAAAATATATATATATATATATATATATATATATATATATATATATATATTGTACATATATAAATATATATATACATATATATACATACATACATACATACATACATATATATATATATATGTATATACGTATATATATATATATATATATATATATATATATATATATATATATATATATATATATATATATATATACATACAGTATATAAAGTATATATATACTGTATATAAAGTCCACTTTTTAATTAAGTGTCCCAGCCTAGTACGTAGCTTCAGATGGTTATCACCGGTCCATAAGTGTATCTTTATTGATAAATCAGAACACTCTCAGCTTCTGTTTGCAGCCGCTAAATTCATACAGAAAGGACAGCAACATCGATTTGCTAACTCCTATGCAAGTTCAGTGCTTGCATGAGTGTCTCCCAGTTTGAGTAATGTCTATGTTCTATAATGCATGTTGTGTGTATTGCACATGTGCCCTGTGAGCAGTATATATTTTTTACAGTTATTGTAACACCATGTCTATATGTATGGTATGTCATGCTATAACCAAATCTTTTCCACTTCTGAGTTATACAATCCAACCCCACCTACCACTATACATGTATCAAGCTGATTGGATGTAATAGACATAAGATATAATATTATATTATATGTTTTATGCTGGGCTCACGCAACATACACTTCTGATTTTAAAGCTAGTTCTTTTCAATACCAATCATTTTGACAATATGTGGGTCTAGGGGCCATTTTGGCCTATCATGACCATTGAATTGAATAGACTATATATATATATATATATATATATATATATATATATATATATATATATATATATATATACGGGCTTTTATCTGTGGGGGGGACCTGCTAGTGGGTATGCCCCCCCCCCCCCCCCCCTAAGCAGAAAGGAAAATTTTTGTGAAGGAACACTGTCATGAATTGATCATGAATCCATTTATAAAGGGGATATGAGCATTCTTGGCAAATTTATAAAATTTGCCAAGAATGCTCATATCATTAATAGCTTGTATTATTAATCAATCTTGAGTCCATTGGTAAGTATGTTTATTTGGCAATTACATTTAATGCATGTGCCAAAATTTAGGAGTTCTAATGTAAATTGTATATGGTTTAGCTGTGTTCCAACAGCATGGCACAAGCCTTCGTGTAAGGATTTATTCATTATAGGTACTTGTGCATATTTGCACATGCATGTGCACTGCTGCAGCAGGGTTTCTTCTAGAGGGAGGGGGCACAGTGAGTATATCTCTCCCTTGAAATTTTATCCTAGCTATAACACACATGCACAGTTGCAACAGACTGACCTGTGGACTGTATTCAGAAACAGCTTAAGTGGCTTAAAACAGCCTCTTATCACCTTCTGAGGCATAAAAACTAAAAATTTTTTGTGGGGATCGAGCATATCCCCAGACCCCCCTAGCTTAGACTACTATCATTCCACATACATATCTGCCCCCATTACATACATCACTATACTTTGCCATTGCATGCATGCCTCGTCTTCATCATTATTCTGCTAGAAAACCTGATATGCTGCATGCATGAGTGGGGGTTTTAATATCATTGAATAGTATGCACCGTGTGGTGCCGCGTGTGTGTCAATACATACGTATAAACAGCTAGATGTGCGGGTTCCCCCCCCCCCCCAAAATTGACCTATATATCTATCTATCTATCTATCTATCTATATATATACATAATATTATATGTATATAGGGTTTTACCCTATATATAGGTCAATTTTTTAGGGGGAATCAAACCTGCGTATCTGTAGGCGTATATGTATGTACACATGCATGTGTATTCAATTAATGATAATTATGCAAAATTACACTCATGCATGCCGCATTCACATCAAGATTTATTTCAGAATAATGATGAAGAGGGGCCAGGCATGACAATTAAAGTATAGTGATGCAATGAGGGGAAGATATGTATGTAGAATGATAGTGGTCTAAGCTAGGTCTGGGGGTATGGTCCCCACGGCCAGGAAAATTTTTAGCTTTTATGCCTCAGAAGATGATAAATGAGGCTGTTTTACACCACTCAGGCTGTTTCTGAATACAGTGCAGATCAGTCTGTTGCAACTGTGCATGTGTATTATACAGTAGCTATATATAGGATAAAACTTCAAGGGATCCTGTGCCCCCCTCCTTGTATGAATGCATATGCTATACATGCTGTTTGGAGCATGCAAAGCTAAATCATGCAATTTACATTAGAACTCTTTAAATTTTGTTACATGTATTCAAAGTAATTGCTAAATAAACATACTTACCAATGGATGCAAGATTGATTAATACAAGCTAGTAATGACATCTATATTATAAAAGCATTTTTTGGCAAATTATACCCTGCATATATAATGGATTCGTGATCAATTAATGACAGTGTTCATTCACAAAAAAGAATTAAGGCTGCATATTTTTTGGGGAAAAAACATGCAGATAAACCCTGATGTATATGGGGCATTCAATATCAAGGAATAAGCTATATATCCAAAAGTGGTGAGGCCGGGCCATCTCAACGTTGTACCTTGCTTACTAGCTGTTACAATATCCTTCCATCCATGACAATAGTCCATGGAGCTCTAATTGACAATGTACTTTTGAGGTTTGGTAAGAAAAGTGCATGCAGGGTTGTATTGCCCTGTATACTTGCTCCATGCATTAATTGTACTGCACGCAACTATAATAATAGAGAGGAATTAAAATAGAAAATATAGCTGTGTCCTTAGTGTGGTTTGCAAAACACTCCATATTTCAGGGATGGAGTCCATCATATCAGAAGTTGCACTATTAGAGTTTTCAACCTGCAGTCACTTGTCACCAACAGCTAGCCAGCTGCATGCTACAGCACAGGTTGAATTCCATGCATGCAATATGTCACCCTTAGAATGAGATTGTAATACAGCAAACACATAATAATTCCTGTGCAGTTGTATACTTCGCTAAACTTCAGTACAATACATGCAAAAAACCAAATGAATACTATGCAATTAAATAAAAAAACTCTATTGTATGTGTCAGATGAAAGGACATTGTCAATTACAATTTACTTAAAATATACTGTACACATGGCATGTAACAAGGTGGAAGTGTTCAGTCAAGGAGTAAATCTTGAGGGAAATTGAACACCACAGATACAATGATAAGCAGTACCACAGACAGACAAGTAATTGGACTGTTGGTAGCACACACTTGAGAGCAAATATAAATGCTTATATATTGATCTTCGTTCCTATTCTGCTGCTCTTACTTTTTGCTCTTTCTCTAGTCAACATTTGGCGAATGGCAAGGAATTCTGGACGGTAGTCTGCTTTGTGTTCCTGACACTGCCTCATGATCGAGTACAGAAGTTCAGGACATGTCTCTGGTCTAAATGGTGGGGAGATACATTTCAACTTCACACATACGTACAGTACTATGTATATAGTTGCCCTTAAACCAGCAGACAAGAGCAACTATGTACAGATATGTATACAGTCAGACCTCACTTATCCGCACACATCCGTTCTGGATGAAATTTGCAGATAAAGTGAGGGAACTGGATAACTGAGGGAGCAGTAGTATAGTGTACAGTAGGATTATTGCAGATTTGTTCCAATAAAAACTACTGCGGAAGGTGAGGTAACTGGATATCTGAGGTGCGGATAAGTGAGGTCTCACTGTATATCATGACTGTGTAGTTGTTCAGTATATTTGCATGTAGAGATGACAATGTGATATGAACAATCTACATACATATCTACATACTAACAAAAAAGATGTAACTGTACTGTACTGTTGCATTAATATCCACCTACAACATAAAACTTTCAATTATAAGGACTCAAAATTTCAATACCTTGGTAGTTTCAAAACTCCATTTTTGGCAGAATCCACAATCTCTTTCACTTCATAATCATTGTAAGGTTTTTCACCAAAAGTCACTACTTCATAAAGGAGAACCCCAAATGACCTACAAGTAGAAGTGCACGATGATTTGATGGCCATTGTGGCAGGTACAACAAACATAAGGCTGTGATGAAAGCTGTAAAGCGAAGATGCAACCTATGTAAAGTTTGCATTGTACTTTAATGGCAAGTACAAACCAGTTTACATATATACCCATTTCAATAGTTTGTTTGTGCGTGTGTGGTGTGTGTGTGTGTGTGTGTGTGTGTGTGTGTGTGTGTGTGTGTGTGTGTGTGTGTGTGTGTGTGTGCGTGTGTGTGTATGTGTGTGTGTATGTGTGCATGTGTGTGTGCGCGTGTGTGCATATATGCATATGTGTAAGTACTGTAAATAGGCTTGTCCATGCATTGACCCACAACACATACGTACGTACCATACATCTGACTTTGTGGAGAATAGTCCATAAATGATTGATTCAGGTGCCATCCACCTCAGTGGGAGCTGAGCAGGACCATGCAATGTATAGCAGTCATTCTCATGCACAGGACGTGCAAGACCAAAGTCTGCCAACTTCACTCGCAAGTTTTCTCCAACTGCAACAAGAAACACCATAAAGCATTTAGTAGCATTGGTTAGTGACATGCACAAACATAAAGCAATGCATTTCGTGAAACAATACGACTAAAGAAACTCTGCCAAAAAATATACAAAGATTACTCCTCGCTACCCGTCAAATGCATGTAACATACATACTGGGCTTGTCCGTGTAACCTGAATAAATTCCACAACAGGAGCAAATTGAAGATGTTCATGGAACTTTGGGGGGGGGGGGGGGGGGGGGGGGGGAAGGGGGGCTTTACAAGGTTGCACTGTATGCCAATAGGCATACATACGAAATGGGAAGGTAAAAGTTATTACTACTCACTAAGTTACTACTGGGTGCCTAGAGTAGTAGCCTCTTGGCTAAAGGCCAAATAAGCTTCCGTATCCGTACTACAATACGTACATATTATACTGAATGTGTAAGATGCATCGTGGCCTGCGCTCCACCAAACATACCTAGACAGTTGCGTGCAGCTATATCTCTGTGTACATATTTACTCTCAGCTAAGAAAGCAAGAGCTGATGCAATCTGTTAGGAGAATAGGGATAAAGGAATTCCTTGCTGGGATGCATGCAGTTCAAATGCATTGTACATAGACTTTCTACATTGTACCACCACTACCACCATCACAGGCACACTCACATCGGCAGCAATATGGTACACTTCAAATTCACACACACTAGTCACTAGTGCTGAGTCCTCCCTAAAGAGGCAGTGAACAACAAAATAACAATATGAACAGTAAAAAACACATGCAATTTGCAGTTTACTTTTGCTTTGAGAGAAAGCTCTTGAGATCACCATATGGCATGAGCTCTAATATCATCATTGGAGCACCATCCTCCACCTCACCACAGGTTCCTGAGCAAGACAGTACGAGTACATACTGTACATACATAAATAAATATATAATACATATGTACATACAGTGCACAGCTCATGTACTC